>JAHMML010000013.1:3015806-3366244 GCA_020341155.1 Eciton burchellii
GAGAGAGAGAGAGAGAGAGAGAGAGAGAGAGAGAGAGAGAGAGAGAGAGAGAGAGAGAGAGAGAGGAGGGGGGGGAGGAGAGACGGAGAATTTCGAAATCTGAGGGATACCGGGATAAACCCATCCCGTCTCGGAAACTTGCCCGCTGCGTAGTGTTCTTACAATCAATCGTAACGTAAAAACCTCTCCAGAATACATTAGAATGGACACGGCAGGCGAGATCGAGAACAGATTGATCAAGGAATACGGAAGCAAAGTCATGAAGCCGGAGACGTATCTGGAATGCATCGCCCTTTGGTAAGCGGCAACAACATCCGGACGGACGACGCGAATAGCAGCGAGGCGCGATATTATCGGCGCAATTTCTGCGTCACTGCGGCTCTCCAGCCAGGCTTTTATCCAGCCAGCTTATTATCCGCAACGGGTCGAAATTATAGATCCTTGAAACAGAATGCAAGAGGGGTGATTATACGAGGCGTGCTCACATTCCCGTGCTGGCCATAGATATGCACGTACAAATGCATAACGGTAACGCTCAACCTCCTGTCAGCTGACCTTACGGATATATCACGAGATATACCGCATGCAATACACAAGCTCGTGCGATATAGCCTCGAGGTGACCTCTACTTGCCGCTCTACCACGCCCTAGCCGCAGAAAAGGAGCATAGCGTTGTTTCTCTGTCCGACATGCGATGTCGAGACGATGTCGATAGCCGCAGATTAGTGGTAGACATGGAATTTTTCGCTCGTATGTTTTACTCAATCTCTCTCCCTCCCTCCTCTCTCTTTCTCTCTCTCTTTCTCTGTGAAAGCGGGTAAATTTTGTCAGTCGCGAGTGCGCCCGAGCGCATTGGCCGGCTGAAAGTGAACGAGCGGCAATGACCAGCCGTTCACCGATTCGACCTCAATTTCTCCCCGCTGAACTGTCGAAATCGGCTCGATCGCGTAACGGGAGCGGCGCGAGTCAAGTTTTCGGCGTACGGCCGCGCGTTCAATTAAACGTAATGTAATTAATTCGTATCGCGAGATCAGCTCGCTAGATGAGCCGCCAGGCTTATCGCTTCCTCATGCGTGAATTCCACGACGTTTCCGCGATTCCGCGCAAAAACACCTGACAGTTTTATCAGCGGCGCGCGGCACGTGTGCGGCCTGTTTGACTGGCGATTCGCGGTGCTTCGGCTCGTGCACCACACCTTCGCGAACGAACGGCACGATTCCGCGCTCCTATACCGGTATCGAGATGGTATCGACGTGGATCGCGTTCAGGCCGCCTGGAAGTCTGCCTTTAACAGCCTGCAGCCACGGCGATCGGTCAGAAATCGCTCGTACTTCCCGCCGACTGCGCCTTCGCACTCGCGCACTCGCGTGCACGTGTCGTATATCTCGGCTGTTGTTGCGAAAGAGAGAGAGAGAGAGAGAGAGAGAGAGAGAGAGAGAAAGAGAAAGAGAGAGGGAGAGAGCGTTTCTTCGAGCGAAATTTCCAGATTAGCAGGGAAGAGACCAACCGGATCACCTTTCTGTCGGCGGTTTTTATCAGCGCTGCCACATCGATGCCACGCCAAGCATTGATGCTGGCGATGGACCAGTTAGAATCGCCCAGCTGACGAATCGATCGCTAAGAGAATGGAACCGTACGAAAAGAGGACAATTCGGCTCGTTCGCGTTGATGCATGATTGTAGCTTGAGAGATTTAGAATATTTGTATAACCGTGAGCCCAATCGTACTCGTTTGTTTCCAATTCAAATTAGCATGGATCATATTTAATTAATCATGAGCTATGATCGATCTTTTCGGAATCATTCCTGGCACGATTTTTTATCTATAAAAAATCCCAGATTAATTTGCATAACGCAATGTCGTCTTATCGTCGACGGGATCGCACATCGATGTTTCGATCGCTCGACTTCGTCGCGAACGCCTCGGAGCGAAAATTGAGAAGAACCGGAATCCCATGGCGCGACTTGCCGAAATTATGACCCCGCCGTAAGCTTGTCCTCTGCCGAAGTAGCGTGGCAGCCGACGATACGTCAAGATGTAATCTATCCTGATCCTTAATTCTGATCAAGCGAGTCATTCATCCTTAATCGGCTAATAACGACTATCCAGCACGGCTCGGTCGACGGTGATCGATCATTCGGTTCGATCTCGGATCGCTGCGTCGTATAATTACGATTGTAGCTCCTGCTACAATTTCTATCTCTACTCACGATTCCCTTTCTGCTTGTTTCAGTACAAAGTGAAGTTCTGGTTTGCCACGGGCGGTGCCGGCTTCTGCATCAGTCGAGCGTTGGCTTTGAAGATGACGCCGGTCGCTGGGTGAGTTTCCATCTTCTTTTCCCGTCTTTCCCCAATTTACAATTCAATATCTCGGAGATCATTATCCGTTTTACGGATTGCAATGAAGATTAGGAAGTTCGGTGTCAAGGTCGCGCTAAAACTCTATCAGAATTCCATCTCGTCTTGTTGTCATTCAAGCAGTCGTAGCATCAATTGTAATTTTAATCCTAATCTCGTAACATAATTATAATTTTAATTAGCCTACTTCTTTCTCCCCCCCCCCCCCCCCCCTCTCTCTCTCTCTCGCATCTCGAGATGTTATCGTAAAACCGATCGCGCTGTGGGATGACCGATCAGTTCCACGGAACCTACACGCTTCCTTTGTCGAGCTTCTTTGGCGGTAGGTCTCCCCCGTCACGGAATAGAAATCTCCATGGAATACGGTTGGCCACGCATGACACGTATGACACGTGTTAGCACCGCACATCGCGGTGGTTCTTTCAGGGTTTAATCTAACGTGAAAATGCGTATTAACGATCCCGATCTTCCCCCCCGAGTATCCTCTCGGTTCTTTTTCCGCGCGTTACTCATCCATCCGTTTTTACCTGCGAAGGATTAAATAACGCCGGCAGCCTTGCCTAGTCACGTTCCGGTTCGATCGATCGATTCATCAGTCGCTAATCCATTAGGAAGACCGATTCGAACATCACGACTGATAATTATCCGCGCAAGCCCTCATTTTCTATCGTAAAAGTCGCGGCGCACCCACGGAAATCGCAGGCTGGCGATCGTGGAAGAAGCAACGCTGATCATTAGATGGATCGTTAACGGCGGATAATTACGTTTGCTCATTATCGATATTCCAGTCGATAAACGGGCCTCGATGACCGCTGCGACTTGGCGCGTACGACGTTTATGTACTTCGTGCGTGATCATCGGCAGATGATGGCAGGTCGAAAGCATTGGCGATCTCGGCTCGTAAATCACCATTTACGGCCTACAGTGGCCAATTGTTTATCCCCGGTCCACGATAACGTCATCGTCACCAACGGATCGTTTGTTGCCGTTAATGTCGGCGCGGAGACCACGCGGTTCGATCCAGTTCGATCCCGGCGAGCGCGTTTTGCGTCTACCGTCGTAAATCCGGGGCTTAAATCTCGCGGTCTCTCTCGTAAGAACCACTTCATTTGATCAGTGATTTGATCGGCTTATACGGGCGGCTATTCCAGGACCCTGTTCTCTTCCTTCTCTTCCTGTCCTATCCTCATTCTTGGCTTCCTTATACGGATTCGGAGCCGTAGCTCCGAGGGATGGAGGCGCGGCGATCTGGCAAAAAGCTCGACCCTTGAGAGAGCTTCGCGAATCATCCTTCTCGTTTCTTCAACGCTCTAGCCTCGCTTCGCTACTCCCTTCGTTCCATGCTGTACTCGATGTATGCATTATCCTGGCTCTCTCCGTTCATTCGTTCGCTTCGCGTAACGAGGAAACTGGACGAATGCGTCGAACAGCTTTCTCATTCGAGTCGATGGCTCTCGTCGGCGTCATTTTATTCCGCCGGATCTAACAGCATCGCGCTCGATCTCACGATTTATCGCGAGTTAAATACCAGTCAACGACGAGTAAATCCGTAATTTACTCTTATCTCGATAATTTATGCCCCTCCCCGTCCTCGCCGGGGAATTAAGGGGAGTAACATCCAGGTTTCTCCACTCGCAGGGAGCGAAGCAGAACTGCGCCGATAGTCGCGTAAAATTATTAATTATGGACTTTTCGTACGAATAAATCCGGCGGCCCTTCGTTCCTCGTTGCCGCGTTATTTCAAACGTTAACGTACGGCCGGTAAGGTTTCTCTCTCTCTCTCTCTCTCTCTCTCTCTTGCTCGGCGCGATCGCACTCGCGCGTTTTAATTTATTCCGTTCCGAGACTCCGCTCGCGCTTTCTCGCGCGCTTAACGGAGGTAATGGATATCAGACCTGCCGCTTTTCATTTTGCGCGGGGGGATGGGTGGCGGTGGTGGGGAGGGGAGGAGGGCTTCTTTAGCCCCGGCAGTCGGTGGTAGGAAGAACGCTCTTTCCCGCGTGCTTTCCTTCCAGCGGTTGGCATTTACGGTTTTTCTTCGTCGCCGGTCAGAAAGCCAGAAAGAAGCAACCGCTCTTAGCTTTTTCTTCCATCTCCCCTGCTGTTTAGCTAAGGACGCATAATGCAATTCCCTTTGCATCTTTATTCTTTTCCATTTTTATCGCCCCCCTCCCGGACGTTCCTCCGCAGCAGAGCCGCTTAAAATAAATGCGACTTGCGCGAGCGGAAATCTTATTTCTACGAGTCAATGTCTCGTTTCATACACCGTTATTCATCGGAGATTCTTGTAGTATTTAATCTACCTGCAGAAATTGCTTTCCATTTTACGAGTCGTTGGCCTGTGAAAAGTCGTTGGCGATGTGACGATTCTCGCGAGAATCCCGTCTTTTAATCATTCAGCCTGCGATTATTCAGTCCCCGTTTATCCCGCGGATCGTTAGGCGCTTTTCGAAGATCGATCTGCGCGTTTTCGAATGTATTGTCTGCGATCAATTATCATTATTGGTCAGTGAAGCAGATTGTCCTTCCTCTGATGAGTTCTCACGTGCGTCATAAGATTCATCCAAAGTCCTACTCACAGTTCCGCTCATCGCTTCCAGATTGTTATGCGCTCCGCTCTGTTCGTTCACGATGTTGCGCAATGTTGATGGTATAACAAAGACACGAGGACCGCCAAAAGGCAAAGGAGGAAATAATTAGTAATACTCTTTCCATTCTGAGAAATACGAACGTCTGGGAAATATTTTGCGTAAAATCCAATTACTTACGATCCTGTAAAGCTTTCAAAACTACAGATTACGCATAAAGCTCACGTGATTCAACGTAAACAGGTTTAACTAAATTTTGTATCTTGAAGTTATCCGATCACGAAATTTTGAGGCTTTTACCGAATTATCGTCCTTCCATTAATCATTCACGATGATATGATGGTATTTTTTTTATCGTGTTTTTTTTTATTTATCTTATTATTTTATCCTTCATATTCTGTTTGAGATGTGCCGAATGATTTTACAAAAATAAAATCCCGACCGAAACCGATTGAATGCGGCATTAAATGTCAAATGACGTTTAACCAAATTGATTTAACTTCTATCAGAGGAGTTAACAAGCGTAGCCGTTCTCTCGATCGTCAAGTCAGAGTCGCTCTCTTTTCTCTTGACACTTTTCTTTCTACCACGCGGCGTTCAGGCAATTTTTCGCTAAAAATCACTATATCTCAACACAAAAACCCGCTCTTTTCAATTCATTATTCGGCTGATCGGCTGCGGGAATGATTCGTGCAACGATCTCTGCAACGCCGTGACTCGTTAGTTCCAAATCTTTCATCGGAAAGGTATAACGTAAAATCCAGACGTGACACGATCCCGTCGTATTAGTGATTAATCTAGCAACGGGGCAGGTTTAACGGCCGGCTATCTCGT
Source organism: Eciton burchellii (assembly GCA_020341155.1). NCBI lineage: Eukaryota > Metazoa > Arthropoda > Insecta > Hymenoptera > Formicidae > Eciton > Eciton burchellii. Next base: position 3,021,587 of record JAHMML010000013.1, read on the forward strand.
GGCTGTCGCGGAGATGGATCTTAATTAACAGTGAACGCAAGAAGCCGCCGTTCGTTACAATACCAGACGAGCGGCTTGATTGCCACCCACGTTCGCAGATGCAGCAGGGAGGCATACGCGTAGTGCATCGCGTACGCCCGTTTATGCGTATACCTATATTTATATCATTTCCTCGTTAACGCGGGGTGCGGAAAGAGCAGGCCAAAGGAGGAAGAGGCCAATAAATAAGAGAGATTAGAGCGCAAGGAGACGTTACTCGCGCGCGACGTTGCTGCGGCTGTTAGCTGCGCGCCTTTCGTATATTTTACAGAGGATATCCGAGAACCAGTCGACGCCGTTGTGTCTACGGGCACTGAGAAACGGGCTTTAAGAAACAAATTTAATACTTGAGGCAGCCGGACAGTTGCCGAGGTATTTATTGTTAATTTTGTCTCAACTTGCACTCGTTGGGAGACTGTCTCGTGCTCTGAATTTTACGACATAAAATTTCTTACCCGTATCGGTGGCTTAAATTAACGTTATCGTTATGAGAGGAAGTTGCAAATCAAAGGTGAAATAAAGATCGGAGCGGAACGCGGAATGTTGATATCTCTTTCGCGATCTTCATCCCATTTGAGTCGAGTGAAAGTTGAGCTTTTCACGCAACATGTGCGTTTGTGCTTTATAAATAACGTAAAAGAATTGCTTCATGTCTCTCTAAGAACGAATATGCGCAATTATATAACATTTATTTTGACAATGTAAAATTAGAGATTGAGATTGTAATTAATTTTTATTCCTCGTAAACATTAATATTATGACATAATCGGCCGCTCTCCAGCGCTGCATAGTATCTTCTTCTTTGACTTTGCTTTTCCGTAGTTTCTTTTTCTCGTTTTCGGTCTCCTTTTCATGTATATGTTTCGTTTGGTGTTTATACATGTGCATACACACGTATACCCGTTCGCCGAGTACTTTTATTGCCTTTAAAAAATCCAAAGGTGTGCACCTGCGAGTGAATGCTTAGTCTCGTTCGCCGGCAGCTTCCTCTTTTGATACTTTAAATTCCGTCTTATCCATAAGCGATCTCGGGATAAAAGATTTCTTTGGACGATGATACGATCTGATAGAATGAGATTCGTGAATTACAAGAGTCGCAGTTCGTTGCCCAATTTGCAAATGCCGTAAATCTGATCTCGAATTTTGACAAGACATAAATTTAAATTAACATTTGCATTTGCATTTGAGGAGACCTTTTAAACGTTGCTCTGTATTATTTTCAAAGTAAATGTAACGAATAAATATGATAAGTAATAAGTAATTGATTATTGTAAACGATTAAACGTCGAATATTTATCTATTTTTACATGTCGATTTCATTAAAGTCTTTGTATTCAGAGGACTGCGAATCTGTTGTCTTGAGAGAAAAGAGATCTCACATACGCGTGACGCGAAACGCAATGAATCTCTAAACTCACTTTCCGTTTTTTAAGTCTCTTCCGATAATCGGATTACGGACGAAGGGTATATTTTCTCTTCTCCCTTCCTCCGTTTTCCCCTACTTGTGATAATAAACGTGTCGTCAATATTATCGTGAGAAATAAGAAACGGGCAGCATCGAGGAAAGCCGCCAGTATCGAGAAAGCCAAGTCGAGGCAATATTTTCTCTGATGTAATTTACTTGGATCTGGCCTGATCTGTAACTTGATTTGTTTGTTATATAATTTGATTCGCTGTTGTATATACTTTAATTGGAAAATTCACTCATCCGTCGTCTACCAGGAGCATCTCTTGCATCGTCCCTTAATCGCTATGCCTCGCAAAGTCGCGGACTTTGCCAAATCACGTTCAATCCAATTGGGACTAACGAATTAAAATTGTCCCACGGATTTCGCCATTCGATCCGAAAGTTCCGATAATAAACGCGCCGTGGTAATTCCGCGGTCGCTGAAGAACGAAAAAAACAGTCGTCGGAGTGGACGGAGGACGGAGGGAGAGGGGAAAGTCAAAGGGATTCGACGAAGCTCGCGTTCGAGGATCTCTTCGATTCCCTTATTGCTCACCTAATTGGATTCCTCTCTACCATCGGCGCGATTGCCGCGTATACATCTATCAGCCCGCGGCTCGTGAAACCAATTTGGGCATTCCTATATGTATATATATATACATATATATACGTATATATGTATATACATATCCATACACACGCAGGCCTACAGATCGAGGAACACAGAGAGCGAGCTCTCTGGTCCTCGGCCTGTCCTGTTTTTCAGAGCGCATTTAAAATTGAAATCACGCGATGTTAGAAGTTTACGTAGATTATATCGATGATATAATAATATCGATAATCGCCACGGTTTTCGCTTGGCGTATCGAAATCTCGTCGATAGATTGAGCAAACCTTACGTCTTCGGTACTCTCGATTCGTTTTATCTTGAATTATCGGATGCAACGCGACCGTTCTTGAAGAATCGCGGTTGAGTTTCGCAAAGTTCGGGATTAGGAATGTTCCGTACGTACACGCACGTGTGCGTGCACGCGTATGCGTATGTACGCGTATGTCTCAATTCCGCGCTAAACCCGCGTTGTCAGTACGCTCGATGTCTTCGTGTACCGTCCAGTCCGATCGATATCGATTCAATTGCCAGACGATTCACGACGTGTTTCCGTAATCAGTCCGCGGCTACACTTTACCTTCCTTGCATTCGCGATAGGAAACGAAGCAGTGAAGCCTATGCGCGTTATTCGCTTGTGTTTTAATTTTATGCTCCGTGAAATATCCCGAGAGATAAATTAATAAGCGAAGGAGATAGTTCGTCGAGCCTGAAATCTAGATCTCGTTATTACAAAATTGAGCGTATTATTTCGCCTCCTTTGCTGTAGCCCTCCATTTTCCATTTTTTAATCGTTCAATCGCGCTTTATGCGTCTGCCAGCTGATAAATTGGCTGTATCTGCCCGTTAGTGAAATTCTGGCATTCTGGCTGGAAAGTCCGCGTTAATTAAAAATGCAGAAGATGAATGCAGTATGAACAGGATGAGCAGGTTTTACAATGGATCGCCAAGTGGCGATCTCGATCTCGTTTCGCGTTCGACGAAGACGCATGTCAATCGTGTTGGATGTCACACCCTGTAAAGCGGCTTTTAATAAATTTATCGATCTTGTCGGATCGATCCGCGCGTTATTCGACGCTCAACGAGGCGCTTCGAATGTTATTTTGCAAACGAATAACGTAGCAGCGACACGGAACATAAATCCTTCACTCGCGACAGACAAGTACGTGCCGCGTTGAATCGGCAACATCAGTCTTTAATTCATCCGCCGTTCGCGAAATTGTACCTTGTAAATTCCGAATGCGCAAAGCTCATTAAATCACTTCGCAACGTTCCCTCTTCGAGGAAACATTTCTAATCAATACTGATATATACACATACTTGTTCTGCTCATTTAATATCGCCGCCAATTTCATTTTGCTGCGCGACTTAAATTATTCTAACGCGCCATTAATTCTGAATGATGAAACCGACGTGTCGATGTATCGCGATACGATTACACGCAGAATTGGGCCAATTAAGATCAAGAAGCTAGAGATGCGATTAGATGAATGTCTGCATTCGTCTACTTGCAACATCACGTACATTGTTCATCCTTTTATTCGGTGTCCTCAACGTACACGCCGAAATTTTCTAAATCCCGGATGACACACGCAGGGATAATTACGACGCTGCTTCCTCGAACTCGCTGGTGTCGCGTATTTGTACATCCTTCAGCAGCGGACGAGCAGGCGAAGAGAACCAAGGACGCGTCTTCAAAGGAGCGAGACGATCCTCCACGTTCGTCGCGCGATTCTTTTTCCTTGTAACCCCGAAATTTCGATTTCGCTGCCGCCAGGTATTTTAACGAGACCGATATTCCGTGTCGGCGATGCGCCGAAAGGACGACGAGGACGTCGGGCGGGGTGAGCGCGTGTACATGAATTCGGGACTAATCTGCCCAATTAAAAGGGAACCCGCTGGAGAGAAACGGCAGGCACCGATTCGAGAACCCGCCGATGGTATTCGCTAATGAGTGCGACTTCTCTAGTCCTCTCCGTTTCCTCTTCTCTTTCTCCCCTTCTCCTTCTCTTTCTCTCTCTCTTTTTTGGCCGCCACGGGCAGGGAACCTGGAATACTGGAAACGTTAATTAAACGTGTCACTTCCGAGTGATTTGCGTACAACGGGACCGTCATTAATTGGACAATCGGCATCGATGCTTTGGCCTGTCTCGCCGCGAAGCGTGAGAATATGCGGAGAGTAATTTCGACAAAACTCGCCGCCTTCCGAGACGGGATTTAGATAATTTTGCAGCAGATTTTGAATAATCGAGGAACCGATCTTTTATTTACATATCGCTTGATCTTAATTATCCACTAGAAATGCATTAAAACACATCGTGAAATCGTTCTTTTTGGTTTTTGTTATTTGATCATAATTAATGATCTATGGATTATCTGATGAATTAAATATGGTGTAGATTGATCTGAACTAAATTTCGTCGTTTTAACGATTATCATTTTATTTAATAACCGATTGAATTACTAATGACCCACACTAAAGACCGAGGTTTCCTCTTCATTTTTCACAGAAAAATCTGTAAAATCTCTAATCGTACGAAATCGCCAGCAGATCGCCGACGAGACCCATTATGTTCTCGGAGCGTTGACGCGGCCGGTTGAATTTTCCAATGAGGAAATTCTAGTGGTCCGTTTCTCGCGGGAGACAGACGCTCGTTTTTCCTCTTCCCACGCGAGCGTCCCGCCGTAATCGCTTCGTTAATGGAGGACCCGTTAATTAGAGGACGTTTACAAGGCGGGGGAGGGGGGTGGGGGAAGATGTCAAACCGTTCGGCAGAGTACGTGTCCTCTGTCGGAGAGCATTATATCGACGTAGAGGGTCCGCGAGTGCTTCCCTTCGTCGTTGTCTTATTTTATCCTGCTGAGCGCACCTGCGCTCCCTCCCTTTTCATCTCCCTCTTTCGCTCTTCCTCCGTTCCGCCGGTTGAGAGACTCTCGTTGCATCGTTCGCAAATGTATGCAGGCCGTGCACGACCTAGCCTAAGAAGCGTATTTCTGGTTCCGCGCATTCAACGGCCCCGAGAGACGTCGGATTACGTTCCCGGATGGTCGCCTAACAAAACGAGCACGGCGATACGGCATTGTCCGCGCTGGACCTTCCGCGAGACGGACTAATCGAGCGATCGATCGAATTTCCCGAAGAGGAACCAATTCCGCTTGGAAACGGCGACGATGCTTCACCTCGTCGCGACTCTTCCGCTGGACGGATCGCTATTTCTCGCGGATCGTGGACTTTGCCTTTAAATCGACCGACCGGCCGAATCTCGCGTTTTTGCTCCTTGTACAGTTCAGCGTGATCGCGTAGCTCGAGATTTCACTCCCCTTGTGTCCTCGCAAATGAAAATCCCCTCTGATTTAGTCGCTCTTGATTCCCAGGAATTTCCTCACGGCATACCGAACGCCTCTCATCCTTCGGGATACCTTCGCGTACCTTTGGCTCCCGCCGCGGTAGCGGCGCTCCTTTGAGACATTTGTCCGCTCGTGTTCTTTCGCGTGTTCGGCACTTTCTTCCCTTCTTCGTTTTTCCCTTCTTTCTTCCCCCTTCCTTTGTCTCTTTGCCTCTGCCTCTCTCTTTTTCTCGCGAGGGTGCCGATCGAGGGTACGTATATTCCTGCAGGTGTATGTACGAGCTCGGTCACCAGAGTTGCGACTACCTGCCATCGCCTCTAATTGGCACGATTTATATCCGCCTTGGATCGCGCGTCTCTCGCCTCGGATCAACCTCGACTGGCTCTCGAAATTTCCGCCGATTCACCGGGCGGATCGGCGTCTCCTTTGCGGCGAGGGGTCGCGGCCACCTGTTGCACGGCTCCGGTCGTTCTCGACCGAACTGGCGCGCGCGCGATTTCGTCGGGATAGCGGCGCATCGCGGGAATTTAAAACGCCTCTCGCGTTTCTCGAGTATTAGGAAGACTATTACGCGGTGCGAGCCGCGTATATTACGGCAGTATATTACGTCTGCATGTATCGGTTCCGCGTTCCTTAATGGAGACCACGTGTTGGAAGCTGCGAATGCGATTCGAGGATAACTCGATGTCCGGCCGTGCGTGAATCCCGTTCGCGATCCGTTGCAGCATCGATGCATCGCTAACGGCACCGGCAACACTCGATGTCGGATTAATTAATGGCAGCGAATCCGATCGATGGCGTGATTTAACGCGCTAATCGAGGAAAATTCGTTACGTCTAGGACGTGTATCGCGTGTCATCACTGTCGCGCTTAATAAATGCGCTGGGAACCCGCTTTAATGCGGACCGACCAGTTTGAAGAGCCAGAAAAGAGCAGCAGGTGCTCCCCGACCTAATCTACATGAACGGAATGCAGCCGAATTAAAGCCTCGTCCTAAACTCCGGTTCTCAGCTCCCTTTCATCGTCGCAGGCCCTGTGGCATCATCGGCATCAAAAGGCCACGTCATTTCTTCTCGTCATTTCCGCGTCTGATCTGCTTCGAAGCGTATAAACGCAGCGTTCGTCGAGCGCTTGCTAGAGTGGATTGAAAATAACGATCGATGTTATTGGGTGAAAAGTGATCGTTACTTTGCGCACGCCGGCTGAACGGGACAGCGTCTTGCGTTTGGATTAATGGAGGACGCTGACGCTGAGAAATGGACTTCCGCTATCGCGACGACGTCATGTACGATGCGACGTACAGATTACCGGAAACGCTCGATTTCAATCCGCGAGGGGCGAAATAGACATCGACAGTTTGCCTCACCTCTTTCCCCTCAGCGATCTATTTTACATCACGTCGAAGCATTTCCGGCGGACATGTCGTTGTCCTCGGAAAATGAGGGGCTAGCATCGACAAGCCGCTACTGCTCGATTGCCCGGTGTTCTACGGTGTTCTACGGTGTTCACCGTGATCCTTATTATGCCAATTATTCCTCTTGCTCTACGGGTGTTTCCTCGCAACCGCGTCTCGCTGCCCGAGAGCGACTTCTGCGGCATTCTGCCGCCGCGTTTCCGGCCGACCTTAATCGTGCATGCGTGTCGGCTGCCACGGTGAAGGACTTCGAGGACCTCGATCGCGTGACTTTCGGGGTGCTGTGCACGGTAATTTATTTCCGCCGAAGACCCTGTTCCACGACGCGCGTCTTCTTCCCCTATAACCCCCCGCACCGGGCGAGTCGCCAAGGGGTTAACGGCGAAGGGGGCACACGGGAAATTTTCATGATTCTGCGGGCGAACGGATGCGTAAGGGGCGTAGCGTTATGGGAACGAGTTAATTATCTCATACGCAACGCGACCGCCAGTAATTATTTCGCGTGGCGGTAAACGGGTCCCCGTAAATGGCTAGCATTGTAATCGCGTCTGCGCGTTGATTACAAGCTTGATTGGGCTAATGATTATAATCGAGTCCAGCGTTCGATATTGATTGGGATCGAGACAAGAATTGGGAGTGGCGATTCCCGGGAAAAACATGTTTATTTCTTGAAAATATCTTTAAATTTTCAGCCAAATGAGATTCAGCAAATGAGATAAAGCCACAAAGTTAATTTCCGGCAAAAAATCGTGATCGATCAGGTGATTGCGTGAAAAGACACGAACACGGGTAAGAGCACGAGTTATCGATAAACGCCTGAGGCTGGACATCGAGCATTGCATGTGAATGAAATCAGCTACATGGGATGGTTAACTTGTTAACAAGGTCGGCTGTTTAATTAATTTTCCATCTCGTGACAGCAGTCGATCTCGATCGGATTTTCGATCGATACTTTGGCTCTCGTCTTACACCTGCTGCATCTTTTTTATCTGCGGCGAAAAAATTCTCGCCTCATTCATTTAACGATCGATTTTACGTGATATTCAGGAACGTTTGGTACAATTTACAGATATTTATTAGTACGATACAAGTAGAGTCTGTCCAAAAGAGAAATATATTTATGTACAAATATCTTTCACAAACGTGTGGCAGTAAGGAACGTAAGGAAGAAGTTTCAAGCATTTCTTTTTAAGAGATTTTTTGAAAATGGTGACAATCTGTAAGCATCGGATTCTAAACGCGGGAATCGATACATTATTCGTGGCACGTAATATATTCGCACATCTACACGTTACACTTCCGCATTACCGAGTTTACTATCCGATTGAGCGCTTATACAAGCGACACTTATTATTCTCTCTTTTACTCATATCTTTCGAATAAATACACGACAGATTAATGTGCGTGTACATGCGTGTAACAAATGACAATTTTGAAGATATATCTGTTTACAAGTTTGCCATGGAATTATTAATTATACATTTGTTTTTAATATATGGCAGTAATGACAGACTTTACACGTTTCCAAGGAGCACTTCTCGGAAGCGTAATAAATTTTCGCTGTACATACCGTATTATTTTCTTCGCTCTCTCTTTCTTTCTTGCTTCCGTCTGTCAGAAAAGGGTAATAAACATCGGATACTCTTTGTATGCAGTATTTTTCGTGATGGACACGCAGACGCCAGGTCTAACGGAATCGAGAAAGAGAATAATTCTATATCTTGCGTGCATTAAATTAAATAAGTGCAGTAAACGTCATCACGGTCGGTCTTTGTGACTTGTATCGACGGAAAGGAAAAGAAATGCAAAGAAATCTCGATCTTGTCCAGACGCGTTTCTAAAGAGACGAGTTCATCCGTTTAACTATTTAACTAAATATTAATTTTCATCATTTCTGCACGAGAGAAGAGAAGGCACCAAGTGAAAAGAGAAAGGGGAGCAGTTTCTCCAGTCGTCATGACGTGTTATCAGTGCGCGATGTTGCAACAGATGCGATCAGAATACGATGTCTCGAACGTTCCTCGCATTCGCGTTCTTGAATCTTTCGCAAGCCCTGCTCGGGCATCGCTCAGCAAGAAAAACACTTAAAAAGAAATCTCGTCCGTCTGCATGATACTCGCGCAACATCGACATCGCAAATCGCATCTCGCAATTGTACTTCGTCCGACTTGGAGAACGATTTTACGTTCGTTACAAGTCCTGCTCGCGATCGTTCCTCGACGCTTACGCGCGACAGAAGTACAAGCACAAAAGGAAAAACGATAATCGATGAAACACTCGCACGGAGCTGAATTGTGTTCCAAGGTCTCACCGTGTTATACTTCTGAAGTGCCGTGACATTCGAGAATTAAAAATCGCCAGATGGAACAATCGTTCAGAGCAGCGATTATCCATCAAGCAGCTTATTGGCTCAATCGCGATTGGCTCTTGCCAATACAATGAATTAGCCTTGGAACTTGCAAGACGAGAACGATTTACCTTACTCTCGATGCTTTGACCACCATTTTACCGTTACCTCATCGATATCTCGGCATTGGCATATCGTTTATCACGCGACTCGTTTGCTCGCGATCACAATTTGTTTAGCGCTTTGGTGGACGGCTCTTACGGAGAGATTTCATCGATATAGCGCAGATCGTACTTGTGAAAATAACGAGCTCGGTTCGGTTCAGCGTGATCGTTTTTACGTGATAACGATGTCGCGTCGTTATCGTCGAGAAGTTGTGCAACCGACATAACATCGTCCGTCTTGTCTGTGCTGCGTCGATTCCGAAAAAGAGCCCCGAGATTATTCGAACGTACAGTCGCGCGATTAGAAACTCGATAAGCCCGGAAATAGCAGATTATTATGTAATGTATGAGGTAACGAAACTGACTAATGAAAGCTGACACTTGCGTTCGCTCCTTCTGCTTTCAGTGGCGGAAAATTCATCACTATCGGCGACAGAATCAGGTTGCCCGATGATGTAACGATGGGCTACATTATCGAGCATCTTCTGAAGAAGCAACTGACAGTAGTGGATCAATTTCACTCGCACTTGGAGCCGATGAAGTTCTTAAATAAGGATACCTTTCACGAACAGGTAATTCCAATGTCACACTTACACTTTCCGCATCGTACTTTCCCAGCGAAAGGCTGCGTTATTCATTTCTAACTGTGTAATATTGTTCCTGTTAATACGGCTTGGGAAGTTAAAAAGAGAATTACTGCGACAAGGGTAGACCAAACTAGAGGGATTTTATTTATAGAGATATATTTTTGTAATATATACTTAGAATTGTTGAGATAAAATTAATGGCTTCTAAAGTTAAAGAAATTCCAGCAATGTGAAGGGAAAAAATTATCAAATCAGCTCTGTCTGGTCGTCTTTACGCTAAAAACAATTGGCATTGTCGATAAGCTCAATCTTGCGCATGAAATTATCAAATGTAAGATCTCTTGAGACGTGACCATGTATCAAAAGCAGATCAATCGCTTCCGCGCGTGCGTTGATACAAGCTTATAATTTAGATGAAGCTCTTCTCTTTCCTGCTATTAATTTTATCAGGAAAGTAATGCGTCCGGCGATTCGTCGCGAAAGCTGATGACGTTCGCGCATTTAAATCGTCCGATTAACAGTTTTGTTTCAATGGCGCACCTAGTATCTGGCACAGATTCGCGAAAATGATTGATCGCCAACGGTATAAAATACGTGTGACTAAAATTAACGCACCGGCATCGTGCAGACGCGGATCCGGGTCACGTTAAATAGCGTGGTGATGAAATAATGGTATGATAATAGAATGATTTGAAGCGCATGATGAATCGAATCAGACGGCAATGCACCGAGTGCACTGTCTGTTTTACTATCATGATACAATAGTCATCATTTAATCACGCGATTTCCGTTCATTATGACATCGCAGTACTGTACTACTGTAATGAGAACAGAAGATGCACTGACTTGTCATCGACAGCCATTAACCGAATCGACGCGTGTTATTACTCTCTTCTGCGCGTATCGTATGCGAGGAAAGAGAACAAGTTTTCCTACAGTACATACTTTCGATCTCAAAAGTCGACTTTTGTTTCCGAATCAAACGGACGTGTATCCTGATCAGCAGAGCCAAGCCACTCGTGAGACAACAATCTGTATCCGCGAATTAATTTTATAGCGCGATTTAATCACGTCGACAGTTATCTGACGTGGGATGCCGGCTATTCTCAATGAAATGCTTTAAATTGCGCATGTATTTGTCCGCTAATACAGCGTATGCCTCGGGATCGGGTTGCGGTATGTGCAGTAAGAGATCGTATGGCCGGCGAAAACAAGCGTGACGTATGCAAAATGGCGGGTGSAAAAATATTTTCTTTCACGACCAGCATTACCCGATGCTTCGGTCTCGGATTTCGCAGAATACGCGTGCATACCCGCGCGCGTATCGCGGCGCGTTAGAAAATAAACGGTATCGTTTTCGACATTGCGCCGAACTGTGATGCCGCACAGTTTCCGATCTGTGATTCTCCGTTGGTGAGATTCAAACGATTCCGAGAACGAATCAACCGAGTGAAAAATCCTTTTCCTTTCGTGTTCCAGATCTCATTTAGTTACTCGAAAGGGTCCAGGGATGAATGGAATGTCCTGAAGATCGACGGTTTTGACACAAAGAGGGACCCGAACAGGTAAAAGAAATGTTTCCTTTCGCTTCTGCGTCACCTGTCTCGAATATTTTTCCAATAGTTTTCTATGCATTGTCTGCATTGGTGGGACTGATCGATCTCTAAAATCGGCAGTCGATGCAAAAATGCACATCTAAATTGAATCATATTCGCGGCGGGACGCTGCCGCGTCCTGCCGCGCTTTAATTTCCTGTTTCTTTGAGCCTCCTCGCGTGACGCGACGTTGCATCAAAGCTTCAATTACTCCTATAATTACTAACTTCGCCGGAAAGTGCTCGCGGTAAAGTGCCGCACCGGCAGAGATTCTTTCAAAGAAATGAGAAACTGAATTGCATTATTTTCATGAACACTACAAGAAAGCCCCGTCATATCGCGAGATATCACGGCGCTTATTTTTTTTTCTGCCTTCAAGCATCCTTCGAGCAAGATTAAACGGATATTAGCCGGGGCGCGGACATGCCGCGACAGGAAAAGTCGATGATGAAATAAAAATAAAAATAAAAAGGCACCGTTCAGGTGCCGAAGGTCCGCGATAAAAACATCTTTCGCACGAAGAATCGCACATACAAGCGAAATGTGTTAACATGCAAAAGTTCAATCGCAACAACGACCGCGGTTCGCGTTTTGAGTTTACCTTCCCGCGCGGAATCTGCGGCATCTTCGCGGATTTAATCCGACATAATTTCGTCTTCCCGTTGCGTCCACCTTGCGCGAATGATCGCGCGCGCACGCGCGCGCGCGCGCGCGCGCGTGGTGTCGTTTCGCGAGACGACACGTGCAGCCTACGTGACGATGCATCAAGAACCGTCCGCGATTTGCATTCGCGTTTAATGCAACGCGCGACGCGAAATGCCCGGGCGACCTTCCCCCCGCGCTCCGCGATGAAAGACGGAAGGCAGATGAGTAATTACGCGCGCCGCGTTCTGTTGCAAGTTTTAATTGACTTTATAATAATCGCGAGTCTTACCGGCCGCCGCCACTCGCCTTATCCTCGCCGCGTGGGGAAAAAACTAGTTTCCCCTCGCCAGAAGTTTCTACGTTGCTCGTTGATTGTTTACGTGACACTAGCAAGACACGCGTCAAGTTTCGCGTTTGCGAATGTTAATGAAGAATAATATCGTTCGATACGATACGATACGAGTCGATATCGAAGCGCATCTTGCATTGGAATCGAAATCCGGATTCTGTCGCTTCCCTCCGCGCGTCATGTCGTTTTTATTCAAAATTTACGCCACGAAAGGATCTTGCCGCTAGATCCTGGACTGATCCGCGGCATCTGTTCATCCGCTGGATTCGTATCCGCGCGAGAAAATCCCGAATTTGATGATCGTGCGATCGCTACTGCGCGCGCTTCTCGCGTGCATTGAAACGAAGAAATCTTCGCTTCCGTTTGAAATCGAAAGGATGTGACGCTAGCAAGCATGAGCGAATTGTCAAACGAGAGAGATGGCGATGATCGGAATGTATGGGCAGACAATGGACGTGAGGCGAAACGTAAATCGGATCTAAAGCAATCGAAATGCGAGACAGGCCTGGTCGTAGGACATTCGCGGTGAACGGAGCGCAGAGAGATAATCCATCAGACGATGGAGAAGTGATTGTTAATAAAAACAAATTGGAATGCAAGGATGAAGATTACACGTTCGATTAATACGAGCGAGATCGAATTCCGGTACTCTGAGTAAGCGCGAATTCTGAATAAGTATTCGTCCAAAATCCGAAGTGAAACGTGGATTTGTTATGAGGCTATCGGAAACTATTGTGCGAAAATTCATAAATATGTCATCCATCTCAGATCGTTCATTTCTTATGATGCTTTATCCCTCCCTAAGATGATCCCTCTCGCAGTTCCGCGAGAGACGAGTCTGCTATCGAGAAAGCTCCTAATCGACTCGCTGATAGACCTCGTGGCCTCGTTAACCCGGCATCAATGTTCTTCGTTTCAGATTTAAATCCATCCATTGCCATCTGTTTCCGCATGTTTCCTATTGCCCGCACAGATGATGAAGATCGCGGACCTACGTGTAAAGACAAGGACTGATCTCTCATTGTTGCGGAAGAATGAGGGGGCTATGGTAAAAAGGAAGGAAGGAGCAGTTTCCGACTGACTACACGGAGCAAATATACGGATCCACGCGAGGTGAGGAGTATAATTGGATCAATGTAATAACGTATCTCGGGTAAATTATTTGTTTTCACGTTACAATGAGAAATAGAAAAGGAGAATCAAGTCACGATAGTGCGAATTTGATTGGATAAACCTTTCTTAATGTTCGGAAATGCATTAACATGGATTGATGCTAGCGTCGTATATTCGCGCGCAGTCGCGCGTGTGACACAGAAGAATAATGAAATTAAAAAAGAAATAAATGTTACTGTCGCACGCAAAAGTGCTACTGGCTTTTATAGAAATCGCTTATCTCAGCACTAGCTACTACTAGTGACGCACTGACTTAGCCTACTTTGTTTTCTCTATTTCCTATGTGCTATACGTGAAAATAGATAATAGTTGTTATAAAATGCGTTATTATTCCACGTTAGTTATGCTCCTTACCGTGTACGCCTTATCGAACAATGCCTGCGATGTTACGACAAAGGCACGCGGAGAGAATTTTGACGCGAATTCTTTCGTCACAATGAACCCATTGTTACTTTTGTTTATTTTCCGAGATGTGTACATAAACTTGTATATAATTATTGTTTATGATTAAGTTGAACGCACTCGTTCTCGGCTTCTTGATTTGCGTCTTCGTAATATTCGTGCGATAGTAAGTAAAACTTTGAAAATTTACTTGGCAAATTGAGAAAGCGAGAACAACGTGGACGAATACAATTTCTATCTTCGAGACTGTTTCATTACTCCACACGATACTATAATACGTCGTACGTGTGTCAATTGAATGTATAAAAAAATAATTTCCGTCTGTAGCAAGTTTATTTGCAATTCAACGAAAAATCCTGTCAATTGCGGACAATCGATGCTCAACCGCCGTTACCAGCCGATTATTAATTCTGTCGTGGAATTTAATTTCATTAAGGCCCCAAAACCTGTGGAAATTTTATTCGTTTGTGTCGTGATCTTAATTGCGAGACGATAATAGGAAACGCTCGCTTTACACTTTGTAGCGAGATCGTACTCTATCGTCGACAATTTCATATCTACGAAATTCTCTGTTTAAATCATTTAAGACTACTGTAAGGAGGACAACGATTTTCATCGCAGAGTTGTATTTGCGGCGTAAAATCCTTGTTGAAGCTTCGCGTAACTAAATACTGATTCGTACGGAGCTTTCCGGAAATGAGGATGAGAAATGAGAAAATAACAACGGCAAATGGCAAACGAAACGACGAGATAAAAAGACGTGGCGTTTTATTTTCTTTTCCTCATTCCTGATTTGTCCAGCGCAATGTAAATTATACGGACACGCGTGTAAATGTATACATGACAGCTGCATCTGTGCAATACGATAAGAATTGTACATAGCGATATATTTAGCGCGAGACCCACGATCGGGAGACCCTCGATCGTGATAATTGTAATTCGCCGACGATCTCACATTCGTCGACGCGAAATGGAATTAAGCTAGTCCCTCGCAAAATGAAAACAGACAGCTGTATATAATGTGATATGTGGTGCGCGCGAATCTGTACATGTGTATCTCCCTTTCTGACAGCGTCGTAGGTCTGTTCACATTTGTAAGCGATACGAGTAGGATATTACGAGTACGCGTGCATGATCGAATGTACGAGCCGCTTACTTTCGAAACGGAGCAAGTTTCGCATGAAGATTTGTCGTTGAAGAAATTTAACGAGATAACGAAATGATGTTAATGTAAATGATGTAAATGATGCAGTAACGATAATGCGAACGTTCGCTGCGTTTATTGACCAGTTGCCAGGCACTCTGGCAACATCCGACATTATCTGACTTTCTGACGTAAATCTAGCATCAGGATCTTTCACGGGAACGCTGACACTTGGGATATATTCAAGAAGATATATTCGAGGAAGGTTTCACGCTACTTCGAAAGCGAACGGCTCCGCACTCGTTCATGAACTGCTCTGGAAGGATAATCTGTTATTTGAATCTGATTATCTGGAAGATGAGCGGAATATCGACACTGTGAAGGAATCCAACGTGAAATATATGTGTTACAATCATATGCTCGTCCGATATGATATTGAACGGATCTGGCAATGCGAAGGCTGCGATGGTGTCTGTTATCATGTCTGATACGTTTCTCTTTCTTCCCAACGAAACGCAAAGAAAACACAAGATGTATTATATCGATAATACACGTTATACGACATTGTTTTGTACAATAGATCATGAGAGCGCACTTTACAGAGTTTTGAATCAATTTTCCGTCAATCGCTCAAATTTCCTGTCCAGATGCTGATCCTCTCTCGAACAATTCTCTCATAATTTTTCAGCGACTAAAAATCATCTCATTATTCTACGAGAAATCGCTTTCTCGCGTAAAATCGAGGTGAACCTCGAGGGAATGAACAACCGAGGGTCCTTATCATCATGCGGACACATCATGCGCTTCTCGGTCGCATTGATGTTCACCGCGAGATACCCTTGTGTGTTACGGTCAATCCGAGGAAGCAGAGCTGCTTCGTCGATAAACTAGACCCCGATGGTTTTGCTCGGGATATAGGAGTAGATACTGGTAATTAGCAACTGCCAGTATGCGAGTCATCGTTCCATGCATGACTATAAGATCACTCAACGATGAGTGATAATGGAATGATTGATAATGACTAACTTATTGCGAATGGAAGCGCGAGCATTGATCGACGATTCTTGAATTCGCGCGGGAAGCGCGCAGCATCGAGAATCGATCGCTCGCTGTCGTCGTTGAGCGATGATAACCGGTCATCGGGATGTTATCAACGGTGAGTAACGGGTCGGTAAATCGAGATTTATCATTAAGCTCGAAGAAATTATCGTGTTAATTATGTAACCGGAAACGGCATGAATCTCACGCGGAAACCTTTTAGTCCGTAATCTCTATCTGCCTTTTAATTACATAATGGAGAGATGGATTCGCGGAACGTGAAAATTAATTAGATAATGCCTACTCGTTTGGCATTACCTCAGCGCATTATCTTGCTCATTCTTTCGCTTTTAACGCCGATTAGACTTCTCATCCGCGAAATGATTCATAAATTATTATAAATAAATGAAGTACTATAAATTAATGAATTCTTTTTTACATAAATCCCATTTTTATTGTATTCAACAGAATTGGACAGTTGTATCTCCAAAATAATGAGCTTAAAGATAGCAGGATGGATTAAACGCGATTTCTTGCTCGGATTTGCGATATAACGCCAACATTGCCGCACTCTGTAATCGCAATTCGATCGACGTTGTAACGATCGGATATCGAGTACAATTGTTATTTATCGCCGATCTGTTTCGCATTTGGTATTAAGTATTAAGACGCTATCGAACGAGCTCGAAACTTAGATTTGCGAAGCGTTACAACTTGGCGCGCTTACGCAGGAGAGACGAGAATCGACAATAAAAATATATCGCGCTTGGCGCTTTGCGCGCGGATACGCGCGATGTGCAAACGTATCCTACGAGGATCCATGTATGCATATACACTCGGATGAATATAGAATGCTCGGCACGGTCGTTTCAATGAATATCAATATTTCCTCAGCTATATTTATGGTGTTCTCCGTGAATACGAACGGGGGAAACCGCTACGGCCGATCCGGCCATGTCGTTAATTTAACGATACATTGCACTCGGCACCATGGTTTATTCAATGTTGCGTTCGCCTCGATCCCATATTTTAAATCTCAAATTTCCCACGCAGTACGCTCAGGCCGCAGCCTTTTTATTCGCTCGCGCGGCCACTCGATATTCCGCTCGCTCGCATCGGAAATATACCGCGCGAGACGACGGTTTAAATATCGGATGGATGTAGCGTTCTTACCATGCGCAAGGAGAAAGAGAGTCAGAGAGAGAGAGAAAGAGGGGAGAAATACCGGAAACAACCCCTGGAGATGGCTAAGCGAGAGGGTTAAGGATTGGGAAAAAAAAACGCGACGTGGCATAATACGGCACGTTCGTATCGGCTTGCGCTTTCATCCTCGTCGCGGGACGTCGCGGAAACGGAAGTATTTCGCTTCTCGCGTTACATGGAGATCCGCAATTGCTCCGCGCCACGTCGTATTTGGAATTGCAATGTGCAGCGTGTATCCCCCTCATGAGATGGGACGCCAGTTATCCTCGTCTCTTCTCCACCCGCTTCTCTTCTGTCTTCTTTTCTTTCTGCCTCTGTCTCTTCTTCCTCTTTTTTCTCTCCCTCCCTCTCTCTCTCTCTCTCTCTCTCTCTCTCTCTCTCTCTCTGTTTCTCGTTGTCAACCTTATAGGGAGACGGCGTAGAGAAGTTATCGAATAAAAGATGTTTATGCTGATTTTCATCTGCGGATCTCGCCGCGAGAGAAACTCGATTGTGTGCGCGTGGGAGCGCACAGTGAGGAAAGTTTCTTGTTTACATTAATTCGGGATGTGACGAATCGAAATACCGCTGATTTTCGTCCGTTGATGGATTTTTGTTTTTGTTTTTGACAAGTACTAATCTATTTGTGTCGCCGTACAAGATTCCATTCGTGTCGCGAATGCGGAACAGCGACGCTTAATTTAATTGAAATGATTTTAATTGAAATCGTGATTATGCATGCGATTGTAACGATAAGCGTTTCGTATTTCGTACGATCCAGGCTGACTAGAAGACAGGGCTCTTGACATTTTTGAAAATAGTTAGCAGATTATTCATTTAGTTAAATTTAGTTAAAAGTGAGATCCGATGCGCTGCAATAAGTACAACGAGCAGAGACGTTCGAAGTGCCTTATTATATCCTTATCATATCCAGCATTGTTCACTATTATTCAGTCTTCATGTTAATTAAGAATATGTCCCGCTGCATTGTAGTCCATGGACGGTATTTCGCGCGACTTACCGTAATAATCAGAGGGTAGCGTTTTTAACGATACAATCGTTATCCAATTCCAGTTTTAATTAACAATCCTGAGCCAGCAGGACTTTGTTCACATACGTCGGGGCACGGTACCACGTGCGATCCGGCGAGTGACCGAGAACATTTTGACGTTGTTCTGTCGAGCTGTGGTATAAAAAGTCAGCGGTATTGAAGTTTAATGATCAGCGCCGACCAGGAATTATTTCATGAGCTGAAGCTGGAAAAAGCTAAACGCTCGGTCGTAGAGATCGCGATAGCTCGGCTAGCTTTATTAGCAACCGCAATTGTTCTCTCTCTCTCTCTCTTCCGCTTCCTCTTCCTTTCTCTTCCCATCTCCGTTTCTCGTTCCTGTTTTTTTTTCTTCTCTTTCTATTCATCTTCCAGATTTCTCCGAGGAGGATCTCATTCAGAAGCGCGCCTGCCTCACTCGCCGGTGATGACGTAAAGCGCGCAGCGAGGGAGTTGCACCCTAGGGTGGCAATGACGCAAGAGCAGGGTCGCATTAACTATGTCATGCGCCCACGACTAAAATATTAAGTTCCATTTCAAGTAACGGGAATCAAGCTTGGCGGACTCCTCAGCTCAATGTAATTAATGTAACGATGTAAAGGATTTTCGTGGAAAGTGGCGTTTCGCTTGTTACCTTTTACGACGTGCAGTTTGAGAGCACGAAAATTCGCGATAATATTCCGGGGAGCTGCTTCGAGTCGTATCTAGGTCGTGCTATCGGAGTCGTGACCTGGTTCTAGCCCTTCCCATCCTTGCGCTGCATCTTCCCGACTGCCATCATCCTCGAAATCTACGCCCTGCGCCGTCACGTCCAGCCTGCAAATCTCCAAACATGTTTCACTCCCTTGTACTCCCTTCACGCGCCATAATGGTACGCGAGCTTCATGGGACTCCTGGGATGTAAAAACCTGCGCCTTGACGAGTCCGATGTTGGCCATAAAGTGCTTGCACGGAAATATGGTGCCGGCATTCGATTGGATTTATCGCTGATCCCCAATTCGACGCGATTATCGGAAAACGTCATTTATATTTCATTGATCGCAGTAGGACAATGGAACGCGCCTAAATGGAATCGATTACACGAAACGGGAACACGTTGCGAGGCAATTTTCACGTTTAAATTCGTGCAAACCCATCATCTATGCACGAAGAAGGTATATTATTACAAATAATATTAAATAATGTTCAAAAATATGTAAATATGTAAACATTTTACATCACGGAGGCTTTTCGTATATGTATATATGTATATATAATAAAAAATTAATAATAATATAATTAATAATAATTATATATAATAAAAGATTATAACTAAGAGATTTCTGGCAATATGAATTAGAAAGCGTGCGCGTCTTGTACTGGAACGGAGATCGGAACTCGGTTTCTTGCGAAGCGCTGTTTACGAAAAATTCAGAGGCGATTCAACGAATTATTGAGCAGGTAAATACCTTACTGGAATACGAAATTGCAATTTCTTACTTTTTAAATATTTTATCTAACTAGACAGATGGCTAGACATTTGCGCAGTGTTTCTCGTTGTCAATCTTTAACGTTGAGACGGTCTTTGCGCATCGCGATCGACTTTTCCATTTGGATCGTTGACTTCGAGTAATCAAACAGTTTTAGTCTCTCTGAGAGAGAATTAAGAGTCTCATGGAATAAATTGATTAATTTATCGGCTCGATGTCTAAATAATTGGAGTTTAAGTTCGTCGCTGCTTGTTCAAACATTGTTCAAACATTGTTCAAACGCAATTTCCGAATCACGGAACAGCCTGGAAACAGTTTGAACTTTTGTCTCTTCCTTTTCGCAAATCGCAAGTATGAATTATTATGAATATCTTTCCTTGATCGGCTTGGCGCAATTGTCAGTTTAGTCTATTCGAGTTTAACAAGGAATGATATTGTAGCATCAAACGATACGCGCGGGTCGACTTAGCTGGATAGCGAAATGTGCTTTTCGAGCTTTATAAATATACACGCGGGTCTCTTGTTATCTTTGTGCGCTTTACTTGCGCGGTATATTAAGTCAACATAATTGCGCGACTCTGAAAATGAGATTTTTTCTTTTAGCTTCTCCCTCCTATATGGTTTTTTATCTTCTTGTCTCTGGCCGATGCTAGGAAAATTTTCTTTGAAATGAAGTACTTTGTTTCACCACCGAAACAAATGTGCTTAATTATTTCGCGACAGTTTGAGGTTTATTATGATACCGCTACTCACCATTTCTGTCTCGTTTGTGTCTCGCTAACTGTGAGGCAAAAAAAGAAATTGCGTTGCACCATTCGGTTAATAAAGTACGCACTCAGCGGTAAATTACCGTTGCGTTTGTTGCATGGGAAAGAACAGCGGATATCATTTTTCTTTTATTCCACTCGCCATTATATCGCACGCATTACGAAGCGATAATGTGTAATTTCTTGCACTTTACGCCGTGGTGGGAACAGAGGCTTCTAAGCGATCCTTCAATCTAGATGAGATTTAAAATTATACAAGCTCCCAAGAAGAGAAAACAAAGGAAAGTCATTAGAGATAAATTGGAGCACTTCACTAATCGAAATATATAATAGCAATTATCTGAGGAAGAAATTGCAATTGATTCCATTGTTGCACGATTTGACTTCTTTCAGCTCGCCATGAAGATGCTGAATTAGTGTTAGTGGCTGAAACCAGATCGAAGTAGGTCAGTTCGAACCTAATGTCGTCGAGAAGAAATCTCATTTCCGGCTTTCCTCGCGTTCTGCCTTTCGTTGCTTCTTTCTGTACCGACGACCAGGATAGAGGATCTGCGCGGGCCGATTATCCGCCACTGGCGGAATCCAGGGATATACTTGCGGCGAGATAGGAAAAGTCTTTTTATAACGATACGGAGAGCGGACGAGCTAACAGCAAAACCGAACGGTCTCTTTCACTTGCGAACGCGGCGACGACGCGTTCCCCAAAACTGGAACACAGCGTCGACGCAGCTCCGTCAGCATTAATTTTCCGGTTTATTATTGTTATTACTGGCACGCGTAAGTTAACGCGGGTGTAAAAAGGGGACTGATCGCGTTATGCTGGTAACTCGGTTTTGCACGTTGATGCAGCATTTAACGTGCGGCGTATATTCGAGAGAAGGATCAGCGGCACCTGCCAACGAACTTAATTAGTTACGTGAAAAAGAAGTTCATGATAATGTCGAACTTAATTTCTGCGACCTCTCCCCGCGATTTTATGGGAAATAATCACGGTGAAATGCATGCGGTATGCGAGGCATTTTATAATTATAACTGAGATATTCAAATCCGCGGAATTATAAACGCGTGGAATTTTTAAGCGCGCACGTGAGCGCGCATCGCGTGTTCGACCGACTGTTCCTACTATTTTTCTTTTATCTCTTTTTCAGAGATGTCGCATCTTTTCCCAAAAATCTCGCATCTCGTTGAAAATATTTTATTCTACGTTTACTTCATTTTCATACCCGACTGCTACGACAATAATTTAAAATAACAGATAAGAGCACAACATTAATAATAGATTAGGCTTAATAATAGGCAATAACACTTTATAATAATGCAGGAGCGTTATAAAGACGCATGGATCAGCGCATTTGTTCTCATAAAAATTCACTCTTACAGTTTTTCCGAATTATCCATTCCTTGGATCGGACGATTGAATGGGATATCTTTTTTAATTAAATCCAGAAAACGAAAACATTGAAATGTAATAATCTCTTGATTGACGCAGAAAGAAATACCGTGTTTGAAAACTGTCAGGACGTGTCGAGAAGCAAGATTTAAATTCAAGCATGTTTTGGTCTGGATATGTCAAATGCATAACGTATCGCTACTTGTTCGATGAAAGAAACACATCTGTTATGGCGACAACGAAATTACTGTTATTCGCAACAACTAGCAACACTGAGGTGTAAATTGATGCATCTACCGAACACGTCGGCCAGTTTAGTTTCATAGCCAAATCGATGGCACACTGAAACTAGATAACGACGAAGGTGTTACCTCTGATGAGGATCAAAAGAGGCTCCACGGAATCAAAGAGTATTTAAAGCCTTGATCGTTCGGCAGATTTATCATAATTCCAGAATACAGAGCGCGCATTTTTTATTAATAAAAATGATTCATTGCCAATTTATTGCCGGCTATTAAAGCTAAATCGGGAGTTTCCGAAATTATTTAACATCATTATAGTCATTAAAGGAGAAAGTAAAATTAAATAATTATTATTCTAAATTTATAACGTGGACTGTTAATTTCTGAAAGAGACTTTCCGTTGCACGATACGTGCGCTGCGTGCATTGGACAGATGATAATTGGTATTTTGACAAAATTTTATTGTATAAATTTATTATTATTCCTGTTGAGTCATGCGTTTAAGCTTAAGCTTTCATGCGCTGCAATTACATAGGCATGCAACATTAACCTCATGTTGCTTTATTTAGTTTTTCTGCTGTAGAAAAAAGAAAGGGTTCTGCCATTTTGCATGTTGAATTCGTTATGCAAGTTTCATCGCTCCATTTTTCATAGAAATCGGCAGGAGATAGCGCCGCGTGTTTAGTCAAGAGCCTCGTCGAAATGAGCAATTTCAGCGTGTTTATTCAGTGGGATCTAATAGCCGAGTATATTAATTAATTGTCTATCGTTTAATAGACATCGGATAATAGCGTACCTATCCGATGGCCATTCGCTGGTAATGCAAGTGAAACTGGATGCGTTTTCGCGTGATCTAATTTAAATTCAGCTGCACGTTTGAACATTTGATTCGCGTTTGATTTTTCTCGTCAAGAGAGTCGCGCAATAATTATTCATTTATATAGTTTCGTTTATAAGAAATATCGTATATCGGGCATATTAAAGCAGGCAGTTTCCGCTTCTGCGTGCTGAAGCACGCTTCGATCAATCTGAAGAGATGCGATAAAATTCCTTATAATTACTTTTTTACTGAAGTATATTCTGCATTCAGTCGTATATAAACATATTAATAAGCGACAATTGACAAAAGATGCACCTAAAAACAACAACAATAAAGTCGCGCAAATTTCATACTATTTTCGAAGCTTGTTATCGTTCAGCAATAGTTAATCTAAATTTAAACCGAAGAAATCTAAACTAGAGAAACAAACCGAGTACTGTAATGGATCGAGTTAAATTCAATTAAACAATCGCGATGTAATACATCTTAATAATAAGAACATCCAATTGATATTACGAAAGAGGAATCGCGATCGATTCTGCCTTTTCCGACAGCAGGCAGCTCGCGCATAAGAAATATCGATAAAATTTATCGATAATGCTGAAAGTCAGTATGCGACGAAGCGCGTTCTTGCCGAAAACGCTCTTATCGAGTTTAAAAATTATGTATAAACGAATCCCCGCATAGTATCACATTTGCTCGCGATATATAAAAAATTATTATAGAATACGTCTTATTATATATCAAGCATGGTTTAGAAATTAGAGCTTCATAATAAACAGCAGAATGAAACTGTATCGCGTGCTAGTTTCGTTATCAGAAAAAGCAGTCGTTTCGCTGTTCGCTTTCATTTTTCCTTCCCTCCTTCGAATCAGAACTACGTCAGGACAAAAAGAAGGAAGGGCTTCACAATTTCGACGAGATACAGGCATACATGTATTTTCCGACAGCGATTCGAGGACGCGACTTTAAGCCGCGCGCACTTTCGGGCGGAAAGTGAAACTCCCCGCTCCTTTTTCTACAACGACGATGACGACGCGAGCGATGCAATTGCACCGGAGAGGATGGCGGAAGGTCACCAAGTCCTCGTCGGCCCGGCACGAGGCTCTTGGCTTCGTTTCCTCCTTCTCCCTTTTTTCGCTCCATTTCGCCGTCACCTTAACGGAGAAACGTATTAAGTCGGGAAATGAAGGTTGTAAAGCCCCGGGCAGCTTTTTGCCGCGACAATCACACTCGGCCGGAAGTTTCACGCTCAGCCCTCGGGCGGTTGAGTGCCCGAGTGCGGAACTTCGTCTCGCAATAGCGCCCGTCGACCTCTCCCCGCGCGGAATGTTCTCGGTGCACTTTCAGCACACACGGCAACTTTTCTATCAGTCGTGTGAGGGAGATATTTTCTTATTTTTGACTTTCGATCGATCTTATGTAGAAATGATATTTTAATGCGAAAGTTGCAGACTGGCTTCCTAACGTGGCGTACTTGAGAGAGCAAGCAGTATTGAATGCAAAGTTGAATTGGTAAAACAGATTTCTACATTTTTTGAAAATATCAGAGTAATTTTTTAATAGCAAATTTTATAGACAGGAAGGCTGTACACTGAAGGCGATATCGAAGATATTTCAACATTTTGATATTATTCTTGTATTGTACAGTAAAATTGTACAGTAAAACCGACCTTTTCATGAATTATTATATAGTTACCAATGTATTTATGCCAAATGAAAATCTAAAATATATAACAGAGAATACTTTTTAATAAAATAATTATATATACAGATATATATGAAAGAAATATTTCTTTTATAAGTTAGCAAAAATAAATTATCCAACTTATCGCTCTATTTATACCGGTAGGGTAATGATTATTTCATACGAAAAGCTCGCACTGAATTTTAATCAGATTACCTGCAATCATTATTTAACACGAAAATCTCAGAATAATTTCTTAATCGCGATTTAATGATTTAATACTCCGATAATTTTATTATTAAAAGGTCGTTCCTTATTCTCTAATTTCATGGTTTTTACGTTTCCAAAGATTATATGGAAATGAAATTGTATATTTTACGCAATATATACAATTCCTTTTGTTACATTATCAGTTATGTTGCTTCGAGTATAATATATGGTATGATTCTTATTCTCATATAAAACAGATCGTACGAGGAATCATTTCGGCAGAATAATTAATTTTTCTGATCCAGTTGAGGTATTTCATAAATTTGCACACGGTGAGGTCTCGTCGAAAGTTTGCAGCCGAGGTTAGGCGAACGCACATGGTTTTAATTGATTAATCAGTACCGACCAGCACCTGCGTCGCAGTAATTAAAGAGAGCGACTGAGTAAGACTTTCAGGATATGAACATTCATTCAACTTCGTCATTATGGCGCGGTTCGTGCAAACTCCGTTATTGCACGTTCAGCCAAACGATCGCGACTTGATATAGAATACTGATATAGAATTACGATAATATCCTGTTGGATGCTTGAATGCAAAATCTCAATATCGAGCGGAATTTATCATTTTTGCTTTATGCATATTATTTATATACATCTGCATATAGCATTATCAAAAATAATTATCGGCTTAGTGATCTAATATTTGCGCATAAAATTCTTTCAGGCCATAATAATGGAATTTATAGTTTATCGAATTTACATTTATCGATATGGGAAATCAATTTTCTCGAATCTGTAAGGCGATGCACTCAAACGACTCGTACGCTTAATATCACACGCTGGACAAATCGTTCTCCCCGCGCAAAGCATCCGCACAAAGACGCGTCTTAAGGCAATCGCGTCACTTTTGCACGCGCGTTGCATGACCCTGCGAATGCGTGCGGCCGGGTCATGTTGCTATCCGTGGGATTTCGGTCTGCTAAGCATGTTGACAACGTGTAGCAGCGCGCGTTTCCCGTTGTTGGATGCTGCGGCCTGCGGACCGCGCGCACTGATCAATATGGAGGGGAGCGCGGGTCGAGAAGCGCGGGTAGGGGTTGCTTTCAGGGGATGCTTCGAAGGGGGCTCGCGTCGGCGGCGGCGGAGGAGGCAACGGTGACGGTGGTAGTGGTGGTGGTCCACGGGTAGTGGTGGTGGCGGTAGTGGTGGCGACGACGTCGACTACACCGAAGGTCGATCTGCTGCTGGTGGTAGCAGCGGCGGCGGCGGCGGCGGCGGCGGCGGCGGCGGCAGAATGCGAGAACCGCGAAAGGGGAAACGAGCTCTCTCGCGGCCTTACTGCGCGCAGCTTTAGCCGGAGGGAGAGAGAGACCGCGCCGTATACGCGGTGGCGGTATTCTCAGTACGTACCGCGACGTGGACGCGTCCGTGCCGCACACTCTCCCCGACCCCGACGCGACTCTCTCCGTAACTAGGTCAACCCCTCGAACGGGATCCCTCCTGCGCGTCAGCCCCGCGAGAAAGAGAGGCGACCTCGGCAGTAGCAGCGCGCCCGCGACCGAACAGCACTGCCAGAGAGACCGCGTCCTCGTTCCTTCCCCTCTTTTTTTTTTCCTCATCGTTCACGGCAGAGAGAGAGAGAGAGAGAGAGAGAGAGAGAGAGAGAGAGAGAGAGAGAGAGACAAAGGAACTACCGCGAGTCTTCGTTCGAGCTCGGGCCGAGAGTGCTCATGTTCTCGGATCGCAGGGTAATTTTGCCAATCGGATCGACTTTGACGGGGGCGATTTCGCGGCGAAGCCGCGAACGGAGCCTTTCTTTTTTCCTTTTCTCCTTCCATGCGATTGCGCTCGCGTATCTCTCACGTTTGCTCGAATAGGCAGTTTCGGGTGACAAGGGGTAATCATCGGGCGATGGGAGAGATACATTGTGACGATCGGACAGTGTATAACCCGCAGCGGAATCTATTTGATCGATTTCTATCAATTTGAATTAGCGATATCGATTAAATCTGATGAATTTCCCACATAATAACCCTCTCTCCGGGAAATAAGCTTCATCGAGGAATCATCAATCGCTCCGTTCCTTGTGAAAAAGATCGAAGCTTCAAAGTGATCGCGCTCGTGCAACAGCACGCACATGCTCGTCGATTATTACGATACCGTACAGTGCGGATCATTCCTAATCGCGATCATTCTTTCTGAGCTCGCATTTGCGCTCTCTCTCGGAATCGATTCGGTGATGATGTGTCGATTGTCAACGAGGCTGTCAACGAAAAGTGACGTGTTTGAAACGACGCGACGCCGGAATCGATCTGCTCGCGAATATTTGCGTTGCAATCCCGCGCTCTCTGACGTCTGCTCGCTCAGCGCTCGCAATCAGGTCAAGTGTACCCGCACCACCGCTGACCTTCACAGTGCGGTATTCGGTATCTTTTTATCCGCGCCCTCGTCGTTCGAGGGCAAAGTTAACGTTAACTACCCTAATGTAGCGCGCGGTTTTAACGGCGATACCGAGATTACGGGATTCGATAATTGATTGCGCCTTCATTAAGAATAACGCCCGCAATGGCGAATTGTACCCGGGACTTCGATCGAGCTGGCAGCTAGCAGCTAGCACACTGTTTCGCGGTATTAGGGGATGCTCGCGGTACCGAGCGCGGGGAGGGAACAAATTGCTCGTCCAACTTTCGCGAAGCAATTTTGCGTGTGTCTCTTGCCTTGCCGCATCCGGGACATCATCCGCTCCCGAGTTCTTGAAGAACAAAATCCGCTGAAACGTTATTGTTTACTCGCGTCGCGTCATTAAAATCGCGCAGAGTTTTTTAGCCCCGCTTTCGCAGCTGCCGGTTTAACACAACATGCAAAATTATTGGCGCGCCCGCGCAGAGGGGGGAGAGAGACTCGAGGGATCGTGTCGGCCGTGTTATGAATAGTATTTTCCAAGTTGTGACCTCGGGGTATCTCGTGAAAAATTCACGTTGCCTCGCGGTGAAACCGCGCGGGAATCACGAGCACGCTATGAGGCCCGTAAACCCCTGAAAAGATGCAACCCGTCGTGCGCCTAGCTCTCCGTGCGAAGGCTCTCTTTCGGAATTGACATTGCCTGACGGATGCTTCAAACCTGCATCTTGCCGCGGCAGGGTCGCGATCGCGCTTCCAACGAAAGCACGGAACATCTCCGCACTCATTCCGCGAGTGTAATCTCTAGAAATATGACGCGGGTAACAGGATACGTGCTCAAGGTGGATCCCGGGAAAGGGGGTCGTCGCGAGCGCGTTCTCCGCTTCGATCCATTCGAAACGGCGCCTGGGACATCCCGCTACAAGATCGGCGATAATCCATATCCGGGATCTTTCGGGATCTTCGCGTATATGGCGGCGCGCATTACGACATATCATCTTATACACCGCCGTACATATAAAGCCACGTTCAAGGATCGCCGACGACTCGCCGGGTGTTAACCGCGCGATAAAATTTCAAAGCCCGTTAAGCGCTTTCCGCGATTTCGCGTCAACGGCACCGGCACCGGTGCATGTTCCATGCACGCATAAAGGGCGGCATTGACGCGCTGGTGAACGCTATTCGCGGTGGATGTATTAACGTACTCCAGTTGGATTCAAAGGGCGCATTGTAGATCGCGTGGAATCCGCGGCGCGACTATGTTTAATTGTTAAATAAGTACTCCTCCATTTGCACTTTGCGCGACGGAATACACCCCCGCGCTATTTATTCCTGTCTATTTTCACGCACGGCGTGCATCTGAATGAAGTCTGCATACGCGACGATGCATTCGCTTGATTGGAGAACACTTTCGTGGAATCCTCGGGATTTCTCTCCGGCTCCACTTGTCTGCCGTCGATCAAAGAGGGATCTCCGTGAATTTCTCGGCGAGAGTTCCTCTTTGAACTCCGCATTCTTTTTCGAGGACACTTTGTTGCTCGTCGTTGGCGAGCAACCAACGTGATTCTCGCTTTTGCTGATGATGCGCGTCACCTGTGTGCCCGCGTGTGTCATTGAATATCGCGGGAACTGCGTGGTGACTGCGGTTTTGCAGCTTTTATTCATCCTATTCCCCGTTATCTCTCGTATTCCTCGCGCATTCTCATTGACAATTTTACGAATTGTGTTCAAATCCTATGAATCGCCCCGTTCGCGCGAATCCGTGCATTTGTTCATCATTATCGGAGCTTCGCTTGCCGTCGTCTGTGCCTGATTAACTGTTTAGAATGATAGATTTTTAGAATTTTTGGAATGTAGCATTTTTGCGAAATTACGTGCCCATAACCTTGTGCAATGAATAAACACAAGCGCTTGCGTGTGATATCTGGCAAAACGCAACGTTTTAATATTCTCAAATCGTATATCGGTGTTTGATAAAGTCTGCCAGCGAATAACAAAATTTCAAATATCGCAGTATTGCGATATTAATAATTGTTATGAAATGCTTTCCACGCGTTTCCTCGCATAATTAAATTTCCGCATTGAAAATTGTCAAACTTTTATTTCAAGAAACAAGATAAATAAGGGAACCATATATAATCGCATAATTATTTCCTTCTATTTGCACATACGCAACGCAATAACGAACATTTTGACGGTCTCCATGCTACATGCTAACGAATCAATAATATCACGAATATTCTTGTATTTGCGAGTAATTATTTACTCGAACATTTCATCCTGCAACTGCACTTGCCTCGTCGAGCGGCGACTGTGCGAAATTTTCAGAGATATTTTTACCTCTGATTTCCTTTTTTCGCGCCGAGATATATCGGAAAAACTCTACTGGCAGTAATAACGCGATCCGAATTATCTTCAACAAGTTGGCAGTGTAGTTCGCGATTGTTATTGAAATCGATGGTTATTAAGGTCGGCCGTTTTAACGCCGCCTTCTAAATGAGCTCCTATTACTTTCCACGCAGCAACTCTACGTCGCATGGGGAAGGACCGGGTGGTCGGATAGTGAGATCGTGACAGGAATAAAGTAGCGACAGAACGCTGGCAGAAGGAATTAAAAAGGTGCGTGGAACGTCTCGAGCGACCCTCGATATCCCGTTAATAGATAGTACGAGGATAATGCACGGTGATAAGGGATAAACGCCACTCTGGGATAATACCTCTGCGAAGGATCTCTCTGATTTTTGCCAAGGTTCCGCGACGGGATAAAACCGGAGGATGAAATAACTGTGAAATAATTGAGAGACCGCCGGGAGTTCTAGTGCGTCCTCCGCATTTTCAAAAATCCTACGGACAGTTTTTCCGAGCGGATCTCGTCGATTTTTCGGACAACCCGACGTGCCTACGATTTCGCGAGTTACAGTGATACGCTGCCGCGATATCGACAATCGAAGTGCGATGTCATCAAGAGATTTTGCCTGAGAGGCCATCCCGGATCGTCGAGAATGATCGAAGGTAATGTTTTCTCGCATCGAGAAAGAACTGATGCTCTTCTAACGTATTTAGGATTTACTTCTTCGTGAAATTCGATTCGCCAAGCAACGTGGTTTGCGATGGGCTCATTGGAAGGCAAAGAAAAGTTTATCGCGTGGCGATATTTTTCACGGAGGCAGTATCGTAGATTTTCCGGAGCACGTCAATGAATATATTTATTTTCGTGAAACTAATGCACGAACGAGCATAAATTCTTACTTTCCTCTCTTACCTCTCTTACCTCTTTGCTCAGATTGTATTGTATTCCGCGGAATCACGACATGATTTCGAAGAAAACTGCACGCAACTGCAGCGGATGTAATGACGTATACGGATAAATCTGCGGAGCGGAACTCGATATACATGTGTAACCAAATAGCAGACATGTGAAGCTATTGGTGGGTTTTTATTTTTCTCACTGTAATATTCAATGCGTCACATATATGATCTTCAATACAATTTTCAACATTTTTATTCTCGTGCATTTTACATGTATCTTAGGATACAAGTATCTTAGGAGATATTTACATAAATGTAATTTCAAATTCGGCGATTGATTGGCAATTGCTAGTTCGATCGAATCCCCCGCGGAAAGTCAATGAATTTATCGTGAATGCTCGTGCACGTTCTCAACATTGAAAGCAAATTTCTGGAAACGTAAACAGTTCTATTTGTAGATCCGAGAAACGTCGCGCGACTTCTCGACGAGCTTGATTACTCGGCAGGAAATATCAGAAATCTATGCAGCGTCAAATGTTCGGCGTTGGTTTCTCGCGCAGTATCGCCGATCGTGTTGCGCGATAAGTATCGCGGATGCCAGGGAATTGGAAATTCCGGCGATCTTCGATCTCGCTTCGCTCCCTCTTCCGAATGAATCCTTTTCCACACACTCGCGCTGTTGTGCTATTGCTCCGCTATTCTTCCGCACCCATTCTCGCCTTCTCTTCCATCAAACCTCTCCAGCATCACGCTCGTTCATTTCTTCCGCTCTCTTCCGTTGCTCACTTCTTTCGTTATTGTTATCGGCGAGTACAGGCAGCGCGAGATCGATTTATCTGCGTCAGGCTCGAGATCGATGTTAGAAATTTGCTTATCCGTCGTCTCTTTAATTTTCGATGACGTATCGTGCGTCGAGTTTGATAGATTCCTCAAGGTACGAAGAGCGTAGCTGCGTGTCATTTCAGCGTGTCACACCGCGCATTATGCGCAAATAATCAGCAAATATCTCTCGAACGTGCGTTACTTCGTTATATGTCGCGAGGGAAGAACTTATGCATAAAAATTCCACCCGCGATATGTTTGCTCATCTGTCTCGCCATCAGCTCGCGTTCCATGCAATTTTATTACCCGTTCCGCGCTTCCCGCTCCTATTTCCGCCCCCGTTCTTCCTTTTCTTTTTCCTCTTCCGCTTTGTACTGCTATCTGAAAATATTCATGGAAGCGAGGAGAGTCGTGCTAGTCGTATTGTATGCCGTGAAATACTTTTCTGGGATCAGTCACGTTGATCCCTTTACCGCCGCTTCGATAAGTCTCGAACTTTCTCACTTTCGTAGCGAGATTTCTCTCCGTCGTTCCCGAGAATTCTACCGCATTTGAAGATACGTTTCCGCATCGTCGACTCTCTGAAATCGTATTATTATATCATCGCGAATCCGTTGCGCCGATAAGACGCAAGCAGCGAAAAGTTGTTCTAAACAAACGATCCTCCCTAATTAGTCGAGAAATGCCGTAGCGATTTCCACGATCTCGCGGAATGGCACGATCTTGAATCTGCACTCCGCCCTCTGAGATACTTTGCACGGTTGGCGTAGATCCGATTGCATCTAATCTCGCGCTTCCGTCCATGGGGGTGGGAAGGGTTTATTTGATCTTTCCGACGGTCGATGGCGAAAGTTTGTAAAAATTGTACTCCTTTGTCCGCGAGGAGGAAAATTTCTCCCGCGGGACTCGGCGGATTCGCCACTGATAAATAAGCAGAAAAGGAAAATTCCGTTGGGATTCTCCCTTTGTTTCCCTTTTTCGGCGGCGGTTCGCGAAATTTACGACGATCAGGCCGAGTCATTTTCGAGTTTCCCATCGGGACGTAAAGCCGCCTCGTAAATTGGGCTACCGGTCTGCAAAAAGCGTAACGCTCGACGCGGTTCGCCTTGAAAAGGGGAAATTATCGCGAAATTTAGCGCGTCTCGTGCTCCTGTAACGCACGATTAAAATAAAATCACGCGAGAGAAGAAAGCGATGGCCGCGCGATGTAGCGATGACGTTGTCGTAAATTTTCACATTTAACGGTGCCGTGCGACTAACGTGCGACATGCGACGCATGTACGGATTTTAGGTCACTTTGCATCACGCGCGACAAACGTAGCGATGCTTATGCATAAAGCGCGTTTAGAGATTCTAGAAAAGTAAAAACCATTTACATCGGTAAAATCCGTTTGTTTTATTCAAACTGTATTTCCTCGGTGCGGATACATCGAAACAATCATTGCAAATTTGACGAAACATTTCGGATGTTTGCCTAATCGCTTTGTCGAATTTCAAACAGATTCGCCACGTTTGCTTTCCGTATTTCCGCAACGGTGCATCAAATATCCAGCGTATAAATATCGCTGTGTTTTGAACGCGCCGCCTGATTTCGGTGAAATGTTGACGATTAATAGCTTAATAGTTCATTGACACTCCCTGACGAGTGCGCGACATTCGGTCCAGTGCCGAGATATACAAACGATTCTGGGATTTTTCGAGCAGACTGTGCAACAGAAACGGAATTCGTCCTTCTCCTTCCTTCATTTTTTCTTTGAAATCTACGCGGACATCGGCAAGTTCAGCGTCGCCAGGATTCGGCGGTACGTTGCTCGAATCGCAAACGAGACGTGCGATTGTATCGGTCGCGTTCGTGCTGTCGCGGCGTATTTACGACATTCGCCGAGGAAATTCTGTCGCACGGAGGGGCTGCACCAGCTGCAAAAGTGCGGGGTAAGCTGGACTCGGAAGCCGAGCCGGCAAAAAATGAGATAGAAGTTGGTCGATGCGCGATGCTCGGGAGACTATCGGGGGAACGTCCCGATAACGGGAGGGGCGAGGGCTAAGTGCGAAGAGATGGTCCAGGGAGGAGAAATAAAAGGGGGAGCGCGCGAGAGATCCGTGCGAGAGAATTCGGAGGGATCGCATCTATAAACTCGGCACGGAACGGTGTTATCGCGCTCAGATGGACAGAGCGCGTCAGACAGAGGGACGGTCAAGACGCGAGAAGGTCGATCGGCGACGAGAGTTCGCGAGGAACGGGCCAACAAATTTATGGAACCATGGCGGCTTCTCCGGCGAACTTGGAGATTTATCGGACTGATAGTTACAAGAGCGAAACGGCGACGACGCTGGCGCGCGCGCTCGGAAACTTCTGTCGCGTGAAAATATTTTCACTCGGGCGACGGGCGAGCGTGGTCCAGGCGAGAGACGGGAAGAAGAAGAAGAGAAAAAAAGGGAGAGAAAGCGGCCCCGAGCGAGATAGAGATGTCGACGCGCTGCGGTCAAGACGTCGAAAAGTCGACGGACGTGAGTTTGCCGGGGCGAGATTTATGGATTATCGTCCGGGCGTTTGAGATTTATCGGACAAGCCGAACGCGAAATCGTCGAAAAGAGATTTCCGTCGAGGAGAAAAGAAAAAAAAAAGCGAACGGAATCGGAGCGCGCTCGGAGGACGAGGTTTCGATGCGCGTGGGACGAAGAAGGCATAAGAAGAACTCGCATCGATGATTCTTCGCGTGAGGTTTTCGAGAAGATGCTGAAACGATACGTAACGCTACGTCATATGAAACGATGGAGGCTGAGAGTCAGGAAAATGGAGAGAACTCGTGATAGCAAAGCGATAGTCGAAATTTGGAATTTATCGGATCCACATGAGGGAAATGTCCGAAGGCCGAGAAGCACGGCCGACCTTTCTTCCGCCTAGAATCCGTATTTTCACGCGGCGGGAAAAGGCGGATGAGATCCAAGGAATCCGAGCGTAAGATTGCGAGTCTATCGTGCCATTGTTCTTCTCGCGACGCGAGTCGGGAAAAAATAAAACCCGGACCGATATCCTGCTGGAGATCCGTATCGGGTGATCGCGCAGAAATTTCGCGGCGAATTTATTCGCGATTTATTCAAGTAGAAGTAAAAAGATCAACGCCCTGCTGATCCGTGAGGATAATACTTTTGCTCCGTGAAGTTTGCGGGTGTTTAAGCGGCAGAAAAAGAACTCGACAGATGATTATTTCCAGATGAGATACCCGCAATTACGCTCTTATCGTGAGAATTTCCTCCGCGGACCAAGTAGATCGTAGAAAATAAAGTTTAATGCAAATCGATCGGTCTGGAAGATATATTCGTCGCCGAATTTTTCTAGACATTAGCTGGACTATCTTATATATATGTGTGTGTGTGTGTGTGTGTGTGTGTGTGTGTATGTTGATGAAAATGGATAAGTGTTAAGGAAATATTTGATATTTCAAATTTGAAAATCCATTTATTTGCATCACAGTAAAACTAAAACTCAAACGTCTCGCTGCCTGTTTACTTTAAATAAATCCTATTTCGTCGCAAACACTACAACTCTTTAATTCACGCTTCATGTTGTTGCTTGCAGTGCATTAGTGAAATTTGTGATTCCGTGTGGTTCGTTTCGCCTCGCATCTTACATGTCAGAGAGGAGACTGTACATGAGAGCCTTGCGAGAGCATCCCCTGGACACGGCGTAACAGAGAAAGAAAGCCATAAAGCGAGCATTGGAAGAGATTGCGATCATCGGCATGAAGGGTGAGTTCATCTTGCCTTGATCGTCGCGATGCGGCGCGTATTAAGATTGTCGAAAATTCAACCGTTTAACGAAAGAATTTACTCTCACTCGAATCGCATTTTCCAATCGCGTGGATCATCGTTCGGGAAATTAATTCGATCCCGCGTATCGAGTCATGATGTTATACATATATACATATCTCTGAAAACATGACGCTATCGGAATTGCCATCCTCGTACAACAATCCAACCAGTCTCCAAAGATTCATATTTCCTACCTCTCTTTTTCTCTTTTTTTTCTTCTTTTTTTTTTGAGGGCATGTGGCTCACGCAACGTGCAATCGAGAGTACAGCCGGATCGACGTTGCGATGCATCCCAGGAGTCACGTGTAAACGCGAAACGAACACCGGGATGATTGGACACGTACGCGCGCTTGTCTCGTTGTCTCTCGTATAGTCAGTCTGATGAATTACATCGAATAACGATTCATTTCCCGCGCAAATAAATTCTGCGGCATGCGATTTAATAACGCCGATAAAAACCCTCCTGCGCGCGACGTCGCGACACGTCACGGTTAAACTCGTTGCGCGCTCGCGTGCAGCGATGCCTTGATGCGCGTGTGGGAAGGATGCAGGATTTCAATCATATAAAAGCGAAAGCGATCCCCCTGTCCTCCCTGTCGAATGATCGTATGAGATGTGGAGAAGTTGTCGCAACGGCCAGTAATACAAGCATCGATCGCGCAGAGACCCTCTTTTTTAAAAGATTAATAGAGATATAAAGCAACGGCCAATGTCGAGTTTCATGAGCGTGTGCACCGTTGGTGAATTACACTATTTAGCGGTTCGGTCGCTCGCGGAAACACGTATCGAAGTTTCCGCGCGCTAACTCCGCGCAAAATTTCCAGGATTGTGCATTGGTCTCGCGAAAAGCGAACCGCAACGTCCAGCATCGCGCAGCCATATAGAAACAGCTGTTTTACATAACCCAATTAACTGGCGGCGCGTGCATACGTAATTAAACCCGATATTTCATTGACGTTGAAAATCACCGCGTTATTCGCGACCTTCGACCTTTTGCGATGACGGTTTTCATCGCTTTTATGCTGAGAGTGAAAAACTCGCTCGGCTTGTTTCGATCCGTTGATATCTGCTGTCCGGTAATTTGTTCGAGATCATCCGTTGGCGGCAATTAAGAAACGAACGAGCAGTGACTTGTAATTCATTATTCATAAACTGCGAGCCATCCGAATCGATGCGGTAGGCTTTATTAAAACGTCAGTCCGCGAGAGCGATTTGCCAGGCACGAAACTAATTAGCAAATGGCCGTTCATTGTCTCCGAATAGAAAAGTCGACGTTTTCAAACAAGGAGGGAATTTTACCGACAAGAGAAATGTTGGTTCGCGCGAGAAGAGGGTAAGGCGGGATGAATCAGTGGCGAAACAACAAACCGTAAATTCGCTGCGATGCTAGAAAAAATAAATAATTTCGTTGCGACGTGTTCAGCGTGAAATTAAATTGCTCTCGCGCCGAGGGAAATCGTAATCGATACGCGAATTCCTCGCTTTTTTCCCGATTTTTCTCCAGGAAGTCGACTGAATCGACTTGATGAAGCATCGAATTGATGAAGAACGTGCTGCAACGGCTGGTTCGGCTTCACTCGCACGTGGTGTGTGTTGTCGCAGCAGGTCGAATAATCGAATATGAAGTAATTGGCACGATCCAAGTCGCGTCCCATAGCGTGCTAATCGAATCTTGTCTCTGCCCGTTATAATTAAAGTCCCCCCCGCACTTATTGGTCCTATCGCTGGTGTATTCGGAAAATTCGACAGCGCCGGAATTAAATCACAAGTCAGCGGTTTCAAGTTGTTTCCCACGATGGCTTCCCACGTCTACTTAAATTTCACGCCCGGCTGGAGTATTTTTAAATAAGTTTCAAAGCGAATTTGCGAACGTATTTCATCAAATTGAATTTAATCGAATCAAACTGTGGAAGCGTCATCGGGCCATAAGTTAATCTCTCAAAGAGAGAAGCATAGCTTTTCAAGAGAAGAAATCTGATCAAGGAAACGTCGACTCGCATAATTATTCGAATAATCAGATCGTGCTACAAACGCACACACATAGATACATAGACACATCGTCGATCGATGTACATCGATATTTAATACATCAACATTTCGCTTCCAACCGTGCGCTTAAGACCGCCCTCAGGTGGCTTTTGCTCCTGACATTTGCTCCGAAGAACAAGAGTCGATTGATTTTTCGGTCACACGCTTCGATCAATGAGGCTTTTAGCAGCCTCAGCCGGGAACCGCGCTGCCAAATGCGAAGTGCGAATCTGCGCTGCTGATCCCACTATTAACTGTCACGCTTGCGGTCCGGTATTTGCAAATGCACGTCCAAATGCACGTTGTCGGCGTGAACGGTGTATCACGATCGCAAATTCGATACTGCATTATCTTGCTGATAGCATATCGCATGCTCCGATGCATCGCTTCCATAAATCGCGCCGCTTGCTCGCGACACGAAGGCTCGTTGAGGCAAATTAACGTCGTCGCGCTTCTTTCCGGCGCGCGATTCCGCCGTGCGGATGTTCGTTGCTTCATTGAAATTCGTCTCGCGTTCCCGCTTGCTCGTTTGTCCTGGAAATTGGAACGAAAATTTAAAAGCATCGGGGACGGCGGTCAAAAGCGCCAGCGTACGGTCCGGCGATCGCGTCGGGTCTAATTAACGGAATCTAATTAATACGAAATCAATAATTACACAACGAGTGAGTGATTTTAACACGGGATCGCTGAATATTACTTATCGCCGGGCGCGATATTGATTTACGGTCGAGATTGATCCTTTTCGCGTATTCGCTCGCATGTTGCGCGTTTGGCGCGCATCGCTGGCCGGAAACGCGACCAGCCACGAACGCGACTCACGGACTCGATAATGAATTATCCTTCATAATATACGGCAGCCGGAGCGACTCGCGCGGACGATAAATTGTTTCCGTTGTTTTTGCCGCGTAATATAAACGGCGCTGTGCACGTGAATTTACGTCGCTTTAATTACGTCTTCTTGTGACGAATATTTCGCCCGAGAGTAGCGCGCAGTGTTCCGCAAATATTTGTCTCGTCGGCTTTTAAATGTACGGTCGCGGAGATTTTTAACGAGGAAAAGGCTTCGCACAAACCGCGCCACGCTCGCGTCTTGTAATGTCGCAGTTGCGCTCTACGCATACGTCGAAGTAGCTGTTGTTTGAAAATCTCATCGAGGAAGCATTCACTTGGAGTTTCCGTTGCACGCGGGAGAGCTAGCGATGATCGCTCGGAATTTAAACAGCAAGGCACACATGAAGAAACCGAGGTCTCTGGAAGATTTCTTGCTGGCGCAAAAAACGCGAG
The DNA here is from genome assembly GCA_020341155.1 of Eciton burchellii. Taxonomy (NCBI): domain Eukaryota; kingdom Metazoa; phylum Arthropoda; class Insecta; order Hymenoptera; family Formicidae; genus Eciton; species Eciton burchellii. The sequence goes on from JAHMML010000013.1 coordinate 3,060,297, forward strand.
GAAGAGCGAGGATCGGAACATAAATCTGCTTACTTTGCATTTTATATTATTTCTTTAATATCTAATCACGCATATGCGGATTCGTGTGAGAGAAAATAATGTCTCCGCGAAATTATCGATGCGATAATCTCGATATCGTCAGAGTTTTGTTCGCGAAAACATTTCGTTGGGATTTCATTGAATTCCGTCTAAATAAGCCACGAGGAGTATCGATAAATGTAGGCACCTACATCACTTTTTCAGCGTAGCTCTTGAAGGGACGAGTCGCTGAACAAGGTGTTCGTCTGACAGAGACGAATGTGTGGGTGATCAATTCTCATTTGAAGGATAATAAAATTACTTGTGATATCCCCCTTGATATCTTCCGTAGCGGTTCAAGATTCGCATTCGTCAAACTAGGACACAGCTGCAAGACCCAATGTTGAGATACTCCAAAGATACCAATCAAAGCTCCTCAAAGGATAATTATTAATGCTCTCTGGTACGTCACAAATGACACTCCATCGTGATCTTAAGATACCAACCATCAAAGAATTCTATCAAAGATATTGCCTCAGATTAGAAGAGCATCCAAACAACCTCGCTGCCTTATGAAAACAAAAGGAATAGTGAACAGACTCAAGAGAAAGAGACCTACAGATTTATTAAACTATATAATATTTCATAATTAAACATTTCTGAAATGGCATGCTCGCAAGGTTGCGAATCGATATTATTATATATCAAAAGATCAGTTTATCATATCGATTGAATTAATCAATTTGTTTATCTAGATGCAAATTTAAATTCAAATTTCCTCTGTCGAGTTTGCGACAGAAAATTCTGTATCGAAATATGCATGTCGAAGATTCTCAGCGATTATCTTGATTATCTTCATCTCGTAGTGCGAATGAGATTCTAAACAATTGGGCGATTGTGAAAAATAGTGTGCACAGCGTTGAATTTCCGAGGATACTAGCCAAGGATGCCTTTACGCGCAATGCCGTTATTAACAAAGACTCTGACTCTTCGAAGTTATGCAATAATTCGGTTTCGCCTCGGGCGACTTCGGTATTAGAAATTCTCGTAATTTTCGGCTATTATTCGCTCATAACTTTCCTCGCTATTGGGCTTTAAAGTGCCTCCTCCTTCGTACATCACGACGTAGATTTTAAAGAGCCGCCGAGTGGCTTGTCAATTAAAATTTCGTGGCGGTGTCTTTTCGCAGCGCAAAGCGTAATCACTAAACGGCTAGATAAGACGAGCGTGTACCGTCAAGAAAATTTTAATGGCGCAATTAACGAATTTTAATGACTTGGAGAAATGTTTGGCAGTGTTTATGGAGAACTTCCCGTTGCGTAATTATATTGTAATTATTATTGCGCGCGGTATAATGCCGCCTATTATACGCGGGGGTTTTATACGAAATTTGATAGTGCGAGCGCCGGAATCTCGGAGATTCCATTAATTGCTTCGCAAAACTTGTAGCAGCAGTGTAGGGGGGGAGAGAGGGAGCAGTGTGTTTAATTTAATAAACATATCATTCAAGTTCCGAAATAATCGAGAGGATTTTAAGTTCGCCCGGAGCGGACGGCAATTTCCGAAGGAGATAGCGAGAAGGAAGTCGCTCGTAGCAGGTGTTAATAGCAAGGATAATCCTTTAGTTTTATCCTACGAAATCCCTGCTAGTGTTCCGCACCGCTAACTGTGTTATCCGCGTCTGCTGGATGTAATAGTCGCAGCAGCTCAAGGGACTAATTTGGCCTTCGTGACTTTCGAGAGTCGATTCGTTCGATTCTCTCGAATCAGCAATATCAACAAAGCGAGAATTCGTTCGACGAAATGATCGCGTCGTTTGCTATCATTTTTTACATATCTCTCTGCAGACGACGATGGTAGGATTATGCGTATTATTAAGAAAGAATAATTTGCATAATTTATTGCGCTGGAGACTCGACGTCGTCGCTCGCATTGTTTGTATTACGCGCGATGTTGAAGAGCGATTCACGCGACACGACGCGACTTTTAATTATCCTAGCAACGGCGGTAAGAGCAATGACAATACGCGTCGAGGGCGATTTTTGCAACTCGACCCTCTCGCCGTTTCCTGTTCGCGCAAATCTCATGGTCTCATGAAAATTCAAGCGTCGCACGCGGAATGGCCGGAGATTTCGAGAGAACCGGTGGCATAACTCGGAATTCATCGCGATAAAGTCCGCGGTGTTCCGCGAATTCCACGGCGGAATATCCTTCCCGTAAATAATCGATAAATCGTTACCGTCCTTCGAATCCGGAAACCGTGTTAGGTCCCTGTACGTGCCAGCTTGGCGGGATGTGTTTCAGGATTGGTTCGTGACCTTCTTGCGTACGGATCCTGGCCGCGCTACGAAGCGCGTTCCATTTAAACTTCCTTCCGCAAGATCAAGATACTAACAAACCCGCCCGACGTTCTCTCGCAATCAGAAAATCAGGTCAGCGTCGGGCTATAAGCAGCAATCAATCTCATTAATCGCGCGGTTTCACGCTCGTCGACGACGAAGGGCGTCGCTGTAAATTTGAATGAACGCGCGTACAACTCCGCACCGGCGCGCTTTTAAATAGCAAATTAAGATATTAAATCAAGAGCCGTCGGTTCGCTCCTGTGCTCGACCGTCTAAACATAGCGATCTTTAATCAATTTTGCCATTATTACGTGCCGTCTACTACGTTTCTAAAAGCAGCGCATAAATATAGCATGCACTGTTTGCGATCTGCCGAAGACACTTGGTTTATTTTTACTGCGACATGTTCTTTCTCGTTTCACATTTCGCTCGCTTTGTTTTTATTATCTCTTTCTCTCTCTCTCTCTTTCTCGTTTCATCTAAAATAAGATGAAATAGTTCGTATATCACTTCTCTGGATTTCTGTTATTTAATTAGCTATTTATTTTTTCTCGTCTTCCATTTGTTGCGCAACATAGGACGATAATTCTCGCCATGAAATTTCTATATTTTTCATTCCGGCTAGTACGTATTTTCCACCATTTCATTTGCTTTTTGAGTCATTCTTGTTTCCATAAAGCATTAATTAGCTGGATCAACGACCGCGTTTATTCGCGGCTCGGTCGGCGGTCTGTGTGCATTCATCTGTGCGTAGTTTTCGCTTTTAACTATGACTGAATTCAGCGACATGTTTTACGTCGGCGACACTTTATGAAGCTCTGTTCGCGAGCAGTTTTCCACTGGCCATTCCCGTTTACCATGGGATTTTTCCTTTCTATCTGGAACGACAACAGCGTTACCGCGGGTTCACGATCTCACGAAAAATCCTCCGCTTGTGAAACTGACCGAGGATCCTCAAATAAAACGCGCGAGAGAATCGGCGAACTGGTCGAGTCAGTAACACGGAAAATATCTCTGCACTCTGCGTCTTTAGAAAGAAGATTTACGGGCTTCGGAGTAGAGCGAAGCGTACGATGCAGGGAGAGCAAGAACGTTATTTCAGAGAATCGCAAAAAACGCGAGCACGTAAATGTACGAGGTGGTATAATCGTTTTTCCGTAAATTAAAGTAAACGCGACATTTTAATGCAACACGATTTACCGGCATGCTGGACGCGCTTTCTTAAGAAGAAACGAAGCGAGTTGGAAAGAAAGAAAGAGGGAGAGAGAGAGAGAGAGAGAGAGAGAGAGAGAGAGAGAAAGAGAAAGAGAAATGGCGATATCTAATTCACGCATTCTGCAATCCGGCAGGTCGTGCGTTATTTACAAAGGAATCTTTGGAAATGGCATTTCGGTACTTTGTTATGTCGCCGATGTATTTGAATGATCTCGATTGGACAGCAGAGAGAAAATTGTAAAGCGCGGACTCCTCGCTTATCATTTTCGAGGTACTTCGATCGCTCGCGCGAGAGATCGAATACCTCTTTTCTCGCATTCAACGTCTCGCGAAATTTCACGAATGAGCTTACCAGTCGCTCGATCCCTTCGATATATCGATTTTGCTTGACTTGACTAGAGCGAGAAAGCAACGAGAAAGATCGATGTGATTGCAGATTAAACGCTGCTATTTTCAGGCTTTGCGTACAAGTATGCGATATGGATTACGGATGCTGTGTATCGTAATGCATATGTGTAGATGGAGACGCATTTATTCGATGAAATTCCGGCACGTCTCTGTTATTCCATAGTTGTAATATAACAGTGGGCAAGGTGCAACGTAACACGCTTGTTATTAAATACCTATACATTTCAGAGTTTGATACGATACATCGACTGGATTTTGCGATACGCGATTCGGATCGAAATAATATGCCGGGGATCCAATTTCAATGCGCGAAGTGGGAATTCTATTGGATATATCGAATATATATTTCCTATTGAAAACACAGAAGCTGTATTCTCTTATCGGTACTTTTGCATCGCGCAAGAAGATCAGACAATTTTAATTATCACAAATGGCCATCGATAACTCGATAAAAATATAAGCGTCATCAATCGCCGCGCGTATTTATAAATCGCGGCTGGAATATTGCCCGACCATACCGCGCGTTTGACGTTGCCTCGATATATATTTTATTGATACGGGCGATAAAATTTTCAACGTCGAAGCAGCAGGAGGTATTATTGCTCCTTGTTGATCGCTATGTCGTTGATTACCTGCGATATATTACTTACGATTGATATATTTATCAGGACGCAAACAACTTGGTGCGCGCTTCCATTTTTAGGATTAATCGCAATACAATTAAAAGTCCAGCCGAGTCAATAAATCATCAACAATGCCGCGTAACACAGCTGTATAGCCTACGCTACGATCTATCATTGCTCTCGAGATGATATATTGCTCGACAGCGTTCTCCGCTCGAGTGCATTTTTGTTGCCGGCTCTTTTTCCTCAGCATCGTCGCGCATTAATGGCGCGCCCGGTCCCTCGGCTCCCTCGTGCTGATTTGAGAAGCGAGTATTCCTCCTGTTGCCAATCTTCCTTTGTCTATGCCTCACCGAGCTGTGTCTTGATTCTTCTCCCGTACAAATTGATTTTTATTACCAAGTTTGCATAATCACGCGAGCTCATTTTCATTCTCTCTGCGCGAGTTCATAACTCGCGCAGTTATAAACACAGTGGCGCGCATGAAACTGGGAAAGGTATGAGCCGGAATAAAACGTTCCATTAATTCCGCAGGAAATTTACGTTTGACAGAGAATACGCTGTCCGTCTCTATCGCGTTAATTTGTAGCCGAGCGCGCTCCTTGCCCGAGAATTCAGTATCGGCGAAATGGCATTGTTACGGTTCTATCGTTTCCATCGGGGATTAACGAGAGATTACGTCTCAATCGTGCGCACCGATGTGGTTTTATCATGCGCGCTAATTGCACATAATGCAGATTCACGTGTCAATTTTCGGGAAAATTTATACGATTTTATGCGGGTTTCACAAATTTGCGGAAAACTTTGCCGGATGCATCTCGCGATGCAACAGCTGCGCCGCCGTTGTTTCAGATTCTGTCGAGGTGTTTGTTCTGCGAATGCGTGATATCGAACGCATCGATGATCGCTCGGCTGCGCAGATGTATCTTCTTCGTTTTTCCTCGAAACGCCAATAATGATATTTTCACTGTGCTCGAAGAAGTGCTTAGCTCCGATCACGTCGCATTTGCTTCACTCCACCGATCATCGTTTAAGAATAAAATCAGAAGGAGTACACGAAGCGACTCCTCTGCGAGATGTTTTATTAATCAAAAGAAATCGATTCAGTTATCACTGGGTACATTGTGCGCAACTTGGAATAAAACGGACAATTATGCAACGACGAGTGAATTTATCATGTTGCCTTATTCGATCACTTTATTTTGTTTGATCGGAGAGAAACAAAGCCAAACGAGACGCGATATGCAATTGTGAACGTACAAGAAAACTTCTATTCTGCATTGTATCTTGTTTTTACGCGAGAACTATCCTCTTTCGTGCGTATTGTATCTCGTATCCGCACCTTGTGTACATCTTTTTCACTCATCCATATGCTGATATAAATAACTCACGTCGCAGCCCTTTCGTGACTTTCCGTATTATTCAGTCGAGCTTGCGCGCGCGCCTTTATGCCGGTCGCGTGCTCAAATATTTCGCAGCGGGAGGTGACGACGTCACGCGAATGACTCGCTGTAAAGTCATTCGGGAACCAATAAATTCCGCGCCTGTCCTTCGCCGAGTCCCGCGGCTGCGAGGGCATGACCCGGGACAGCGCTCTCGAAAATGCGAACGAAATGGGGTCACAGTCCGCAAGCGACCCGGACAAATTGGCTTGCGGCCGCGGCGAGCGGAGCCGCGACAAATAGATGCTGTTTACTTATGCAGGTCGGCAAACAGAATAGGTGTCGCGCTTAGCCGACAGTCGATGGAAGTCCGCAAACTGCCGAGCGATACAGCCCGTGTATCTCTCCCCCGTGAAAGCAATTTCCTGTTATGGTGTTAATTTCCAGCTGCGACGGTCAGGCGCTTCCGTTCGTAAGAATCGGCCGATCCGATCCCGGCGCGGGGTCATCGCATGAATCCGGATGTGCTGTCGCGTTTGATCACGGAAACGGGATTTTGAAACCGAAAAGAAAGAGCTGCTAATCGGATCTTCCTGCGTGCATTCGCGCCGCTGCGGTCGGACGGGCCGCCCAGTGCTGTCTGTTACTACTGCAACGCGAGCTGCAGTCGCGCACTACGAGACATTCTTTTTCTCTTCGCCGTAATTTGCCGCGACGATAAACACCGTCTGTTCTTTGACTAGACCCTGCGGTTATCCGTCCTTTATGATTCGCGGCTGAAGAATTACAAAGTTCGACCGGTCTGCGAAGGCGTTCGCGCGGGACACCCGCTAGCTCAGTTAGCGATGCGGAGATAGCTGGGAGTTACTGGAGTCTGGTAACAACGCGGGAAATAGTGGAGGGGTCTTCGGTGGCACAGGACGTGGCGGCTAGCTTGATCGGTGGAGTGCGCGGCGCAAATCCATAAGTCATGAGGTTCAACGCGTTCAACCGGCTTTCCAACAAGGCGAACAAGCACCGGGACGTGGAAGAGCCGCGACGAGAGAAGGAGTGTTTGCCCGTGATTCTCTCTCTCTCTCTCTCTCTCTCTCTCTCTCTCTCTCTCTCTCTTGCTGCTATTTCCCGCCGCCATCCCGTCGCCATCCCGCTCATCCTTGTCGGTTACACCCCGCAGGTTGCACCTCGATTACTGACCGATCGCCCACTGGTCCTCGTTTACACCACCATTTGACTTCCAGGGCAGATCTTGCGACCGTCCTCGTGTCCACCATGACTCGAAGTCGAGTTCTTATCGATAAGCGTTGGAGGCAGTCTCGATGTCGCGATCGCTGAGGCGTTAATAATAAAGACTGCTTCATGATTAACGATCACAGTTAATCGGTTTTCTTCTCCCCTTGGTATTATAAATATATGAAGGGACCGAGATGTAAATTATACGAGCGGATCGATCGGGAGATTATCGTCTTCTGTTGTACTTAAATAGAGGATGATGTAAACAAGAGACACGAAGTTTGCCCAAAACGCACCGTAAGCTGCGGGAGAGTGAGAGAAATTCTAAACGGGCATGAAATAATTTTTATCGCACCGCATAAGAGTCCCGAAGAGACGAAGCTATCGAAATTCTCAGTCCACTGCCTTTGTTGATACGCATTGAATACGCGGTCGCCATTCCTATCGGCTTTATGCAGTAATGATTATCGAGGCGTGATGCATCGATAGTGACCGCGTGTCTGTGTCCGTAACCCCGTGGTGTTTCCATTTTCGGGATAGCGTGCTTTACGTAATTCAATTTCAGCAGCACGTTTGTTCAGCGAGTCGACGAAGCGAGTCGACGGGATCTCGGTCTGGCTCTTCTTGCTTTCGCTGTCTCGCTCTCGGTGAGAGCCACAGCTAATTGAGAATTATATAGCTCTCTCTTCGTCGCCTCCCGGCGAACAATTTTCCTCGGTCGAAGAGACGAGCGACAGTTACGTGTCACCTTCGGTTTCCAGGTCTCCGTTTTATTTTTTGCCTCGACGACGGCGCGGCACACTCGGAGATGAAAAAGCAACGCGACTTATTACAAGAGTAATTACGTTGGACCATAAAGCTCTCCTTCCATCGCTTCCATCGCTTCCATCGATCGTGCGTAATCGGCAATTTGCAGACAACCAGAACTAACGCATGCCAGATAAAAATACGCGTACTCTCTCGCGGAGAGACTATTGCGCTCGCGTACTCTGCGAGCGCAATTATCGTAAATACGTGCGCGCGATTCCATATCTTCGCGGTAGTCTTTATTATTCGCCGAACGAGTAAATGATCAGCAAGAATCAATCGCGCATCGAGTCCGGGCGATTCATAATTAATTACCCGCGTAGCGTGATCAATTGCTCCCATTAATTGTACCCATTTATTGTATTTCGATTAAACGAACAAATATTCGCCGCGGTGCTTCACAGAACGCGAATCGTTTCTTGCGAATCTAGAATGCAGATGTCAGGAGTTTTATCACGGCCGACTCCATTAATTAGAAATTATATGGTTGCATCTCATTATTAGCGCCCGCTGTGGCTTCCGCGGCAAACAATTCGAAAATACGTCACAGCGAGAAGCGTTTTCTTCTGTCATGTATCAGGAAAGGGAACAATTCGACGATCGCGATCGTTATTAGCCTCTTAAGTAGTTCTTACAAACAATTAAAACCCGTAAAGCAAGAGAGCACGAATTCGCTGAGCATTAAAGACGCACGCGATTCTCACTGAACTGCTCATCATCGGATTAACAATAATGATCCAAGCCACAAAATGAGAACGAGGGGTGGAAAAACGTCGCGACATCGCTTTCAGATCAATCGCGTTTGGTTCTTTCCTTCGCCAATTGTTGTTCCACGAGTGGGCGCGTGTAAACTTTATTATCATTAAATGGACACGTCGCTTTTGACGATTTACCGCTCGCGCATTTTCTACCGGCTTTCGACGTGACGGCCTGTTACTCGTCCAACCGCGTAAAGTGTATACACACAGCTGCATGCATGTGTATCTGTATATGCAAGCCGCGAATGAACGATGGATACCGCTATCGATTACGGGCCACGTCGAGTGCTATCCGGTATTCGGCGAGCGAGTACCAACGGACGCTTGCTTTCGGGATAGTCGATGATGTTTGCGCGTAACAACGAATACCGCAGTCATACGCGTGTAACTGGATCGTCGGCTGCCTCCTCGTGCCGGTAATCTTGCATGGCACATTTTTTTTTTCATTTTTATTTTTATTTTTATTTTCATTTTATATACGCATTGAAAGCTGCCACCGGCGCATCCGAGCAACCCGCCGCTGAGTTCGACAATCAATTGGGGATACACGATCAGTTGGGTTTTTCACCTTTCGACGGAGGCGGGTGGTTGATTTTTTTTCTCCTGTTTTCGATCGGTATACGCCGCTGCTGCGATATTTGTTAAATATTAGCTGTATATACAGATATATATATATATATAAAACGTCCGCGGAATATGTATATATATATATATATTTTTTTTATCATGTAATCCGCGTGATGTTCGTGTTGCGCGTGAATTGTCGGATAGTGGATACTGTGTACGGATTCCGTCTCATAATTTCGTAACGATTTATACAAATAATCTCGGATCCTTATTTCCGACTCTCTGTCGCATCCGCCGAATTTCCGAATTTCACTTCGGGCTGATAAATAAACGCGTTGATGAAAACGTGCTTCGTTTTCCTCGATCTGCTATTGCGAGCGTGTCTTATTCGACATTGATCATTTTTTGTTACCATGTTTGCATGCAGCTTATTCTATGGATCGATGTAAAGCCCCGTCGTTCGTGCTGGATATATGCTCTTATCGTTATCGACATAAATCTGGTTTGTCCACGTTCATTGCGCGAATCACGGGTGAAATATATGCCCGTTACGCGCATTGATTTACACGCGCGCCTACAAATGTACGTCAACAAATCATAAAGTATGAAATCTCTTTTAGAATCGAGCATATCGATCAGCGTGTTACGCTTGCGCTCTTGTAACGATGATCTTTATTAAAAGAGATATTAAAGAGAGAGATTAAAATAGAATTATTTACGGGAAGAAGTAAGGATTGACTTTTTTCTGCGAACGATTCGTGCTTTGCGTAAACGAATGCAAACGATCGTAGAGCGCAATTTATAAGCAAGATTGAGATCTGCTCGATATGTTTCGCAATAACTGTTTCATAGATTTGAGCAAACCGCAGTGAGACTTCTTATCTTTGGTCTTTCCGATTTATCGATGTGCCTGCCCAACAGCGATTCGAATGGAATGCGAATAGAATGTAAATGGGAAAAAGGGGGACAACGAGGAAAAGAGCGAAAGAAATTTAAGGCAATCCTTTCTGAGTCGATCCCTTGATCGTGAAAATATCTCGACGATTTTTTCGCGTTGATTTCTTCGTCCGGATCGGCGATCCGTTAAATCCCTCTCGAGGTATTCACCTTTCAACCTCTGTTAGCGCTCAGTCATCCTCCCTTTCCCGAATCGGGGAGGGGAGGAGAAGGGAGGGAAGAAAGATGTGATATAATATTTTAAATCGCCGAGAATGAGAGGGAACCGAGCGGGATTGGAATCCATTACCTTCCTCTAAGATACCGCGGATGGATGTGCGGATAAAGAGGCTTCTTTGGGACATCGCTAGCGTTAATTAATGAAACCTTGTGGAGGAAACATCAGATCAGCATTATAATACCGCCAGAATAATTTTTCAATGAAAAGTTGACGAGAACATGCATCTCTCTCCTCTTAGATTACAAGAGCATGATCTTTTATCATGAAATATATGCGCAATCAGATCAAGCGATCGAGATCGCCGTAAATGGAAGAGCATAATAAATTTTACAGCTTAATACAGCTGATAATTACGATGAAAAGATGACGACAAATACGCTAACAAGGCGTACGTATTATATGATTCGATGTGAGCAAACGCATAACTCGTTTAACACTGAAATCTTTTTAAATAAATAACGGAAAGCGTTGATATCTCATTATCTAATGATTATTGTTAGATTCTTCTATTAGGGAAACTCGGAGAAGGAATTCTCATTAAAAAGAAATCTGATGCATCATTCAAGAAATTTAGAATTTCTTATCGTGATCGCTCTTTAATCGCAGCTTTATCTCTCGCCTCGGCAGTCTGAGCCTCAGTTTTGCCACAACAAAACAGATGGCTGCCCCTGAATCGGATTATCCCGCTGATGTAAAGCCATAAAATTTGACCGCAGGTCCCTCATGCACTCGCAGCGTTGCGGATTCCGTGCGGCAATACGTGATACATATCCTATCAGCTAATCGCCAGAGTTCAAGGCTTGGTAACGCCAGGAATCTCGCGGTGACGCGATTAATTAACGAACGAGAGGACAGGAATTAAAGTGAAAGAAATAACAGAGGACCGAACGAAACGCTGCGACAAAACCCGCGGGGTTGTCCTCTGCCTGTCAAGGGGTACACTTAATTGTTGACGTAATCGCCCTTTGAGACGCAAATCCGTCGAGAGCGCTCTCGAGAGTTTCGCGCGCGCAACGTGTTGGTCCGCAAAACTCGCAAATGGCGAAAAACGCGTCTCTCTCTCTTTCTCTCTCTCAAGTCATCCCCGGGGAGAAGAGGGGAGGAGGGGAGAGCTGCCTGTTAGGGCCGACCACCTGAGGCTTCTCCCCGCGAATGTTGGAAATCAACCGCGCGCATTAGAAATCTCGCTCGGCTCGTATTTCAATTCTAACGAGAGCGTGGATTACGTTAGCCGATGCCGGCTCCAAAAGTAATCGATTACGCGTATTTGAATTACGTATGTAATTCGAACGTAATCCCCTTTGTATAATAAGCACTGCGCGATTTTATCGAAGCGGCCGAATAGGAAAATGTCGTTAATAACGATCAATTGTTGTAATACATACGGAGCGATTAATTAACGAATATTCTGGTTAATATTAATATTAATTAATAAATATAGAATTTGGAATTGTAATACAAATATGTTAATTAAAAGATATAGAATCGACGTCTGTTAAAATGTGGAATAGAATTGCGCCTTTTCTGCCAGAAGATAGCCATCAATCGCTGGTGAAAGCTCGCGATTCGGATATTTGGATATAACTGAGCAAAATCGTGAGATAAAAGTGCATTGTGCATACTTTGCCGGAAACTTTTAATTGTTAACGAGTAATTAGTACCGGAAAAACCGTTATATCCGGTATGCTTCGTTTCTGGCTAAATCGAGGAGACTTCTAATGTCTCGCCAAGGAATTCCCTGTTATCTCTCTTTTTTTTCTCTTTATTTCTTTCCAGAAAATTATCGAATTCAAACATCTAGCGGCGCTTGTGGTAATTTAATTCAAGTGTGTCCAAAGATAGCTGCGAGCAGGGATGATCGATTAATAAAATATCGTTATATCTAAAGCCGCTTTCTGGGAGCAATGTCCTTTGCACCGAGAGTGACCTACTTCTGCCTCCTCATTGTTCGCGCTGATTCGCGATATCGCTCATCGTTGAATCAGTTTAATTCAGCACTCGTAATCTTAATAGATTACGGCTTTTATGCCATTGTGCAATACACGCCGACTTGCACGAACGTTTCCCATGTATGTTGCGCATGTTTCCTGACTGTAATCCCGATAGAATTCACTTCAGGCCTCTTGAACGCAATCGATACGTCGTGCATTCATTATGATCGAAGGCGTTCTGCTTTATTCGCATCATTCCTCTTTTAGACATAAAGAATCTCCTCTTCTCTCGAGCATCATTTCGCGAAAGAGGAGAATGGCAGTCTTTGAGGAACCGGAAATGCATCCGCCCGTAAAACTCAGAGGCTTCACGCATTCGGCAGCAACGTACTTCTCGCCATTCATCAGCGAGGTTTTTCGATTCATCGTCCCATAAAAAAGAACGCACGAGAAAGGAGAGGACGAAAGGGAAGCGGTAGCTTCCGGTTCCTCGGATGCGCTTCGACATTTTCGCAACGAACAGTCCGGAAACGACCGACGCGCTCTTCACGGCTCTTCTCTGCGTGATCCGCGTGATTTATACATGTCGCTTTATTGTCGCTACCACCTTTCGTCGATCGCGACTGCCGAGTGATCGTCGAGATGATTTTTCGCCAGCTGTGACGTTTTCTTTCCCTCGTGGTTCGAATTTGTCTCGCGACGCGTTCTCGCGCGCGAATCATCGCTTCTCTTTTTCTCTCTCTCTCTCTCTCTCTCTCTCTCTCTCTCTCTCTTTCTCGCCGCGTATTTGTCTCGTTTCCCCGTTTCTGTTCGAGTATATCCGGCGTTTTATCTTGGGGATTCATGTGCAATCTCTCGCTGGGATGACAGCATCGCGAAGCCAACGGATCGGAGAAGGAATCGGAAATAAAATGATGACTATATAGATGCTGCTCGATGGTGGACTTCTTTTCCGACTCGTTCGATTATGGTTTGCGTAAACTCGCTTAATCGTCGCGGGATACGCACACAGGCGGAACACAAAGCGCGATCCGTCGTTTTAGCGAACGAATTCTTCCGAAATCTTCTCCCGTCTATGTCGCGGATGACTCTGCGTGGGGAGGAAAATCGGAAATGTTACGTTGAAATGGAGTGATTAACGAGCGAATGTTCCACGTGCAAGCGAATTTTGCTTCGGTCGACTTTACTGGACGAGTTTAGAATTTGTATATCTAGAGAATACGATGATCACCAACTACGATGCACCAACTAGTTTGTGTTCCTAACTTGTACGGATGAAACTGATTCATCAATCTTAAAAACTTTGGCTCGAGATCGATTCGGCCGAAGATTGATCTCTGATCGAGAAAAACTGCCGATGATGGTGTCTCTGTTTTCTTCGCCTTCGTGAATGGTAGCGGATGCAGACACCTGCAAATGACGCACATTGTCCGACGTAGTACTTTGTGGATGACACTACGGGACGAGCACAGGGGCGTGAGAGGTTAAGGAAGGGTGAGTTAGCGATGAAGGGATGTTCGCTGCCATGGGGATGTCGAGGAGACGATGTTAGGAAAGAGCGATGGAGAGGGAAATGGACAGGCCCGGTTCTTGACGGATATCCAGTCGTCTCGAAACTCCTTTTTAACAGCAGCTCGTGACTGTTGCCCCGCGCTTTTACCGTTTCATCCGCTCAATGTATGAAAAGGACCACGTTTCTGAAAATGCGCGAAAAGAATTGAAATAACACACACAGAGAAAGAAAGAGAGAGAGATGCTTTTAAATATTGTATTAAAAGTTTTATTTATTTTAAACCGTTTAAAACCGTTAATCCGTTTCAGAGTGTTGGCGTGATTTTTTAATTACATTTCACGTATATAAGATTATAAAAATTATCTTGTGTTAAAAAAAAATAATAATCTCTAATGAATTTCATAGCTTTTTATGCTACGTTCTCTATCTTCGGAATTCCCTGCCTGCGCTTCTTTTTTTTTCTTTTTTTCTTTCTTTCTATATTTATTCGCGCGTATATGTATATCCCGTGAGACGGGATGCTCGCGTCTCAGAAATTATGAAAAACATTTACACTCCCTTCGGCTTCGCGTCACGGTCACCGCCGTACGCCGGAAAGTGGATTTGTTGCCTCGCGTTTCCCTTTTCTTTCTTTTTTCTCTTTCTTCTTTTTTTCTTTTTCTTTTTTTTTTCTCTTTCACGGCGTGCGCGCGGAGATTACGCGGTCGACCCCGCAAATTGAAGAGCCACCATTGAAAACGGATAAAGTTGAAAAGCTCGTGCTTCTCCCATAACGGCTGCGTCAGCGTTCCTTTGTTAAGAACAACTTCACTCGCGGGACGATTTTCTGCCGTACCTCGAGGCGTATCGAGCAGAACGCGTGATAACGCGGGGAGGCTCGGATTCTTCTCGCGCGATGCGCGACATGATTGATGCACGGGAGAGGACTCAGAAGTCGAAGCTGGAGTTTTTCGACGATGAACAGCGGTACTGCAAACGCTGTGAATAAAAAATATCCGGAATCGAACGCGTGGCATCTCTCTCGAGCGATATATCGAGACGATATTTAACGTACGACGATAATAATCGTCGCTTCTCTCTTTGAACGACCCGCCTTCCAGAGTCGGGCGCTTCTGTTTAAATAAAGAGAGAAAGAGAGACAGAGAGAGAGAGAGAGAGAGAGAGGGAGAGAGGAGGCAGATGTCTCTTGACTCCCTCAATCACGCGTCTCTCCTAATTACGCGCCTCTAATTACGTATCTCGATTTGATCGCGCGAAATGCGCGAGCGCTGCTTAATTACTTCGGTAGTAATCTATCAAACATAGCGCTGAGAGATCAACGTTCGGACACGAAGGAACGGAAAGACCATTACGCGTCAGGAATGATGATTGATGCTCGGAAAAAGTCGCCGCGCGAGCTCGCCGACTAAGAGGACAATCGTTGAAAGATTCCGGTTGGAGGGAATAACGGGATGATATCGCGCTTTCCTGCCTTTCATAAGTAGTTATGCATGAAGAAGAGAGACAGAAAGAGAGAGAGAGAGAGAGAGAGAGAGAGAGAGAGAGAGARAGAGAGGAGCAGATAGAGTATTCCGCAGATTCGCCGTTATATGCTTGCCGCATCTCTTTGGGCGGTTTCAAGTCAGTTTTCTCTCAACTGCGAGAATTTAATTAATTAACATCTCGCGTCCCGTCAAGATTTCCGAATTAAATATTAAATGGCTGGAGAGAGAGAGAGAGAGAGAGAGAGAGAGAGAGAGAGGGATTTACTCGCGTTGCGACTCGACAGCTCGACGCAGTATATGCGAAATTTCGAACGGTCATCCGCGGATGCTGGACCCGCTGATTAGGAATATCATCTCCGCAATGCAAAGTCTCATTAAATTACAGACTATAGAATCGAAAGTTCAAACGTGCTCGTTTCCCTCTTCTATCGTCCTCTTTGCAACCATCGCGGTTGGAATAGTGACTGTACAACGTTTTCGATGAACCGAATCCTTCGTCGCGCAGGATTTCCCTACAGAAGTCACCAAAGAGAAAAGACCGTTCATCGGCAGGCGTTCTTTTGCTGCGAGCTCGCTCACATCCTCCCTTTTCCATGACTGCACATCGAATTTTAATTAAAACGTGGTTTAAAACTCCCCGGACACCCATCCATCTCTTTGTCTGTCTCCGTCTGTCCCACTTGACTTCTCGGTGCGGTCTTGCACGACGTTGCTTGAGGGGGAAGGGCGCGGTGCAGCGGTTCGTGAAATAAAATCAAGGCTTCAGCTCGTTCAGAGGTCGGATTCTCTTTCGTCCGATTGTATGCGCGAGCGCACACCCCAGCTCCCGCGTGGGATCTTATTCGTGAGATTTCCCGCATTTTTGTCCCCGTCACACGTCAAACGGCAGCCGAGGGAGATCCGACTTAAGAATTTTAATTCCGCTTCCCCGTGGAATCCCGGGCGCGCCCACCGAATCTCGCGACGACGAACTTGTGAGCCCCTGATTGCGAGGCAACTTGGCGGCTCCGCCAGAAGAGATTTTCATCGCGGCTGATTCGAAAGTTGACGTGACGAGACGAAATGGAGACCCACCGCGGTATCGCTGGTTTTAATTTATTCGCTGGAGCGATGGACGCTGAATTGAATTTGATCCTCATGAATGCACGCGTCGAGGGGAGATTGGCCAGAGATGTTTCATGTAGCAGCGGCATTGCGACGCTATGAAAGCCGCGTGTCGCATATCCGAGAGCAGCGCTCTCCTACCTTTCCGCCATTTCGTGCGAAAATGGGAAAATTCTTCCGCTGTTGGGTTCTAGTTCGATCGCTGGTGGCGATGTTTTTCATGTGCGGCTTGGCCCGCCGCATAATAAAGCGATTTAGAAGTTTTGCGATCAGGAGAGAACAGGCACCGCCTGGGCTTCCAATTTCCGGCTCACGGGCATT
Organism: Eciton burchellii; assembly: GCA_020341155.1. Lineage (NCBI taxonomy): Eukaryota > Metazoa > Arthropoda > Insecta > Hymenoptera > Formicidae > Eciton > Eciton burchellii. The sequence continues at coordinate 3,077,177 of JAHMML010000013.1, forward strand.
CTCGGGCCGCTGCTCGATTTTTCGCGGCACCGTCATCGACGTCATTCCCGTTAAGGATTCCCGTTCCTTAACGAGAAGTCTCCCAAGATCGCAAAACGAGACTTGATTTCGTGAGTTTTATGACGGGGGAGGATCCCTCGAGGATCCTCCGGGAAACTCTCGCTCTTGACTCTTCTCCCTTTTCCTTGCCGTGTTCTTTTCCATCCCTTGTTCCCTCTCCCAGATCGTCCTTATCAGCCGATTTCTCCTTGTTCGGCGAATACGTGCCCCGAATGAGTGATTATATCCAATATTTGATAATTAACGCTTTAACTACTTTCGACGCGTGTGAAAAATTTCCAAGAGGACAGCGAGAATGATCGTTATCGTTATCGTTATCGGGTCATACCTTTCTAAAATCGCCGTCTGCGATTTATTAATTGTTTACATCGAGTTAATGGAGCAAAAATAACTTCTACGCCGTGCTTGGATTTACTTGGATTAACATCGGCGAAAGCTGTAATGCAAGATTAATCGAAGTGAAGCTGTAAACATAAATATGAAATGAAATATGTGGAGAATTAAAGCGTGAAAATTCTTTCTTTACTGCTTAAAGACACACATATACACACGAAAGATTTTAATATGCGAATAATCCGTACGTATAACAAACTGAATCGCGCAGGCTTTATATAAGGAATGCATACTATCTTTCCCCAGCTTTGCATGCAATGTGCGAGCGTCTCGAGCGCAAATCGCGCGTATTACCAAGATCGATACCACGCGCGATTGTTCGAGGGGCCACAAAGTTCGCGAACACGCGAATTAGTCGCTGAGCAGATATGATTGCTCAAGTTCCACAACGGAGCTTTCCCCGCGGGACATCTCGGAAAATCGCGTCGGCCCTCTGCTACCCCTGCTCCCGTCTGCTCTCTCCCGTTCTCGTTTTTCTTTCTCTTCTTCGCCTCGATATAAAAACTCGACGCTCTTAACGTTCGCTCCTTCTTATTTGTATTCGCGATCATCGCGAAGAAATATTTCCGCGCGCTACGCTCAGACAGATCAATCGTATCGCAAGCCTGTCATAAAAAAGTTTAAAGATACAGACAGTGTTTTTACGCATGCGCGCTGTCGGTCTGCCTGAATAAACAGCGAAGCAGCCAATAAAAAGGTGAACGAAAGCATAAGAAAGCCGATCATCGAGGGGGAAACTGCAGAGAGAGAGAAAGAGAGAGAGAGAGAGAGAGAGAGAGAGAGAGAGAGAGAGAGAGAGAGAGAAAGAGAGAAAGCGGAACAAGAGGAAGAAGAGCGGGTCGATGCGAGCGACGAGGGGGATGCGTTCTATAGCCGGAAGGTTGCTGAACCCTCCAAGTGTGTCAGCGTGTTCTACGCGTGTGCGTGTGTGTGTGTGTTCTGAAAACGAAATCGGCTCTCGTTCCTCGAGCGGTCACAGTTGGACGTCGCGAAGGAACAAAAGGCGATACGTTCGTTTCCGGTGACGGATCGCCCAGACGCAACGGAAATTGGTCGGTCCTGCCCTGTCCGCGGGACGGGAGATGTTAATTCAGGAAGAAATATCGCAGGGGAATCCGTCGCGAAATATGTCCCTAGATTCGTGAGGACTTCTCTCTCCGAGCTTCTCGTTCTTCAGATAGTCTCGCCAAGGAGCAGCGCTCGTGACAATCGCGAGACTTTCATAACGAATTGCCAACGGACGCTGGTGGGTGGGAATGATTCGCGCGAGTCTGAGAAAAGTTGCTAATTCCGCTTTGAAGATACAGCTCGGGCGGCAGGTGTACAACGGCGATTTGTACGTCTCTCGCGAATTTGTTGCTCGGCGCGTCGACTCGTTCTCGAGGCGCGCGCAAACACCGAGCGCATCCAGGCTTGTTTCACGCGGCGGTTCTTGCAGCGGCGAGCACGTACAGAAATGAAAAATTTCCGCGAGTTTGTCAAGGACTTCGCGAGGCACTCGGAAACTTGCGTGACAACGCTCGCTGCGTCCCGGACGGACTTGCAAGCTTAAATTCCGCGCAGCTGTTTCGCTTTGAAATATCCGCGACCACGGAAGCACGTTTAATCGCAGAGGAAGAAAACGGCAGGAGTGCAACAAGTTTCCTTACTTTTTGCAAGAACGCCCAAACGTCATCGGTGGACCCTTAGAACGTTCCTTCCTCGGAAAGAAATTCAGGAGGAGTGGAGCAAGCTGTTTGAAACAGCTCTGTTCGTTTGTTTGATTCCGCGCGCGGGTTTCTAATTCGAATGAAAATATTACGCGCAAAAACGCGCGTAAAAAAATAAAGAGGAATTAAGGGACGCATCGTACCGTGGAGGGAAAGGATGAAAGCCATTTCTCTCCGCAAATCCGCTCCTTTCATATCGCTCGACTCGAGCGCAACAGCCCTCGTAATGCGCCTCGTTTCTGGCGGATTAGAAAAATCGCTAGATGGAACGGACACGTTCCGTTCCGAGGATATCCATTATTGTTATTGCACGAAGCTTCTGTGCGCGGAACTTTCAGCTCGTATTCGTAACGCTTTTTGTCGCCGAGATATTTACTCGCGCGATCATTCCTGACGATTCTGTTTACGTTAATGCTTAATCGAAGCGGCGATCGACGCGTTTCGCAGATTTTCCCGGTCTGGAAACTGAAATGGTAATTTTCTCGATGCGTCGTCTAACAATCCAATAGAATTCCTCCTTCGTGCATCATGTTGCTGACACTCGCGTCGCTATTATCGGCTCATTACGATGGCCCGTAAATAGCCACGCACGCGTGCACGATATCAATTGAAAAGGCATCGGCTGTGGACGTGCCGTGAAAAGTCACTATCTCTTATCGCGCGTTACAGCGATTCCTCTTCCTCGTCTCGTCTCATCTGCTCATCCTCTCTAATCGCTTTCGTTTTGTACCGTGATCGCGCTCGCATGCGCTCGGCAGTCCCGCCAGATGAATTCCATTATTTCCGTTATTTCGCGATGGCGGCGCGGATCGAGTTAAGCAAATGTATCGGGCACATGTGCGAGAAAGAGCGCGCATAGGGAGAAACTGTCCCTCGTCGAGAGCGGGGCTGCTTTTCAGCTGGTTTTGTCTCTCATAGAACGCATAGGATGCGATCTTTGCCTGTATAACGACAGCACGATAACGCCGTGTCGCTTTTGTCCGACGTCGACTCGCTTTCGAGATCTCGTTCCGTTCGTGTCAGCGTTCTTTTACACCCTCGTCCTCTGGCTCTTTTTGACGCGAGTGCCGATCCCGCGGTGTCTCTCCCCCTGTCTCTCGAACGAATAATGCGCATTCGCTCATTCTCGTTGAATTAATCATCGCCGATTCGTCGGTGTCGATTGTCTCGACGATGTCGCGACTCGAGATTCACTGATCGCCCTTTGCACTCTCGTTATTGTCTCCGAATGACTCTCTTTTCACCAGAAAGTCGCCGCGACTTGTTGCTCCGCTGCAAGATCGTAAAACATATCGATACGAGATGTAGCGATGCGATATGGAATCACGTATCGATGATTAGAGATCAACGAAGTACGCACAACGTTTAATAATATTTCTTCACTTTCGATGAGCTCGGAAGAGCAGCCTGCCTGTTCGTTCCTTTGAACTGTCCGCGTATCGACAAGCGCGTCTCGCGTAACGCCTTGCAGTCATCGCTTCGATATCGACAGAATCGAAATGTCTGGCGTCATCGGTTGCTTCCACTACTGGAAATCAGGGACGTCCATTCTGCCGCTTCGGACATTCGCGGCCGATCAGTTCCCGTGACTTTTACTGCTACCCCGAAGTGTCCGTAACGACGACTACTATTCGGTCACTCTCGCGGAACGGACGTAAAAATTTCATTCCTTTCCGCGGAACGGAGTGGAGAAATAACGACGAGAATGAAAGCTGGGAATATACGTTACGCCGGGCATTTAGCTCATTTCAGCGCGACCAAGAACCGCACTTTCGGGCCAGACGACTCGAAGCCCCGCGGGAACACGAAACGAGCGAAATTTATGAACATTTTCACCAACTCGCCGTTGTGAGAAGAAAGAGAGAGAGAGAGAGAGAGAGAGAGAAAACCTGCATCTTGCGCGCCTCGCTCCGAGAAATGCAAATTTCTCGCGATCGATGTACAAATGCCTCGTCTTCCTCGTTCTTGAGTCATCATTCATCACCATCGAATGTGAGGAAGCGTATACGCAAATAAAGAATGCAATCGTCTGCAATTTGAACGAAGGAATGAAAATTTCAGTGAAAATATACGACGCATCGGGGTAATACCCGTTTTAATTTCTTTAAAACATAACGAGACGATAGATTTTAATTCTCCCAACATACGCGTGAGATGAGAGAAGGCAGATCGCCGAAACGGGACAACGCTCATTTAAAATATCGCGTGTAAGTTTTACACTAGAATGTGTCTGTCGAGTCGCTTCCGACGATTTCGCTCGCTCCTTCCTGCGTATTTTCTTGTCGTACGTTTTACGCAGACTATCGCTTGATTACAGAAATTACAGCTGGAGGTGCGAGTCAGTATCGCGCCGATAGCCCGTTAGAAAGCGAAAAGGAAACGAGAGGATGGATATTACAGCGAAATAACGTATCACCCTGTCGAAACTATTCATGAAAACTGGCTGGTGGTTTCGCGTGAGGAACTGTGGAAATTGCAACCGACTTCCTATCACTTTGATAGGAAAGCATAGTTTCGAGCTGTCCTAGAACGCTCTCGGCTTAAATTCCGAACAGAAAACAAGATATTTCGCAGATTTTCCGAAAGCAGATTTTTCGTTCAGCATTGTCCAACTGCAGCTGATGCAGCTGATCTACGATGTGGACCTAGCGACGAATTCCCTCGCCATTATATCGATCCGTGCGCGCTAATTTAGGCTTTAGATGACGACGCACGTGTCCGTATCATTTATGTATGTCACAGCTGCAAACGCGTCGCGTTCAAGCGTAGCGGATTTCGTCACAACCGATTAGAATATTGTCACTTCCGCTCGTGCATTAGCTCGTCCACGTGGCGAGCGAGAGAGCTCGCCGAAAATCCTTCACGTATCCGCCAAGCCAGCTAATGATTCAACTAATGATTCATCGTCGCGCTTGCAACAACAGCTGCCTAACGAGTCGACGCATCTTCTTGTCCCGCGCCGCACATTGCTGCATATTGTTGCGGCCGATGGAACAACCAAAGTTTCTGGTTCATTAATTATCCCCGTATCGCGGTATCATCGTATCCCGCCGAACGAAACTCCCGGTAATTAGTGTTACCTCAATTAATGACGCTGACGACGAAGACCATGATTGACGCGCGAGAATCCAGTCTCTCCGCGAGCGGTTTCCGCGTCGCGAATATAATCGTAATTAATCAGATCATTTTTTTAATTATGCTCTGATTTTTTTCAAACTTTCCTCCGACGCTGATTTATAATGGATAATATAGAATTGAATAACGCACGTATATGCGTGTAGTAATTTCTTCGTCATTGAAGCTTTATGGAAGATTGATGATTCTTGATTCCTGTTCTTGTCGCATAGCTCGCTTGACCTTACGTACCGGATCGTTGATGACCCAGAGAAACGGGGTACGACTACGAAGGGGTTAATCTGCGTGCTAATTTAGGCAACTGCGATACGCTCGCTCAATTAATCGTCCGCGATGCTCGACATCGATAGATGCGCGGTCGACGGTGTCGCGACGTGATAATGTAATTATATCCGAGGAATAATAACCGGCCGCGAGTAAAGCCGATTGTTTAGCGCAGCTTGCCGCCGCGGAATTAGGTCTCGGCGGTTTTTATCGTGCTCAAAACACGCCACTCTTAATGAGGAAAAGACATGTTGGCGAAATATACGAAAGCATTTTGCGGAAGGGCGACGTGAACGCTTATGGATCCGCGCGAGACCTAAACTGTCGATATTAGCGTTAACGATCGAACATTGAAATTATTAAACGGTACAGTTGTTAACTGATATACGCAGCCTGCGCGGAATATATCGCTCGGTCAGACGGCTCGTTCATAATTTACTAAATATACCGCGTATCGAATATCGAGCGCCTGTGAAACGCAAGCTGATGGAATACGAAATGCAACGAGAGCGATTCCCCAGGAGACATTGTCGTCGCAAACGACAGCTATACCTAAAATTTGATACAGCTTAACGCCATGTACATAACTTCCACGTCATTAGCCGTTTGATTTCATGAATTAAATGCACACGCCGTGTCCCATCCTGCTCCCTGAGCCAAACGACCAGGTGCAATTCAAATGTGCCTTCGCGTGGCCCTGTCCATGTAAATCACGTATTTATCCCGTACGATAACGAGGCCAGCGTTCAAGAAAGCAGACTGCGATCGTTATAAGTTCGGAAGACAGATAAGAAGAGAGAGCCACGAATAAAGAGAGAGAGAGAGAGAGAGAGAGAGAGAGTGAGTAAGGAGGAAAAGGGCACACCCGGTCTGAATAATAATTCTACAGATATTCTTCTCTTCCTCTCGATGGTCGGTCGCAGCTGCGACCTTCGCGTATCCTGTGACCCGTTAAACTTACTTTTCTCTTCGTTCAGCCGCATCTTACGGCTCCCACCCTCTTCTGCTCTCCCCGGCTCCTCCGTCGAGAACAGCCGCCCGGTTTTCCGAAATCCAAAATCCGCGGATGCAGACGCGTCAGACGTCCCATTCTGCGATGGGGTACTCTCCGGGGGAAGGGCGTGTAATCGCTGGAAGAGAAAAATACATATAGGGATGACGGATTCCTCGGGGAGGCTGCTTCCGAGAACTTTTGCCCCCGTCGCGCATTGTCGAGCAGTAACTTGCTTAACTACGTAATTGGGACTTGACTGCGGAGTTCATTAACGACTTGAGATTAAATTCTTGATCCCAAATCAAGTCTTCCCCCTCCTTGCGCGCCGCACGTAAAATCACTTGTCTAATCTGATTGGCGGATATTGGAGCTTCATTCGCGATTGATTACCGTGTTGATTGACATTTTACCAGCGCGTGGTAATTTATTCATTCATGTTGAATCGCCATGCTATACTTTGGCGCTTCCTCACGGCTTAAGCAGCCGCTCTGCTTTTAAGTAGTCTAAGCAGTTTCGCAGTTACACTTGCTCCGAATGCATACGAATGCTGTCAATTTACATCGGCAATCTGACGCAGCAGGAAGCCTTCGATCATCAATGCTATCGGACCGTGTAATATATTCCGCGAAAACGTCAAGAGGCCTTTTGCGGATCCATAAAATTCGTTCTCCTATTCCACCGCAGTAGCAAATATTGCGAGGCTTTCGATCGACCAATCGCTCGTTTCGCTTGATACTCCATTTAAAATCTTTGTAAATGATCCCGCCGGACTCTTCAAATTTCTGTTGGAAGAGCGCGACTTTGCATTTTCGAAAGACACATCGCATACATTCGGTAGAGAGCATCGCTTTGAGCTAAACGAGAATCAATGAATCGCTTTGCCTAAAAGACGAGAAATGAGATAACATTACAAAATATTTTAATTTTTTAGACTTTCTTTCCGATCGACGGCGAATTTTAGGAACGGTTTCTTTCCTCAAACAGAGAAAGAAATTCTCTTCCTCGATTGCTGGTTCCTTAATCAGGAGATCAAGCTATCTCAACGCACGTGCGAGCTTTTCAACGCGCGACTTGCTCGCGATCCGAATACAAGTCCAGATGCATTTCCTCGCGGAATAAGTTTTAAATTCGGATGGGATTTGAACATTTTATGAGTACGGAAACTTGCACGCGAGGTGTGGGGTACATTTCCTCTTCCGTGGCAATCGACTTATCGGGCGAGGCGAGGTATCGAACCGAAAGCAACATCTGCGGAATGTCGGCTCGAGCCAGCCAGCACCATATCCGGATCCGGAATCGAGCCTTCGTCCGATCGGCCGATCGTAAAACCCTAGACGAGCCGTGAGACTTAAAGCCGCGCGTATCTGTCCGTTCGAAGCTCTCGTTTGCGCTTGCAAGTCTCGCGAACTAAGCGCCTGGAACGTAATTAAATGTTTAATTCGCGTGGAAATTCAGGCGATGTTGCGCGCGATACCTCCGTCGTGCGTTTTTCTTTGCGCTTAATAGCTCCGTTTTATCTACTCGACTGTCGACTATTGACATTTCGTTCGAACGCATCTCGAACGCTTCTTTATTTAAAGATACATTGCTAAAGTTAAATTGAAATTCAGGATAGTTATTTATCAAGTGCTATCTTTGCCTCGTCATGTTTAAATGTTCCTGAAAATTGATGCAAAATTGTTGAGCGTTAAATGAAGAGATATATTTATTATCTCGATTTCATTCTCGACTCTTTCGAATCTCGATATGTTTACTATGGGGAGATTCAAATTTGTTAAATATTTTTATTTTATTTGATAAACGGCTGATTATTTGCGTTTGGTGTTCCGCGGTGTATATTCCGCCCGTAATTACGTGCCCGTAGTTTCGATTGATCGAAATGCGACCATTTGGATGCTGCGATGGATGCCGTAACGACAACTGGAATGGAAAGAAAGGAATGATCCGTTACAGTCGAGAATCAAGACGTCATTATCAAGACGCAGAACTTGCGACGATCGATGTCCTTTATTTATCGAATGTTGATTGAGGATAAAGATAGCTACCGGGAAAGAAAAGCGAAATCAAAATAATGCCACGATCTTAAGAAGAGGAAAGAGATTCTTCTTTGACTAGATTTTCCATCCGTTTATCCGTTTATCATAAAAACTTGTGAAAATATCTTGCAGGAAATATAACTTGCATTATCTCGAACATTAAACTACATTTCCAATTAATGTTACGTTTGTTCTTAAGATAAAGAAAATAAATGTCATACAGATTTGTCGCGATCCGCTTTGATAAAAGGTTTGCAGATCCATAAGAGAATTTCACCATCTCCGAGAAACGCGTTGCATCCATTCTGCGCGAAGAAATCTGGATGTACGATCGAGAAACTTCACGGGTATTCCGCAAAATTTCAATATTCCCACAGAAGAATCACGTCACGGTAATGCGATGATCCTAATGTAATATTAATTAGCGGAGCGTGAAATTGAAACATTTCGCGCGCAACGATCCGATATGATTTATTCCGAGCTGCTCTTCCTATTTCACGCGCTACAACAATACCGGCAAAATGATTTTAAAGCGCATTCACAGCCGCGTTTGTCCGAGTTTACCTGCATGACGGAAGTCTCCATCGGGATTATTTCTAAACGCTGGCTGAAATTAAAGCCCAGCTGAACGAACTCGGCGTATACGGAAAACCGTAGACTCTCGTAAACTTTGGCGGGGAAGGAGGGGGAGAGGGCGGGGATGGTAACATGGACCGTAACAAGGATCAAATGGGGCGTATCCATTTTATCGAATTGAGACGACTCAGTGTTCTGTTAACTCGAGTTATTCATCAGTTGGACAATGCGAGACCGCGTGTACTTAGGACAGGGAAGTTGGCATCGGTATAATCTGAACGAATACAAACTTGCCGACAACTCCTCGCGATCTCCATGCCTATTCAAACATATCCAAACGCTGTAGCCTCTTCACCCGCTAGAAACTAAGTTTACTAAGCTACAAGTGCAATTTACACATTCCAGCGTTAATTGTAGCGCTCCAGAGTTTGCGCTCGATTCTTTCTCCTTTGTTCCCCCTCCCCCCCCCCGCTCGTTTTACTGTTATCTCATCCGGCTGCCATTTTTCGCGGTTTTTCGCGGTTTGTAGGTATACGTGTCTGACACGCACAACGCTTGATATTAAAGCTCAAGTAACATTCCGTGTAAATGATCGGGGATAGCGCATCACGGGAGGAATTCCGGAAACTGCGCCGCAATTGCGAGCTACGACTTTCCCGATTAAGGGCGAAAGGAAGCGCACCGCTTCGAAGAGGAATGCGTAAGGTGCCTGCTTTGTTGATTCGGCATTTCGCAAGCATCCCGCGAGATTTTAAAGGCGACATCACGATGCCGCAAAATGCGCTGGAGCCGCGCGCGATGGTTGGTAATGACCCTGGACGAAAGGAGGGAAAACACAGTTTTACCTTCCTCTGATCCCCTCAGGGAAAAGAGGCGAAAAGAGAGAAAATTGTCGTGCTGAATAGTTGTTGGAACAATCGCTCGCGGCTCGAACGGAAGCCAATGGCGATTGCAGTTTTCGCGCGAACAAACTGCATGCGCGAGGATGCATTTGCTTGGTGTTTTAAGCACTCTGGCTTGCGCTTTATGGCGAGCATGTGGAGCTAATTGTTGTTGATTTACGAATGCGTTAAACAGTGCGTGCGGAGAGACCGGACATGACTCCGGTGAAATGAAATTTCCGCTTGGAATCTCGTCCATTGCATCGATCAGGATTGTTTGTATCGTGCGAACCGAGCGCAAAGCTCACGGAATATCCGAGTTATGCCACATGAGTGATCTTGTTGGAAGTTAATAATTATCGATCGGCGGTTTCACCGTATCTCATTTTTGAGCTTTAAGCACTTTGGTCTTTAAATCATTCGCTGAAGAGAATTCGAGGCGGGATTGGACGAGAATTATGCTTCAAATTGAGCAAGTGAAAGGTACGCACCGGTAAGCGCGCTTTGGGCTCTGCTGGCTCATATAATTCTCATTAATAAAATCAATTACCGTTGCGTATATATATATGTTGCGTGTATATATATATATATATATATATATATATATATATACGCTATTGCTAGACTTCACGCATATATTAAATTACTAATTAGATCGAATTGTAATCCCTGTAATGAGTGCTTTAGCCACGCCACGAATTGTATCCCGGATTTTTTAGGAATATCCAAGCCAGGGAAACGCCTTGTTATCGGGAGCGATAACAGGATTACGTTAGAAATCCTCTTAAGAGCGATCTTGAGGAGGACATGTGCAGTCGTAATCTGAATTTATTGATATACATACATAAATTCTCAGACAGAATTTCAGAAGATAAATATTAAAGTATCTCAATCATTATCCGGCACATTTCATATGCCGTCTTTCTTCAAGCAACGCTCTTCACCGCAATAGCGCTGTTACTTGCTGTTGTTTGCAACAACACCGTTTATCCATTGTATGTACGAAGAGACTCTGGTGTACACTCCAGGCCTGCTGCTAGGACAAAATGCGTCGCCATAGCTGACGAGGCCGACTTGAATATCCTGACCGTTCTCCACTACGATCAGAGGACCGCCGCTGTCGCCCTGAAAGTATAATCTCATCAGACATCATAGCTCGCCAGGCAGAGCAATCGCGGATATACTTTGCAAAACCCTGAACGAATCGCGAACAAGATGCAGGCTTCGGATTTGAGTGCCTCGGACACTTCATTCGCTATGCTTCACTTAACATCGCGACGTCGTGACGCACTTATCGCTCGATAACGATCAACTTTACCTCGCAAGCGTCCTCTCCTATTCCACCTTGCGTGCAGATGTGGTCATTGTTGATGGGCCAGTATTGTCTGCACTGATTATTGTTTATGATCGGCAACGAAGTGTATTTGAGCCTCCTCGAGGCATCGCCGAATCTCTCCTCCTTTCCCCAACCGATCACCACACCCTGTCTGTCCACATAGCTGTCGGGCCTACGCGATAGCTGGATGGGCTGGATGCTTTCTGAAAGTCGGTGTGCTCGAACGTTACATGACATGACGAGATGTAAATTAGGATAGCGAAGATTACATCGATACTGCGATAGTCACATCGCAGCGACTAATGTTGCGATTTCAGCGTATGTGGCTTTGTTATTTCGCGCTTGACGTGCGGAACGTACCGTAAATCGCGGAAAAATGCAGAGCAATCGGCCCGTTATTAAATTAATCGGCGACCAACATTCGCCCGCCGCGGCTGTGCGATGGATGTAGCGTGTAAACCCACAATGCACGTAAACGCGCAGGCGAATGCGCATGAATCAATTTTAAATAATACGTACCGGAGAAGGGGATGTCGCGCGGCATGTAGAGCAGCGCGATATCGTTCAGGCTCTTCACGTAGTGTTGGTGGATGATCACCCTGCTCGGCATCATCGACACTCCCTGTCCTATGTTGGACTTGTCGATGATGCCAAACACCACGAGGAATCTTTGCGGTTGGCTCTCCACGCAATGGGCAGCTGTGAGCACCCATCGCGAGGATATGATCGTACCCCCGCACTGTCCACCTATACCAGAACTTGCGATTCGATGTATCGACGCCATGTACGGGAACTGCGCAGGTTGCGCGAATTGTCCGCCCGATATCTTTGCATAATCTATCAGAGAGAAGTAACAGTATTGAAATATCGCATGCACGAAAAAATGCTAGCGTCGCCAAGCATCGCTCGTGTCGGGTTAGATATCGCTTCGATTTCAAGGCTAGAGCGTTCCCTTGAATTCGAGATGGGAAATTGACGGGCTTTAGCCGCATTTTAAATAAAATCCGGGTTCTGTTAATTGCACAGGATACGAGAAATAAAGTAATTTGATAAATATATCATATATCGGCGTGCGTGAAATCGACCGCGTTTATCTAATACATGCCATCCACGCGTATACGGTAGTATTAAATAATTAAGTGGTAACGATTTCGTTGATTTACGAGAGACATGAAAACGAGATACCGTACGGTTTGCACGGTTGTACCGATTGTAAGAAACGAAATTAACGTTATTGCATTATTATTGCTCCAAATTAGTTCGGCGGCTTATGTAACCTACGTAAAATGTTTGCTCACCTGATACGTAATCCGGAGGATTATCGAGAGGTATATCGCCGAGCGAGTAACTTTGAGCGTACTGACACACCGTCAGTAGAATCACGCTGCACAGAAACAGTTCTGCACGTTTTGGTGCCATGATGATTTGTTGTTGAACGGCATTCCCGGCTTTTCTATTTATACCTATCGACCTGCCTATCGACTTCTGATTCTAATGATATCAATTAACGAGAATGTTTTGATCGAGCAAGCGTTTGATACCATTAGAGAGCCAGATTGCTGATGCAACATCGAAAACACGCGTGAGATACGCGCGTGTATCGGCTTTAAGAATTTCATAAAAAATTCAAGAATCTTCCTGGTAATTACGCTTGTATCGATATTTCATACAAGCAGTGGACGTCCTACGTCCACATCAACGCAATCAAGCAGCCACGCAACAACGAATCGCCATTAACAGACACGCGCGTAGCGCTAAGTACGCCGAAAAAAACGAGCCATAAAACTGTTCGCTTTTAATTGCTCCAGCCAGATTGTGCCGGCTTAATTTGGTGGAGGCTTCGTTTAACGACCGGGGATAGAAATTTCGGGAAAAAACGTCAAGCACCCTCTTTCGCTTTCCCGACTGTCTCGTCCGCGCGCGCGCGCGCGCGCGTGCACACACACACACGCACACACACACGAGCAATCTGCATAAATCTCGAGATTTCGCGCTCCTGTCGTGCCTCCGGAAGATTCACGTCGTGTTTCGCATTCAATTACGGGCAGGGGCAAGCGGGAGAAGAGGGTGGAGTAAACGGTGCGCCCGCCGAGGGTCTCATGACGCTCGAGAAATGTATGCCGGCGAGAGCCGGCACTTCCGACACCGACAGCTACGGCGACGCAATAAAATTTCAATATTATTCAGCATTATTCAAAATTCGATATGTATTATGCTCTCGCGCCTATCGACAACGTCCGGTCGATCGACCTGACGACGGTTCATTCGGTGAATCCGGAATGTCCCGGGAGCGGAGGAGGGAATGCGATGATTTGTATGAAACCCTAAATTCAACTTTAATCTGCCTTCTTCTTCTTCTTTTCCTTCTTCTCATAGGACCATGTTCCATATTTTATCCAGTGCGCGCTCTTCTCGGGCGATGTCGATGTCCAACCTTCGCACCAGGTTTTGGAGGACGTCCAGATGGCCTGGAAGTTTAGTTTCCCGTTTTATGCGATTTTTGCAGGCCGGTTATAGTCCTCCTGTTTACATGGTCTCTCCATGCTCGTCTTCCGATTCTGACCCATCTCGTGATATCTCGCAGATGTTGCGGATTCATTGCGAATTCTGTGCTGCAAAGTGTTGCCAGTGATGCACCTCAAGGTCCTCATTTCTGTTGATCTCAGTAAGCGTTTGATGATGGTTGTTTCCACCTTCTTCTTCTTCTTCTCGCGATGTATACGGCTGTCGCCGTTGAGCGAGGAAAGGGCACGAATGCTCGTTTGCGCGAATGAAAATTATTCCTCAAAAACCTTCACTCGTTCTCCACGCTCGTTCTAAGTCATTGTTCTGTCTCTTTCTCTCTCAATCTTCCAGCATTTCGCTATATCGCAGGACAAAAGCGAGATCTTACGATCCCGTAACATTACACTCGATCCTAGATGCGATCACGAATACTCATTAGCGCGTTCTTTATCGAGCGATGTCCGATATTACACAACTTGCGTAACAAGACTTCGCCCGGATGCTAACCCGAGCATTTTTTCGGCACTTTGGCCTCGTTAGGTCACGCGCGAAAGAGCAGCATTCCTAGGGAAAAAAAGGGAGAAAAAGGGGAAAGTGGAACGGCATGACGTCTCCCTCGCGCTGCGCCGGGCATGCGCCACTTGAAAGCGATCAAGAGCCAAGTTTGCTGTGCCCAGGCCGGAATCCGGGCTCGACATTGCAGCTGCGCCATCAGCCGATGACGCAACTCGATTATACGGCACGTCGAGCGATAGAATGCAATCGCTACGTTGCTGCGATTCCACGCCGACTCGTTATTCCGTTGGCGAGCACAATGCCGAGGAGCGTCCGCGCGCCCGCACGCGGCGGGATTGTTTTAAAAACCGTACACGCGAATGGCAGATCCGCGGGTGCGCTTTGGCATCCCGCTGCTTCCTCAGCATCAGCGTGCAGGTCGCGCGCGATTTCCCATATCCGGCTCACATTCGCTGCAGCAATTGCGATTCGCGCGGATGACCGGAGATTATCGATCCTCATCTCGATCAGAGACAGGCCATTTCAAGGAGACGTGCAGTCGTCTAATTTTCATCGCACCGAACAGCCAAGAAGAACAACCAAGGACTCAAAAGGCGGATTTAATCTCTCGACGGTCCATTTTCCGCGAATCCCTCCCGCAGTGTCCCTAGATAAAATCCGCGCACGTACCCCTCAAACGCAGAGTACGTCGGTGCGATCAGTCGGTGCAAGCAACCGCGAGGGAAAGGCGGCAGCGGAGGGAGGAGGGGGGGGGAGGGATAAATAAATCTCCTCTCGGCTGTTTTCCTGGCGATTGCGTTTCCGGATGCGCGAGCTCCTCGCGTCGCGAGTCAATCGTGGGGTGGTCCATCGGCGCCGACAACAACCGCGGACAAGAACAAGGGTAGGAAAGGGGCGAGCCGGTCCGATATGTCGATCGGGCCTGGTCGATCCCCTGTCCCTTGTCCCTCCCCCCCCCCCCCCCCCCCCCCCCCCCGCCGGTCGAAATCCAGACTCGACATTGCGGCTGTACCGACCGATGACGCAACCGAGCAGGATATACAGCGCGGGGGCACAATGGCCTGTATGTAGGTCGCGGTGTCAGTGCCACCCTCCCGCTTCCCTCCCTCGCAGTTTCCCGACTGTTCTCGTTCCTCGCTCCGGGGAGGAACTTGCAACCTCGATCCCGGATCTCGTGCCTGGAAAATCCCCGCGATATCCGCCGGACACCGCCCGTCCTTGCCGGCTGCACCAATTTGGCCGTCGCGGAGATCGCCGCGAGATCTCGAGTCCGCTAATGAATGCGGTCGCGGACAAGCGGGTCGTGACCCGGAAGTCGCGAGTGGGAGACCCAAGAGTTCCACCTCGTTCCCTGGGAATCGCGGCTGCAGCGGCCGAAGAGCGGCGTTACGCGACGCTTGCGGGGATATTCGGGCTTGAGACTTTAAATTTCTCGGGCCATCGAGCGGTTTCTGTCGACAAATTGGAAGTTTCGCAACACAGCTCCGTGCAACATGGTTATGATTACGACAACTTTGCTCGCGCGTAAAACGACCCGGCTATTGTCGTCCGCTCCGCGCGCGTCTTGTAGTTAACTCTCACGCGTTTGGAAAATGCTTTTTATATGGTGGGATATTTCGCTTTCGGAGGGAAGAACGCTGCGGAATATCGCGTTTAATAATCCGTCAGACCGAGCGAAACTGCAGAAAGCACGACTTTAGGGATTTAAGACTGCTACCGCACTCATACATCGTTAGCGAACATCGAACGCATGCGGAAGCGGAGCACGCGAGGAGGCGCGCATTTTTCATCGGAAACAGGCAACGTCCCGGGCGGGATTGCCGGCGGAAAAAAAGCGCAGAATTAAGTAGCTGCTTCCTCGATTTGCTCCTGTTGGATGCAACTCGCGCCGCCCTGCCGCCGTTGCAGCCGCCGCCTCGCGTTCGAGTCGCGCTCGGAGAAGCATCACGCGCGGACGCTCCAACTCGCAAGCGGACGGTCAGAGAGGAAGCGGGGAGACTGAACCTCAGTTGGCCAGGACAAGTCGCCCGTTGCAACTTTTGCCCGTTTCTTTCGCCGAGTTTCGCGCTTTTCCTCGCCGCTTTTTGCGTTCTTTCTTCCCTTCGGCCATCCGTTTTGGAACACTGAGCTGGAAACTCGTGTTCCATCGGCTTTGTTGTCGTCGTCTGCGATCCTCTCGCAGTCTTCTTGTGCTTTGGACGATGACTCTTGTCGCTTCTATCTCCTCCGGGCCTTCCCGCGACTTCTTGTTGGCTCACGGCGAAGCCTCCTTTCATTTCGGTTCCTCGGAAATCGCGTGATCGCAACGACGCTGTTGGAAGAAGGTCTAAATGGCGTTCGGTCGATGAACTTGATGTCGATTGTCGGACGTAGCGTTGTTGAAACGTCATGACGATGCTATTGAGCAACCTGAAAGGATCATTTGTATCCATTATTATTAGCCTGCAATCTTTTTTCTTAAGATACAAGGTCATTAACAGTCGATTAACAAATCATAAGATAATCCGCTTTGCGTTGTGATTAAAAAGAAAAAATCATTTAGCAACTTATCTGTTACATATCAGCCTTGTTATGAAAATTGGAATTAAATTAGATCAAATTCGGTTAAATTAGGTCAAATTCGAAGGATATCGAATCCGGATCTTTATGATTGTTTCACTGCATTGCAGTATTATTCGAGCTTATTAATGAAACAAACTTTTGTCACTTAATGGTTTGATCGATCCAATTAATTACTTGATAAACTCGATGAGATCGAATCACAGGTGCACCTGATTGCAATGATACTCGGCATTGCTTGATATTATGGAAGAAGAATGATTCGCGAGCTAAATTAATAGCGAGCGACGTTGCACTCGTGTCAGCTGGCGCGACAAGAATCTTGGAAAAATACGCGCCGAGGATCGATATATATATATATATATATATATATATATATATATATATATATATATATATATATATTGATCGATCATATTCATGGCGCATAAATTCATCGACGCATAGATTTTTACGACGGCATGTGCCAACGCTCAGTAGATTAAGCCGCTCGGATCAGGGATTTTGCAGACAACTTCCGCTTCCGCGAAGTCGAACGCACGCTGTGACCCCGTTCGTCAGGATTGTATCAGACTCTTCGACGAGAAAGGTCACGAAACGTTGTAACTCGCGGTCGCCGTGATACGTGCTCGCATTAATATTTTAATTTCATTGCGACATGCAGGCGACCCGCGCCACGCAATTCGGCGTTCTTGCAGAACGCAACTTCATCGCGCCAGTTATGAATTTATCAGAAGCATTTATTCCTCTCCTTCTTACAGGACCATGTCTTGTATTTTATCCAGTGTGCCTGTTCTCCTGCGATGTTGATGTTCAACCTTCGTAGGCCGTCCAGAAGGTGTTTAATTTCCCATTTACTGCGATCTTTGCAAGCCGGTTATCGTTCATTTCGTTTTCATGAACGCTCGTTTCTTGATTCATCTTGTGATTCATCTTGAATCTCACAGATATTCTGAATGTCCTCGTTGCGAATTCTATCCTACAGAGTATTGTCAGTGATGCACCTCAAGGTCCTCATTTCCGTTGATCTTAAGCGTTTGGTGATGGTTGTTTCCGCTCTTTCAATGACCTCACACAAGTTTTATGTATCCTTATCTTGCTTCCTGCTCCTTAAGCTCATGTACTTGTTTCTCCAAATTATATCGCGTAGCCAGACACCATGGCTGCTTGTTTTTGCACCTCTTCTTTTACGTTTCGCTTTATTCCTGTTTCCTTAATAGCATTCTATCTTCTGCGCGCAGGCGCGATGATCTCGATTTGCGGAGCGTGCGTTTCGAGCATATAGGTCAGTCCGATGCAGAAGCATTAATTTGTTGGAGGTGTTTTAATTAGTCGCATCAAGCATACGAGCGATAGTACAAACAGAACGCGCCGTTTGCGTTCTTAGCTGCGTTTCCTGCATTTTCCACGTGAAAGATTAATCGCGAGCATACAACGAGCATGCGAGCGCGAGCGCGCCGTGTTCGTCGTTCGGAAATCGTGATGTAAAATCGCGTTATTACTTCCGGGATATTTCGACGATAAGCATACCGACGATAGTTGAAAACATTATCGTGATTGTCCGTAATGATTGCCCCGAGCGAAAGTAGTTCTGATAGCTCCATTCCGCGTTCCGAATTCGAATGGTTATCATACGAGTCGCGATTCGCTGCGTGCGAGCTGATAGGATATTTCCTATCAGTCACGATGATTTAATTCGTAGAATTTAATTAACGCGAATAATGTCGCAATTTTCTGATTTTAGCAATATTAATCGCTCTTTAGTCAGATCGAGTCGACTTCCCCTTTTCTTTAGATCGAATCTGGATATCAAGAGGCAAAGGCGAATCGAATGGTTTTAATCACCCCGAATGTGTCGAAGCATTTAAAAAACTATTCCGATCGATTTATAACGCTCTTGACGCAGGCACGCGAAATCGCGATTAATCGTTTCGCGGAGTTTCACTCGCTAACGCGATTATCTTCCTGGAAGAAAGCGAGCGAATGGCGAGTCGCGTCGTCGCAGCGACACGATCAGCTGTAGGAAAAATTATCCGGTACAGCGCT
Source organism: Eciton burchellii (assembly GCA_020341155.1). Classification (NCBI taxonomy): domain Eukaryota; kingdom Metazoa; phylum Arthropoda; class Insecta; order Hymenoptera; family Formicidae; genus Eciton; species Eciton burchellii. Next base: position 3,096,187 of record JAHMML010000013.1, read on the forward strand.
TTTTAAAATTTCCACGTTGACACGCGAAACTGTCCAAGTTTCGCCTATGCTGAACTTTTACAAAGAGCCGTGAAAGTGGCCAGAACGAGTCATTACGAGCCCGCACGGAATTTTACGATCAGGCTTCGAGAGTGTTCCCGAAGCGCTTGCTGGCACTTGACACTCAGAGCAGAGAATTCGGTCATTTCGGGTTTAATGATAATCTGCAATGCATCCTCTGCTCTCTTCATTTCCTTACATACATGTAGCATCTTAACACGCGACTCTCTCTCTCTCTCTCTCTCTCTCTCTCTCTCTCTCTCTCTCTCTTTCGAGCGCTTTTTCGAGTTCACACGCTTGCTCTTTTTCGAGCAAGCTTTTCAGAGTTATCGCCAAGAACTCAGAGAACCGCATCTCTTGCTCTGTTCCAAACACATCTACATCGCTTTAACTGCTCCGCAAAGGTAAGCGAGTCTCTGTTTTCCTTGCGCGTTTCCGGTCGATATCGATAGCGATCGTTTCTCGTGCACGCGGCGCTATCAATTTCCATGGAGAACTGCAGCGTTCCGCCGCACAGTAGATCGCGCTCGCATGGAGACTTGCACAAACCAAGAGGGAAGAAAGCACGAAACCGCACGGAAATAATACGAGCGCCTATCGATTTGCCTATCGCTGTCGCATAAATAAATTCCTCTGCTGGATACTTTCCTTTCGAGATCTAGCCGTAACACTCGCCTATCAATTTTGCAAGATCGATAGCAAGTCCTTCCGCTTATCCTGGCGTTAACAAGGAAGACAGCCCGCGTCGAGGATATCTTCGATGTCTAGCGGGCGCTTCTCGGAGTATTTCAAAATCGCCGTCTCGCCAGCGATTCTCGAATTTCACGAATTTCCCGAGCGCGCTCGTCGCGCAGCGTCCAAGTTTCCCAGATATTTCATTCGCTTTCCGTGCGGGCGATTTCGCGCGGAATAACTTGCGGTCGCATCGAATTAAGGGCGACGCGGTGGCGGCAGTTGGCGAAATAAAATCACGAGGGCCTCACTCGGGAAGGGCACGGGAGTAAACTGCGCGGACGCATGCGGTGGCAATTCTGAATGCAATCCGGCGTTAACGCGACAGTCACCGAGGCCGATTTATCGACGATAAAAGCCAACGATAAATCCACCCGCGCGCCGGGTGGATCAATATTATTCCTGTGTCTGACGCTATCGCTTTTAATGGCTCGCAATTCCTGAAGAATCGTCCGCGCCTTCTAACCCTGCCTCCGAATGTGTTTGCGGATGCGGCGTCATATCGACGGAAGCTTCTCCATCATGCGACTGCATCGCGCCTGCATCGCACGGTGCATTTCAACTAGAGTCTCGCTCTATTTCTCCTTTATTGCCGGTGAGCTCGCAGCGTGGAATCTCGCCACGAGATTGCCAGTATCGGCGAATAAGCGTCGCGACGTCGCGGAAACGTCGTGAAACGCCCTTAAAGTCGTTTCGCTAGCGCGCGCTACGTTTCTCTTCAGATTAATGCTTACGTAACGCGTCACGATGATAATGTACATTCTGATAAATCCTCGCGAATAGGTGCATCGACTCGATTGGCTCGTTTGCCATCGAATTGATCTCCGCGCGATCCCGCGAAGCGCGAAACCGTATTGTTCTTTCTTCGCGAGTAGCCTTTCTCTCCAACGAGAAGGATCCTAATCGCAGCAGGCGATATTATCGGAACGGTTTGCCTCCCCGGGGGAGGCAAAAACTGCAGACAGCCCTGGCTCCATTTGTTATCCGGGGCTAAACTGCTGCTCGTTCCGCAGTCCTCGCGGAACGTTCCGCGGTGGAAACTCAGAAGCCATTAATGAGCGGTGGAAAATTTCTTTCTCGAAAAAAACAGCGGAAGGAGAAGAAACGCAGTACTGCGATCATCGCGGCACAAAGGAATTCCGTAATGGCAGCTAAAAGGAGCAAGAAATTGATTTCCATTATCCCGTTGACTAACAACGCGCAGTGATGGCGGCGCGGGAGAGGCTGAGAGGAAACGGACAGTGTAAACCGGGGAAAGAAGAGACGAAAATTATTATGAGGAGCTTCCGTGGAAAGCCGGTTATCACGGAGGAAAATAAGATCAGTGACAGAGGGCGACGGAGGGACGGTTAGAGACAAATAAACGCGCCGCGGGAGACGCGCGTAAAAGAGAAAGAGCACCCTACTTTGTCCCGGTAATAATACTCGTTCGCGAGAAGCAAGGAAGGGAGGGGAGGGAAATCGCGCCGATAAGACCGTGAAATAAAATTTCACGGGCGTTCATTATTTCGTCGCGACGTTAGCGACGAAATCCTCGAGATTTCCGATCGTCGAGGGGGATGCGCGGACAATGCACGGCGATGGGACGAAGCGAAGGGTCTCGTGGAAGGGTGGCTCCGATATCTGAAGTGCTCAAAGGGCTGCCGGGCGTGCCTGGCCGCTCGCAAGGATGCAAAGTGCACGAGCATCTTCCCTTATATGCTTCAATGGCTCGGATAACATCGCGACATTTCCGGATAACGAAGAGCACGTCGCTCTCAAAGCTAAACATTAGAGCAAGAGATGTGGAGGACGTTTGAAGATCCCAAAGGGCGCTCGATCTTTCCGCTGGCCGGTTGAACATCGAATGTCGTGTTTGAGAGTGCCGCGAAGTCTCAGCGCGTTTGTTGCGACGCGTGGACTGACTCTCCCGCGGCGAACGATTCGATTTTTATTCGTTACGGTCCTTTTATACATATACGATATAAACTCGTTACCGTGCGCGCGATGAAGCTGGCTTCCTGCTCCGTGTCGATTGGATCATAGAAATTCAATATTCAACATCCCCTCGGCGCGATATAATCTCTCTTACAATCCCAACGAATGAAAACATCAAGTTGCAAACGTAAGACGCAATTGTGCATGTTATATATATATATATATATATAAATACTATTTCTTTGTGTCGCTTTGCTGAGCGATCATCAAGCGGTCATGACAGCGAAGTGTTGCTGCAGTGTTGCGTCGTTGCTCGAGATTAGATCTCTCGAACGAATTGCGCGCCGCGGCATTCGCGAATGAAACGAAATCAGCCCCGTCTCGGGGGAGGGAGGGAGGAAACACAAACGCGGCAACCAGGCGTCGACTCGCAGTCACGTGTTTCGTGGGGGATTAAGCGCATGGAACTTCTCGGAAGTTTCAGTTTCGACCGGCGGCGCACTGACGCGGCACCCCGCGCTTGCGGTGCAACGATCCCTGTAAGCGTCGTAATGCATCATAGCGTGCCTCGTGTGCGGTAATCGGAGAACGCGCAACCCCCGTGCCGGGGGAGGGTAGCGGCGGCGGCGGTGGCGCGCGAGCTTTCATTATTCGCACGACGAATCCCGCGGCGTCGTTCGTATCGCGCAAACGCGGCGTCGAATATTTATATATATATGTATGTATATATATATATATATATATATATATATATATATGTTTATCGCGACACGTGAGCGCGATGTGGGCATTATACTGATATTATTATATAAAAAAATATGACTAGAGGGGATGATGCTGCCGTGGGAAGATTCCGCGCGATAAGGTTTACGTGAACGCGAGTTCTCGCGCGCTCTTTTCGAGATTTAACGTGAATTAATTTACGCGCATCCGGATATATTTTCCCGCGGCTCGCTTTAGCGTTAATGCCACTACGATGCATTATTACGTGATATAATCAGGAAAAGCTGCTTATTATGCGGCCTGCTGCCTCTTAAAAAAAAATTTCTTTTCCCCCCTCTTTGTCGCATTAATGCGACACGTTTAATTTATGCCGCCTCGGCGCGTGTTCTCCGCCCGCTGATTAAAAATCCTGCTTTTTGCCGTGGGAAGGAGGGCCCGGCCCTCCAGCTCCGTAGAGAATCTTTGATGCACCGGTAAAAACAAGTTTACGAGCTTAAACTCGCTTGTTTATCTTCAAAGCGCCAGCAGGCACTGCATATAGTGAGATAAACGCGACCAGTACATCACGGCAGAATAGAGGCGTTTGCGACCAAAACAAATATTGTGGTTACAGTGTGTGTTCTGCTGCACTATCTACCTCTCTTTTTTTCATTACTATCTTTATCCTCGTTATACTTCCTCCGCGTCTCCTTTGCGCCGCGAATTATGGTTACGACCGCGAACGCGCATGCCATTCCTTTGTGTGTTGTTGCTTGCCGAAGAATTTTGCAGTTTAGTCGGCGAAATTAGCTTCAGAGAGAGAGAGAGAGAGAGAGAGAGAGCGAAAGAGATCTGCTCATGACTTTGCGTATGCATTATCGATTGTATCATACATGTAAACACACGCATACGATGGGAGAATTTATTGTACAAATTATTCGATATTAATTGTATTTGTTTTTATAAGATTGAGGGATTCCGTAATTTAGATAATTGGTCGGAGGTCTAATTCTGTATTTTCTTTAGGATTCATTCGATTTATTGCCCCATCAATTTCGTATGAGGTAAGGTTTATATTAATTAATTGGTTTTTTAAAATAATTTTAAGTGAGAGATATTCATTAGCGGACTTAATAATTTGTATATGTGAAATATCGTAACCTTAATACCTATATTTTTATTAGTTGCTTTATTAGAATTTGGACAGAAATAAATCGAAGGCGCATAGATTTGCTTGAGGGGAAGTCTGAGTTGGTTTCAGGATTTAACGAGAGTTGAGTTTGCGTGGTAAGCTGAGCAGAATGTCACACAAGGAGCACGTTAGAATTCAATGCGTTCGATACAGTGTCAATAGAGATGACGCGGAATTACGATTACGCATGATTTAATTACACGTTAAGCGCGCTCCCATACGGGTTATCGCATGGACCGGAAGATCGATGAAAATTAATGCAAGTGAGCATTCGAGATTGGTATCCGCGGCATTTGTCTCGCAATCCCCGAGTGAATAATTCCCACATTGGCCCGCAGCGTCTCACGTCGCGGATTTACCAATAAATTTCACGACACGCGGCGCGGTTCTACGCGATTTCTTGTTCAATTTCCCATGTTCCTGCCTCGTGTTGTACGGAGACTAGCTTGGCGACGGATTTAAGCATCTTCGTTTACCTCGTTTGAGCGTTCGAGCGCCGAGCGCGATGCGGCCGGAAGCGCTCCTCTCGAAACAAACGCGCGCACCTCATCGTCGTCATCGTCGTCTCGTCCTTTCTCGTCATCATCAGCGTCGCTGTCGGCGTTCTCGACGGCGTGACAAGCATCTTGAAGCGAACGGGGAATTTCTGACGCGAGAACGAGAAGCCACGGAAGGCGTATCGACTGAATCCAGGAGCGAGAAAGGGTGAGAAGGGACTAGCAGCGCGCAAAGAGCCAGCTGAATAATTCCTGGCTGGATCGCACATAATCTCGTGCCTGCTGACTAAATAACCAGTAAATGTGCTCGTCATCGACGTCACTCTGTATCACTGGATTAGTCGTGACATCATTCGACCTTCCCCTTCTCGCATCTCCCTCTCACGCTCTCCGCTTCGCTGATTTCTTCCTCTCGTCGCACTCCGAGGCGCGCTTTATTGCGCGCACGATCTTGCGCCGAACTTTGCGATTTAATTAAACCGAGCGAGGTGTGCACCGCGAGGTAACCATCGTCTACGCATCTCTGTCGTCTGCAATGGCTATAACTTACCCAGTATAACTTACCGAGCAGGTGTACAATTCAGGTACTCTCGCGGTGCGTCGTCTTCGTCCCAGCAAGCGTCTCGCAAGCCTCGTCGTTGCACGAGAGAAGTCTGTTTGGGTTTAAATAGCGGCAATAACGGGTATCCGCGAACAAGCCTCGCAGCGGAGGGCTGCGGGAAATCCGCAGTTTCGGTCACGTGCACAAATAGCCGAGCGGAATTGAAGATGCCGGTCGACAGATCGGTTTTCAAATGCGGTTAACGCGCAAACGCCAGTTGTACCTCGCGCCGGAAAGACGTCTTTCGTTTGCGCGGCGCTCAAGGATGGCCAAGAAGCCGCTAATTGCGCCTCAAATAAACCCCCATAATGGGCGAGCGAGTGTAAATAAGTCTGCGCTCCCGCAACGGGCGCGAATGAACGCCGGCGTGCCGCGGCGCGTCTCGTTTTTCAGCGGTATCCCTCTTCTCTTCGAATTTCACCTGCCGGCGTCTCTCTTTCGAGCGCAATTGTTGGCGCAATATCGCGATGAAAATGGAGCGAAGCCATGCTGCCTGTCGGCGACATCCTTACTCGTTTACCTCCGTCCATTTCATCTGCTCGCTTTACTAAATCAGCTAATCTTCCGCTCGCTTGTACCGCGCGATCCCGATTCTTTGAAGCTTACAGGGAATGCACCCTGTACGGTCAGCGAACGGCTACCGAGTGTCATCTCATTACAAAGGGCTGCCCTACATCGTGTGTAATTTAATTCATGGCTCGCGCGACCCGAACGCCGAGGAATAAGGCGTGACGGAGAGAAGAGAGAAAGAAGAGGCAGAGTATTAATATATGAGGATACGTATCACGTTACACGTGCGCTTTAATAGCGGCATTGATAAAAAAGCTCAATCGGATTATGCACAATGCACAGGATGATCTATGTACGTAGGAGGCAGAAAGAGAGGGAGAGAGAGAGAGAGAGAGAGAGAGAGAGAGAGAGAGAGAGAGAGAGAGAGAGAGATAATGTTTAATTATATCCGATCTTCGGCAGAGTGAATATCGTGATAATTAAATCGAGGCGAATTACATTATAAATTTGATCGCAGTTATTTCAGCGGAGACTTCGCTTTTACGATAACGAATTAACGACTAATTAATGTACAAATTGCTTAATTAAGGCATGTCGTTGTGCGCTAATATATTTTCGTTTTATTTCTCGCTCGAGTGCCGGGGTCATTGCTCTTCTCCGGAACAGAGGGATACAAAGCGTAGATACAAAATCCGCATCCGCGCGTTTCATCTGTCACTCTGCAACTTGACAAACAGGCGTTATCAAGCTTAACGCGACGAGGTTGAAGAACGTGCTTCCAGTTTTTCCCGAACTTCCTGAACTCGATGTTAGATTGCGAGGACACCAACATTGAATATATACATATATATGTATCTCGTTCGCGAGAGACTGTACGGCACACGTGTAAAGAGAAATAAAGATGTTAGGGGCAGGAAATGAGTCATAGAAAATGGACACGAATAATTGAAAGCTCTGGATGCTCTTCGGTCCCGCTGCAGACGTTCTGCTTTCAGTTCTGAAACGTTTTACGTGTACTATCCAGGATTAATAATTGATATGCGCCAGAATATCCGGAGCGTGGCGTAAACGCTTGCAAGCAGCGTAGCTCTCGCGAGAGAGAACCTGGAAGAGAGAGAGAGAGAGAGAGAGAGAGAGAGAGAGGGGGGGGGAGACAGGCAGGGGGCACACGCGACGAGAACTCGCAATCATCCACTGCTCCGGAAAGCCGTGAGGCGCAACTTCGTCACTGTACAAGTGCTGTTCACCTGCTTCACGTGTAATTTACTTCACGGCATGGTTCATGCGGCCGAACGCGCGAATCAAAGTAGAAGAAGAAGAGGACGAAGGAGAGAGAGAGAGAGAGAGAGACGAGAATCGCGATATTGCCAAAGTCGAGTGGCCGGGAAGGCCGATTAAGGTCGATGTTCGTTGTCAAAGACTGCCAAGGCAGTCGAAAGACACACAATCGCGCAACCCTCGCTTCTCGCTGGTGGATCCCGCGCACGGTCATGATTTCGACGTCGCCGCGACGTGCCCCGCGTCGGTATTGATCCGAGCAAAGTGGCCGACCCGGGTTTTGCGTCAGCGCGAGGTCGTGTGCACATATTCGCGATTCGTACACGGTTCGATCCCGGCCGCCTCTTTATCAGAGTCTCGTCGGCATCGATGGCGTCTCCTGCCTGGTCTGTTTGTCTACCCCAAACTCGAGCCGACCTGCTGACCGGGGTAGAGGAGGAGAGAAGGATTGGCCCGATCCTTTCAGGATCCGGAAACCGCCTCGCCGAGTTCTCCTCTTCCGCTGCGGTCAGCTTGCCGACGCGGGGATCAAAAATTTAGAGAGCTCCTCTCGCGGAAGAAGTCGCGCTGATTGAAGTGGTGTTCTCGACGAGATTACGTGGCGAGGCGAGAATCGGCACGAGCGAGATTTACGGACCGTATCTTCTGCTAGTTTCTGACATCAAATCATTGAACACACACGGTTTCACGGTCCGTTTCGATATTCAGCTTTAATCGATTAATTCTATATGAAGTGCGAGCCCTCGACGGTCGGTCGTAATGCTACTTTAGCGCGTATTTACGCAGGACGCATGTTTCGTAATCATAAATGCCGTAAACATTGTGCCATTAACATTCGAGAGTCCGTTAAAACGCTACCAGTGTCTCTTTTGTGAAATGAAATTTAACGCGGCGCGGAAAGTTGCTAATCCGGAAAACACTTGCGTCCTGCTTCAATAATCAATTCCATTATCCCACGCGAAGCACTTTTTTCTGACTGTGAAATTATCGAGGAAATTATAATCCGTCAACAAGAATCCAACAATTTGTCGAAACTTTTCTCAAATCTTCTTTCTTCCTTTCTCTCTCTCCGCAGAATTTCTAATATTGCTTGCATTTTGAGACAGAGCAGGTGCAAATTTGATAACAGATGCTGTACCGTTTTTCTTTTCCTCGAGCATGCTTTTCATCGCCGCTTCGCGTGGAGCGGACTGAACGAGCCGAGTCACTTCATCATCGAATGTCAGGAAAGATAGAGCTCGGATATCCACGATGCACGCATTACAGTTTGCCGTAATCATATGACGTAATTGCCCATAGGCGTGCGCCCGACACCAGACGAAATTTATGGCCGTTGCCTTTCGCGCGATCATTCATTCAAACGGCCTGTTTTGCCGGAAACAAACACGTTGCACATGCAGTAGAGAAACGTACGAACGGTGACGCACAGGAGACTTAATCCGTGACGGAATACTGGCTTGGGAAGTATTCCGATAAAGTTCAAGTCCCGCAAAATGAAGGCAGCAAAGATCGCGAAGGAGAGAACATAAATGAAGATAAGACAAGAAATTCAGGAGGAAGGAAGGAACTCATCTTGGTGAAGAGTTTCGTGAATTTGATTACTCGCTTTTTGTGCTCCCGATCTTGCTATTTGCTGCGATTCTTATGCGTAGGGTAGTTTGCAACGCGCAGATTTGAGCGCACAGGTGCACACGGATCCGATAACGAAGCAGCGTTATGGGAGTTCGACGAAACATCGTTCGCGAATTTGCAACCACCTGGAAACGTGCGAGTTGCCGCGGATAACAGAAGAGAATTTGAGAAGAGAATACGCGAGAAGGGAGAATCGAAGAGATCGGACGTCTTGTTGGCCTCCGATCGCTCGATCTCGAGACGATCTCGAGAGCTCGAAATGCCAAGAAGGGAAATATCTCGAGATATTTATTAGTCGCACGCTTAAATACCGTATTTTCGGCTCTCGCCGAAGCGCGAAAATGTTGTCGATCAATTAAACAAACGATCACTCAATGCGCTGGCGTCACTTTGCGCTCTCGAATTCGAATCGCGAGCCGCCGAATCATTCGAGCTCAACGCCGCTTAATTATTCTAATTAACGGCGCAAGTTTCTCAGGGCCGCGGAAAAAGCGAGATATATCGGCGGCACTTGCACGATCTGCGCGATATTTATCGGCGAAACTTCAGCGACGAAGGAAAAATAGAATGGGAGATATACGCGGGCCGGCAGGCGAGTGGGCGGGCGGGCGGGCGGGGGAAGGGATATTGAAACGAGTTTCGCAGCTATAAATCGTTGCTTCACTTAGCAGAAATTAAACAGAAGCCGAGGACTGGCCGAGGCCGGAAGTGGTATTAATCTCCCCGCGAGTCATCGCGGCTTGAAAAGAAAAGTCCTGCAGAGCCCGTCACTAAATTTCAAACTAAATCGTGATTAAAAAGGATCTTGAGAACAAATATCGAGAGCTTCGATCTGGCGTAAAGACGCCCGTAAAGTAAACATTCTCCGATTAGGTCTACATCGTATTAACGTGGAACGATTCTTTCTTTGGCAGGCGCGCCTTAATTCTCGCAACGAGACTTCTTGCTTACCGTTTCCCTCCCGACTAGCATCTTCAAAGTGGATTAAAATAATCCCCGTCGCAGGGGATTACACGAACGGAATTATCGAACGGGATCCCTTTATGGAGAGTCAAAGGATTTGCCCGAAGCTTATGCAAAGAACTCCCGCGATTCGTTATTCCCTCGATTACTTATCGACGTATCGTCCTGATAATTATTCCGATAACGAGGCCGAGCTGCAGAATGGTAATCCGACTCCGGGATGATATCTAGGACAATTAGCAACGGTATTTAATATCATTCTGCCAATTTCTCCGTCGCATGAGTTTGTCGAGTGGCGCGGAGACGCGGAATCCGACGTGGAGTTGATGAGAGCGCGAAATTCATGGCGCAGCTACGATTATTCCAATTAACTTCTCCAGAAGGCTGGAAGCGAAATGGCGTCGATGGAGAACGATACCGGAGTCAGCTGCAGCTGCAGGATGTCAGTCAGCCGTGATAAACATTAACAAAAGTTTCATCTCGCCCGCGATTAATCCCATCTCTCCAAGCGTATTCAGTTTCTCCTCGTCTCTTTTACTCGTTTCTCTCTCCTCCGACCTTTACGGCCGGTCGTAAGGTATAAGGTATGAAATTAATAACAAACGTTACGTTGAGCGGCGTCGATCGATGTTCGATCGAATTGCTTCGCAAGTAAAACGAATTATTCGACGGTATTGTTATTTGTTCTTGCAAAGAATCGTTTCTGAGATTAAATATACTCGATACTGCATCTCGTGTAATTTAGATCGATATCGGCACGTGCGATTGATATAATAATAAACGAAGAAGGAAAGAGAAATGTCTCGGTATTTCAGAGTAATCGTAACGTTTCTGCTCGCTCCAGCTTGACGAGATAAATTTCAAATTTATTCGCATGGACGATCGCGAAAGTTCGAAATAAAGAACCGACGAGATGTTTCATCGTCCATTTTCATTCGCGCGATTTAATCGCAATTTACGCGCAAGCTCCGAGAACGGAATTGTCGCGGCGGACAAAATGATGTTATTCAAACTTAAAATCGAGCATCGCACGCGATCGATTCGTTACATCGAGACAAACTCACTCGCACTCGCATTCGCGCGATTCACCCCGAAACTTCAACCCCCCGCGTATCCGCCCCGCGATAGTGCGATCAAGTCGATGTCAAGTTTGCCTTGGCGCGATTGTAACTTAAACGTAGCTTATTATACAACCGAGCGATAATTAATGTCGCCGACCTGACAGCCTAATTAATGGTTTATCGCCCGAAAAGGAACATTCGGAACAAAGGAGCGCACTTAACGTCTGTTGCCGTGAAACAATTAAGCGGAGCGCGTGATACTCGCGCTATCCCGCGCGCGTCTCCTCTCCGCGGATACATTTATTAATTTCAACAATGCTGCTGCAATCAGACGCGCAAAATTAGAAGCGCCGTTCCCCGCGATCTACGCCCGTTACACGAACGGCTTAGAAGGGAAGAAAAGGAAAGAAGCTTATTGCAAATTCTGACTGCGCTGGAACGGGGGCAAAGCCAAAGACGAAACGCAAACACGCGATCGCGATTTTTCGCTGCGAGGAAAGCGTTCTCCAGCCACCGCCGCGGTCCACTCGCGTAACAGAGATTTAAGAATCCGCGGCTATCCTCCATCCTCTCTCTCTCTCTCTCTTTCTCTCTCTCATTAAATGTCCCGCGCTGCGCGTACAAGAACGGATGAGCGGATCCGAATGGAATATCGAGTGCACGAATGCATGCGAAACCGCACGAAGACGCGAGGACGGAATCTTGGACGAATGGAATTTAACGTTGTCTTGAACAGTCAAGTTATACGGTCAAGTTTCAGTCGGTTCGCGAGTTTGCAGCTTCTCCGCGTATTCGATCAAGCTCTCAGTCGAGCCTCACGATCGGATCTTCGTCACTTCCGCGAGAGATATACACTCGAGTATTCCCTTCTCTCTCTTTTAATTTCCTCGCCCTTTCATTCGCTTCTCAAGCTAAGAGACCGGAAAAGTATCACAACCGTTTCTACATTCGTGCTACTTTTGTAGAAGCTGGACACTCCGCTCCGGAGAAGTTTAAACACGGGGAACGGGTAATTCCAGTTTCTCTCTCCTCTTGAGGCACGATAAGAGTTTCAATTTAAATACGGAATACCCAGAATATCAAGTTTCTTCAAGCGCGACTGTCGGACGGCGGAAGTGCGAAGCCATCGTCGATCCCATTGATTCCGGATGATGCCTGTCGCATGACGCAGCGCCGAAAGTGAAACGTGTCGCAGCCGTGCCGTATCGTTTACGCGCCGCTTCGACCGGAAACGAGGCATGTCCAGTGCGTGACGAGCGCGCACGGATTTCGAAAATGATCAAGTACGCCAATTATGTCGCGTTTCGCGTCATTATCCCTTCCCGTCATTAGTCTCGCGAACAGTCGAGTCTTTCTTGCGACACTCGAGATACGCTCCGCGCGCTCGTATCTTCATCTCGATCCTCGAGAATTGCAGGAAACACAGAACAAATGAAACGAGTATTTTTTACGCTGCCCGTAGAAAGAATCTGCAAGCGAATGAATATATATATATATATATATATATATATATATATATCTTCTCTCTCTCTCTCTCTCTTCATTTTTTATTTAAATTACCGACATTTTCATCGTCCTCGTCTAGTTTGCATCTCGGCGTGCATGCCGCGCGTTCGACGGAGAAATCAAGCCGAAATAGTTTCCTGAAACAGCTTTTTCCAGCTCTACCCTTTTTCTCTTTCTCTAAATAAAGCACCGGCGCGATGCGAGTCCGGGGTTAATCGCGTGCGAGTCGCCACGGAAATAATCCGTGTACGCGCGTATAAACCCGCTGCACTTTGTGAATCCTCGCGTCATACGCTGCCGCTGTCGCGGCTCACGCACTTTGAATCTTAATGGCTCGATTTGTATTCACAACGAGGGGATGAATTTTTCATCGATGCGAGACGTAAGGGAGGGAGAACTGGCTGTTCTCGTCGGACGTCCGCGATTCGAAAATGACCGATGATGGTATGACTCGCCATTGTGTTGCATCCGGCGTGTGCATATTGAATCGCTGGACTTTAACGGGAAATCGGCGATAGAAAGTTGGTACGTTACGGCTGTATTAGTCAAGGAAACGACACTTTGTGTTATTTATGATCGGCTGAAGTAAGGTGACGTCGTATTTTCAGGCAGACTATAATGAATCGTTAAGTCGCTTCGGCGGCGTCTGCAACGGCGTCTAATTTTGTCGACTCTCGGTTCATCAAGCGGCACAAAAATTCGATACAAATATACGTGCAAGAGGCGGATTGCATTATTAATGAGTAACAAATGCACTGTTAACAAAGTTCATAAATATACACGCGCTTGTTTCTTTGTCAATGAAGCGCTTTATCGTGCTTTAAGCGAAACAATACAAAATGGATGTCAATAATTAATATCGCTCTTATATCTTGAATCCACGCGCACAACAATCCATCAATTCGCTTCGCTTCGCGCTCGTTTTATCGTGATCGTAGAATGAAAATAATTTAGACAGCTTTTACTTTATTCGCAAAGTCACGCAATGATGCGAGTTGCCGAAATGAATTCCATCCGCGTTCCATTCGCATAACTTGAAATTTAGACCTGTAACTTGGCCTCTTCGAAAATCGGATTTTAAAAGAGTTGCATTTTTCATTACGCGCGCGAATAAAGTCGAGGGATAAATCCCTGGCGTCCCACATTGGATTTTAACTGGCTGACTGACTTGACTGACTTTTGTATTTCGTTGTCTATTTTTCCCCCGTCAAGTTTGTGTCATTTGAACTGTCAGCTCGTGAGAGCGGCGGTGTTGGCTCTTGATGTTTGGTTCAAATCTGGATTAAATCAAATTAAGTCCTGTTATTTCGTTGACGGAGTAAAGACACGTCTGAATCTTCGATATAATCGCGATGAGACGCCAATAATGTTATAGCTCGCACGCTACGTAAAATTTGTTTTGTACCTTAAGACAAATGAAAGAATTAAGCATCATTTAGCCGGCTTCGTTTTTGAGTTTTCTAACGTTTTGACGAAAAATTAATTTGCGAAACGTGATATCAGGTTACGAGAATTGCGTCATCCATCACAATGACAAAGAATATTTATCGCGGGTAAACGCTGCGGCGTTAAACCGCAGCATTTAGTCACCGCGCTCCGATAACGCGAAAGTCCGCATCAGCAATAATTGGGAATACCGTGTGCATCATCAGGAAGTTCTTTCCGGGTCGACCGGGTCGCGCGAGATTTATAATCGCCAACTAAACGGACATCCTGAAAATCTTCCGGCTCGAATTTAATCCGCATAATTAGGGCGAGCGAGCGATTCGGAGACTGGCGGAATTCAACTGGTCGCGCGCTCGTTATGGGCCGACCAGCCCATTTTAGACTGTCAATTAGATTAATTGGGAAAGACTAATTATTCTCTCTGACCATCAGGACCGTCCGTTGCGCGGATCGATCTTGGTAACTCGCCGGCTGAAACGCGGAGACCGGCTTGGCTAATTTAAGCGGGCCGACATGAGGCTCGGCTTCGCTGCACGTTGATGTTCGTTATTGTACACGTGAGTCACGTGGTCCCACCTTCGTCCTCCCCGATAATGCGAAGGAACGTGTGTGATGAGGGCACAAGCGTAATTTCTCGTGCCATTTCCTCGGGTCACGGCGTTATCAAGCGAGGGTGCATGCCATAAGTGCGCAGACATCAACCAGGTGTGCGCCTCTGACTCGGTTTAGATAAAGCGCGTAGAGCGAGCGGAGGAAGAGAGAGAAATATTGCCGCGATGGTGCGGTCGACAATATCGCGGAAACACGTACGCTTGGCAGAGTGCTTCGCATGCTCCGCGAATAATGTAATGAGTTGTATCGCCGTAAGCTGCTTGTTACATTTTCTACTTACGCAATGATATCTCCGTCTATCCTCCTCGATGTTCGAATAACGACTTTCATCGGATTTCCCGTTGTCAGATTCGACTCGCGCGTGCAAATTGTGTGTTTAATGGAAATTCGTGGTACTTCCAAAGAGAGAGAGGAAGAGAAAGTGAAATCGATTGTCTCGCACGACGTCAGAGAAGAACGGACCAGACGCGTTTATATTTCATCGACCAAGGGGAAATCCCGGAAGCTAAAAGCCAGCTAAAGACCTAACGAAGGTCGATTCCGAGCGAGATTTCCTTACGATTTCCTCGATTTCCAGCCGAAACCGATTCGACGTTTATCTCTTTCTTGATGCGCGGAGAACTCCGCTCTCGGAAACGAGAGCGGAAACTTTCGGCGCGGAAGAGTCGTCATTGTCGTCCTCCTCGCATATCTCGAGAAAGGGAGGAGAGAGAGAGGAGAGACGAGACGGGGGACGGGGAGGGGGGGAGGGGGAGAGGGTCCGGGCCGATCGGGTCGCCCGTCGATCTGCTTTGCCGCCCGCGAGCGTAATCGGACGAACTTTAATTGCCTCCGAACCTGCCGTGATAACGCGGCAAAAAGTTAGCGAAAGGCGGAAGGATCCATTAGCGAGCCGATATTCGGGCCGGGATTGCCGGCCCTGTAGCCGGAGAATTTTCTCGTATTATCTCGAGGCGGCTATCCACTTACCTTTACTTCGTTCTCCTCGTTTTTCGCTGACTCCGACGTCGGGCTTTGTGTGCCCAGCGTCGCCTGTTCCGTCCGCGGGCCGGGTATCGGATTTTGCGAGCGCTATCGCGGATCAGGCAATCGCCGGACACGAGATAGCAAACCGGCGCCCTCGTCGACCTTCTCGACGCCCGATCGATCGATGTCCGCAGGTAGACACGGCTTATCGACAAACCGGTCTCGCGTGCGGGCCAACTTATTAGCACTTTCGCGCGTACGTGAAGCAATTACGTAGACTTCCTCTGCCGAGGAGTGTACGTCTCCGAGTGCAAACGCATTCGGATTCAATGGTGCACTAGGTCGGACGATTCTGCGAATGGCACCCGATCTCTCGATAGAGATGTCCGGTTAAATGGAGCACGAGAGATGGCCGATTCGAGATAGAGCGAGACAGGCGAGGAAACAAAGACCTCGAGCTCTCCTGACGTCTTCGATTTCCCGGAAGAATGTGCCAGCGATCCTGTTGGATCGCTCGGGGAATCCGTGATTCACGAATGACTTGAAACATAATCGTCCAAGAGGTGCATCGTCGAACATATTGTTCCCCGCCTTATCGAACGAGCGGAAGCTCCGATTTTAGATTAACGTTAGACGAGCGCGTAAAAGATCTCGCTGACGACATGGATAATTCACCCCTAATAACCCCTCGCTTCGTCCCTTTGACGGCTAAATTAGCCGGCTAGACGGCTGGCGCGAAAAACAAGCCTTCGTTTCATTAGACGAGCGACCTGGCACGTACATACGTTTGTGGGCGCCCCGTACACGGATAAGAACACAGCGACGAGTTCACGGGAGGACGCTTACGTAATTTCTACTAGCCGGCCACTTAACTCCATGGTCGAGCGATATCCCGCATTCTGGACCACGCGTTTACAGAAACAGACGGGCTTTACAAGGGCCTTGTTGCCATGCGACCAACATGCAGTTGACACCGTGAGCAACCAACGAGAACATCCCCATGTGCAACGTGAGGGCGCTCGACCCTCGCAACCCTCACCGGAAGAAATTACACTTTGCCGTGACGCAACGCGTCTCCCACAGCTTGCACTGCTGCAACGCTAATTCGAACGTGTTGAACTTCGCATTGATGTTCCAATTAAAATTAATTAATATCGTTTATAGGACGCAAACGTTGCACCGTGCGCGAAACCTCGAGCGAACTCAAAGAGTTTCCAGCTCTTCAGCAAGCTCGGTCGTTCCCGAACAAGTGGAATGTCCGCGAAGCTTGCCCTCGTGTCTCGTTTCGAATCGTGATTCGATTCTTTCTTCCTTCGCGACACGCTCGCGACCTCGCAGCGGTAGCTGCGGTCAGAAATGAAATCGAGCTGTTCGAAGTACGAATTTCACAGTTTCGGAATCGGAAGTATGGAGTTCGAACAATTCAAATTCCGCTTTAGGGGAGGGGGAGGCGACGCCGACAGACGTAACGTCAACATTCGCGATGCCCAAATTAAGATGACGTAACGTCGATATTAACGGACGGAGTTTCGCTGGACGAATGTAACGTTGTTTCGCGGATTTATCGCGGAACTCTGTCGCCGACAAGAAGGTAGTCGAACCGCAACCGATTGACTTTTCTCCCCGGACGTAATGACGAAGTGGCTTAATTACGATCCCGTTGTTATTCATGCAAATTCCTGGCGGTTATTGCAACCGGGGAAACGCTCCATTATCGACTCGGGCGGCGTCGTCGATTTTCTTTCTGGCGCTTTTCCTTCGCCGCGCCGACGACATGCCGGCGAAATGGAATGTTCTTTTTCCCCGCGCGATCCGCGAAGTGAATTAGAACGCGGCGTGGTTATTGCGAGCATCGTCGCGGTACTCTTTCTTTCTTTCTTTTTTTCTTCTCTTTTCAAATCCCATATTAATCTTCGTTACCGCGCGCTCGACGCTCGCGTCCGACCATTTCCGTTTTAACTCACGCTCGACAGATTAATTTCCGCTAAAGAGCCAAGAGATCCCTCGCACGCGCGCGCGCGCGCGCGCGCGCGTGAAGCTTAATGAACCGTGTCAACTGTGCATACCGGAAGATTCCAGGTTTTCTACGGAGCTCAAGGGCCTATCGCCGCCCTTCAAGGTCGCACGTCTGACCACAAACGTGATTACAATTCGTGTTCACACAGCTAACGCTGCTCGTTTTCGCTCGTCGCTCCGTCGTGTTCTAGAAAGGCAATCGATATTACGAGAAATGAGGCATATTGCTCAGAAATCTCTGAACTCTCTCCAGTCCGCGGCGCGATTAAAGTCCGCGACTAAAGTCAGATGGACTCCCGAAGCGATAACTTCCCCCTTTACATGCGATATCGCGAAATCGATACGATCGTACAAGCAATCGCATGTGAGGAATTTTGCCGACTGAAGGGAGCCTCTAGGCTGCAATCAAACTGCAAAGGCCGATTGCTTATTCGGATTCGAGCGGGCTTTCGCGTGGTCTTGATCCGAATTTTAATTATCGAGATACGCTGCGGCGTCGAATATCAAAGCGTTGCGATAGATTATCGCCCTTCGAAAGAGGGGGACATCCCGCCGATCCATACAAGTCATATAAATGTTTGCATATTTATGCCGTACGAGCAGTCATCCTCGTCGTCTGCGGAAAAGCAGACGACGCGGTGCTTTCATTTTCAGAACAGCTTCTCTCCCGCTCCTCCTCTGTTGCCTCCGCGTTCCGCTCGGCCCCTCTTGAATCTCGTTTCTGCCGCACGATTACGCGTAACAAAGTGGCTCCGCGAATTGAATGAAATTTCAAGACGCGAGGCGAGCGGCTATTAGAATTACAGGCAATCTCTGCATTATTAATGAAGGGACTTAAAAGCCGCACGGGCGAAACTGCAACGGAGCGGGAGCAACGGAGACGGGAAAAAGAAGCGAGCGGTCTCCGTGTTCGAGGAAACGTTCCTTTCCGTTGAAGAGACTTTGAGTGCCCTTCGTCTTCGTTTAAGCGATTATTTACGTCTAAATCCAGCCGCTGCGATTGTTTCTGAACGCGTCGCGGTCTCATTGGATCTCGCTGTTTCACGCGTTTCGCTCTCATGAATTACTTTGCTCGCGAATAACGAAGAAGAGTGTCGCATTAGAGGCCGATGTCCCACATCCGTTAAAATTTCGGATAACGAACGTTATATTGCGATATTTGCAATGTTTTCCTTTTTGGAAAACTTTGCTTCGTTTTGCTGTTTCGTTTTTCTCCCTTTCTCTCTTCTGCGGTCGCGAAACTGGCAATTGAATTTGTTAATTGAGCAACAGATGTAAAGCAAAAGTAAAAAAAGGAAAAATATGTCATGAAGCTGATTAACGTAAGGAATTTATTAGATAAAACGATGACGCGGGAAATATAGCGGAAAGCTGATTAACTAACGAGCCTTATGAAATTAACCCCTTGTCCCGTTGCCTTCTCGCAACGCGCTCGAGGGAGCAAAGGTCATGTCTTTAGAGAGAATCGGCGCGTCTTATCCTCCTCGGAAGACAATCCTAATTTTCCTCTTTGCTCTTCGGCGCTCATTTCCTCGCGTGGATGCGCGTAACGAAGTGGGTACAAGGATAATAAAATTCCAGGATGTCGGGCGATGCCGCCATTAGAATCGCAGACGACGGAAACTTAAGAGCCGGAACAGCGGAAGGGAAAGAGAGTCGAAGAAAAAAGAAAATGGGAATGGAAAATGAGGAAGGAAGGGATAGCGCACGGGAAGCAGCAGGCATCGGGGTGACGGAATTTCATTAATAATGCAAGTAGCGAGAGAGGTCGCGTCGCGAGATATACGCCCCGTAATTATTCCCGGCGATGCCGCGGATAAAGCGATGGGGACCGATGAGAAACAACAATTATTTATAACGAAGAAAAGCGATGGGATTCGCTCTCTTCTGAGAGAAAAAGAGAGAGAGAGAGAGAGAGCGCGCGCGACTGATGGATCCGCAAGGCCGAGCGGCGCTTTTGAGTGGCCACCGCGCGAAAAACGACCGACGCTTCCTTTATGCGTGAGAAAAAAAATATAACGACGTCATTATGATCGCGGGAGAGCCGCAGGCATTGAGACAGATGCGACACCGGCAAAAAGCGCGCGAATTCTTCGCAACTCCACTTTCCGCACTCTTGACGAGCGTCTCGAGCGAGGCGAGAGATGAAAGGGAGCTCTCCAAAAGTTCAACGAACAATCAGACGAGAGGAAAGTCGAACAAAATTTCGTTTTCGAAAATTTTTAATCGATTTACCGATTCATTGTAGACACATACAGGTGCTTGTAGATCAGAGGATGTCTGAAGAGATGTCTTTACGATATTTTGCATGCTGATGACGACCGAGTCTTCGGTTTTCTCTTATTTCTCAATTTCGTTCAACATATCTCACCATGGCTGCGGTTCGCGGCTGGTACTTTCTAGAACGGTCGCTGCTACTGTTGCTGCTATTGCAATAGCGTATGCTATAGAAAAGTTGGCACAAAGGAAGCTCTACGGAGCGACGTCATCCCTTTTGAAAGTCGCCGATTCATTTCTCCCTTTCTGCTTTCGGACGAGGACGGGTCGTAAGAGAGTGTCGGGAAAGAGTGTAAACGATGGCGGGGGATAGATCGAAGGTGATCGCGACCTTAGAGCACCGCTAGAGAAATTGCTTTGCAAGACGGGTCCCCTAAAGCGTGCAAATAAATGGCCGACCGAGTCCGGTAAACTGCCTCTGCTTTTTTCCTCATTTATTTGCTGTCCCTGCACAAGTGTCTAGTTAAACAAATCTGGTATCCGCGTTCCGTCTAATTTTTCAATATTTAATCGTCGCTCAAACGACAGGCGAATTAATTTTATGAATTAATGAAACATCCGCGAGCGAGCATTCTGCGACTTTGGTTTTTGATTAAACTAACATTACCGATCGATATTTTCATGTGCCTCCTGTTCGTCCGCCTATTTTTTTAATTCCCTTCGGTGAAAGTTGGTTGAAGCCAACAAATTGAGCTTCGCGGGATGTGTATCTATTATGTATCCGTATTTTGACGTGAATATTTACAGAATTTCTTTCTAACGAGAACGGATTGCAATTGTAAACATTCAGTATTACTTCTCGTAAACTTGTTCAGTGCGATTTCGGCTTGCAGTTCCTGCGTGCAGGTGATAACGGTGTGATTATAGATGAGACGGCTTATTAGCATTTGTAACTTGTTGCAGTAACAACGGCCGTGGGATTTATTGTTAATGAGCGTTAACTCGATATAAATCGATTTATATCGTATTTGGCCGATATATATTTGGTCTGCTAATTCTTTTATTTCAGTCGATTATTTGAGCCAATTTTGAGTGTCGATTATCTAATCTTCAGCATTACCTTGTTGTTTTACGCCTGATACGTTTTTTTCGAATAATGATAATGGAGATAATATAAATTCCGACAAGAGAACCGAGTCCTCCGCGATTTTGCGGTATTGTTAACAAATCGCAAATCGAGGGAATGACGGTAATTACGGCGACGAGCGCAAATGGAAAATCTAGATTGACGTTAGAAAATAATTTTTGCGCTATTCTGACGCGAACAGGGAAATTTCCAATATTTTTCAATCTCCCGGCGTGGCGTGGACGGATGCGAGGGTGCAAAGATGGCGTCCACGAAAATGACAGTTAAGCGTGAACGATTTTACAGGGAGAAATTGACGTTATCGGCTTCTTCAATTTAATCCACCCTCTGGTCCATCTCCGCGATCCGCACGACACTCTTTCCGTTCCACACTCGATGGCGAGTGGAGAAATCGATGTAGGACGTGAGGAGAGAGGAAAAAAGCGGGAACGGCTCCTGCAGGCATGGGAGTTTTATGTTATGTGTGTGTACGTAGACGTATACATACATACGTATGGGAAAATGAAAGACGCTAGCTTTTTTAAAATTCATGCCGGCTCGTGTACTTTCCATCTATGCGTGCGTATTTCGCTGCTGCAGCGAAGAATCAGTAGCTCGGAGAAATTTACGAAGAACGATCGCACTAAGAACGAATGAAGGCAAATACACCCTCGCGATGTCAATTCCTCCCCCGCTGCAAGCAAATCGCCGCAAATATTCTTTGGAAATGTCAAGAGTTCGTACAATATTGGGATAAATTTGTGTTTATTATATTTTTCATGGAAACTAAATCGCGCGAAAGTTTAAAGTTTTGTTGCTTTACTCGAAGCTGTAAAAACGTTCAAATTCATATTTTAGATATACAAAATTCACATTTTCGTTTACGTAGACTCATGTCCCTTTTATTCATCCATCTTTCGCGATCGAGTTTTGAATTAATTCGTCGATTTCACGAAGCTTATCACTCCATTGTTTCGCGTAAGATTAACTGAACTTTTAAAATTTTATATTGCGCTATAAAGACCAGTCGTCGAAACATCGCTGCGATGACAGCGGAATTTTTGAATTGGCACAATTTACATAGCGCATTGATACAATTTGCATTGGTGCAATTTACATAGCTTCTCCAATACCGCGCACAAAAGCGATCGAATCGACCGAGTCCGCTCGATAAAAATGCGGCAAGCGCATTGCATCGAAATGCTCGGCTCTTGAACAACGAGCGCGTTGGATCGCGTCCAGGAAAAAGTCATCCTTTCCTTCTCGTCCTCGTCGATTGGCGGAGGAAGTTAATTGGCCAACGATCGATTTCGTTGCGAAGTGATACCGGCGCGATCGCATCGCAGCATCGCGGCATGAAAGCAAGCGGTCCGGCCGCCCGCGTAAACTTAACGCGTAATTGCGGCACGTCATTAATCTACTTGGCCAATTTATTGACCAATTAATTCCCGGAGTGACCCGACCCGTGTCTTTCGCCATTTATTTGTCTTGCTCGTTCGTTTGACATGGTCACTGATTGCGGCCGGATCGGCCGACTTTCATGCTTCGCTGAATTATCACGATGACACGAATTGGATTCCGCTCGGATCAACTTTTCGCGATTGAAGACTGTTCAAATGAAATCCTAAAGCTCGCTGATTTTATAGCGGATTTTATATCGCACTCGAGATACGAGTGTACTAAGAGTTTCGATATTTTATACAACTCGTCCAGTACAGTAGACTTCTTTAAAGCTCTTATAAAGGAGCTGACATTTTTCCATTCAACGTTAAATCGGATAAATAATATGGATAAAATTGCAGAAAGAATTTGTAGTACGATAGTCGAAAGAAATCTCGTGAAATATCGTTCGGCGAGTTCGGCAAAACTTGAATGTGGTAAAAAGTGGATATATAATAAATTATGAACATACGTGGTGTATCTCTCATTGTTGATTTCTTTCTCCTTACATTTTTTCCATGCATGTGATAAAAGTTTCTAGATCGAGACGTATTTATTTACCTCGATTTTCCTTCGCTTGCTAATGTTTTCCGATTCGTCAGATTCTGTCGACTTCATTTCGCGATTCGCGTAGCGCATTTTTATCCGGCTCGTTAATGCGATTGTTGCGATTGCTATTTTGAATGATCTGAGCGTGATAATACTGTAAAAAATATTGCGATGTTTTTTTCTCGCGTGCAGATTTGTCTATTACAGATACGCCTCGATCAGTCACGATATATCGCAAATTGTTGTTTACGCATGGTTGATATTAAATTACCCGTTATAACGAAATAATTTCATTTATCTACCGCATCATTTTGCATCGATGTATAATGCGCATGTACAAGTAATATTATTATTAAATGCGGTTATTGTGAGGCTACATTATTGCATCTGGAAATTCTTTTTGCTTTCGAACGACACATAATCGAATCACTCTCATTATTCTCGTTATGTGTCTCATGAGTGTATACATAAATCGCGATTTATTAACTTTATTCGCAATTATCGTCGCAGATGAAATCGTTGACGGCTGAATATGAATAATACAGATGTGTTCACTCATTTTCTTGGAAAAATTGTAAAGCCACAGAAATCTTACGTGTCTGACGTAATAGGAAAGATCCGACATGCTCTGTTTGTTAAAAATTTGCAATTTATTCGGAGACCGGCTTCTGGCAAGATATGGGACATCCAGATGTTTGCAACGAGGCGTACGGAAGGCGTACGAAAAGAAGTATTGAAGAAATAACGAGTCGATCGAGTTCGATGGGTTCGAAAGCGTTTAACTCAGTCCGCGATCGATTTCCCAGGCTCCATGTCGATTCATATCTTCAAAAAGAAATAGGTCTTATTTCCGGCGATTCCATTTAAAATGAAATTCGACACGATGATAATGGAAAGACCAGGTGATACGTGTGCATGTGCGCATATTCACGTAGGTATCTGCAGAATTTCCGAGTGGAAAAAATTCTCGATTAGGAGATGACGCGAACAAGCCTTATCCAACATTGATCGAGACAGGATCGAAAGAAGATACGTCTCCGTGTGACGTTAAAAATCGCCCGTTCTGCGTAAAATTCGGCTGTAGACTTGATGACGCTGGCGTGTGGGAACACCATGCCGAGTGTGTTACTTGCGAAATTCCGTGGGACTTTCAGTGAAATGGATCAGGCAGAATCAGGCGCCTTATCGGGCAAACAGCTGTTTCCACCAGATACGCGGAAACATGTGTATTCGGATTCCAAGTGAGGGCGGCATCGCAGCTTAACGAACTCGAGTAGCATCGAGACAAGAAGAAGCGATCCTGAGAGTTTCAACATAATTATGCTCGAAGACGACCGTTACTTTATCGAGATTTCGAGGATATCGAGATTCTTCGAACGTACCTTTTCATTACAAGTAGATTAAAGCCTACGTATGCATTGCGTGCGATTCCGTTACGTGAATCATTACGCGTTCGTATTTCTCACAGTATTTTTCCGATATTCTCTCAAGGAGATGCTTGAGACCTACAAGATGCCGATGGCGGACTTTTATTTATACTTCCACGTCGTGCGACACGGGGCATATAAGTAGCATTGCTATAAATAGCATTCGCTACGTCTATGGGATTTATGAATTGTCTGAAGCGACTGATAAGCGAAAATAGATTCGCTTAAGCGGCAGAACACAACTTTTATTGCATGTACCTCCTTTCTCTAGCATAGTCGAGTCCGAGCCCAGTCCCTTTGCGGAATTACGTAAACTCTCTACTACTTTTTACGGGAAACTTCGCAACACCCGTAACTCCGAGCGCTCGGGATTAGTCTGATAAAGTAATATTGTAAATTACACCGTCATCTCTCGCAGCATTCTTTTCCCGTTAACATGAGCATCTCCCGCGAGAGATGTATTCGTTCGCCGTTTAACCGAAGTGTTGAATTTAGATAGTTTGATGATTCGCACGTTCAGCTTATCGCGATAAGAGAGATCGCATCTCAAAAGTCTCGCGAGGCTTCGCAGCTTCCGGAATTGCACGCCTTTACGATTATCTCACGGCGAGCGAATGTCATTCTTGTCATTATTGATATTCATCGAACAAAGGACGTGCTATTTGCTGACGTGCATGTTGGTAGGTTCCTTTACGCTTAGTATGCTTAGTTATTTATCACAACTGTAATAAATATTATCAATAAAACGATTCTTGTCATATACATATCGATGACTAAAATTTATCTAATGAAAACAAATTACAATAAACACTCGATAATAACGAATCGCTAAAAGTAAGATAATCAAACCTTAATTAGTCTTTCATCTTAATTACTTTTTCACTTAAACTCTAAAAACTAAATAATAAATAAAAATAACATTCAATTCCATCTCACCTCCCGAAATTAAATAAATTAAAACGGAGATATCTATAATAATCAATTCTACTGCAGTCAATGCGAGTAAAAGATATTTATATCTAAACATCAATATTACCAATCTCAAGAAACATAATCGTATATGAATAAACAAATCAAAAAGCATAATTAGCTTTATAGTTTAAAGTAAAACATTAATTTTGTAAATTAGAATTATAAAATCTTTATTATAGCTAATCCAACAAAATAATTAAAATTTGTGTTTTCAGTCTTCAAAATTCATATTCTCTTATTAAACTGTTCTGTGATTTTTTATTATAAATATGACAAAAACAATCGGACTTATCTACTTAACATTACACTCTTTTCTCATCCTCGACATGTGTTATTGTCTAATGTTGATTTATGTACCAACTTGGATTACCATGGACTTGTATTAATCAGTACGTCTTACAGCAACGCTACTCGCTCAGATTTATCGTAATGAATACACGACAATATCGTAAAATGCGAATAATGTCATTAGATTTGCCTGCGATCGTATTAATAAATACTTTGCCTCTTGGCTTTGTCAATATAATTTGAGCGACGTGTACTGCCATATTAATATCAGGTACTTTCTCTTTCTCTCTCCCTCCCCCCCCCTCTCTCTCTCTCTCTGTTATTATATGAGGAGAGCTATATTCGCTTTACTGAGATAATATCCCGTTTATCCTCCAGTTCTCCAAGGCGTCCTGTCATCGCGTCGCAGTAACGCGAGCCGATAATGCAGCGATGTAATACACAGTTAGCGCCAGACGCCGACTTGTAATGCCGGCATGAGGCACAATGCGAAGACCCGGCCGCGTTGCGATTATTTAACGACAGTGTTCCCGTGCGTGGATCGAACACGCTTGTGTGCATCGCGACCTGCATCATGTCGCATCGCTCAATCGATGTTACGCGCATGTCGCGGGGTCATCCCGAAAGGGCACGCGTTTACGTGCACATGTTCAGTCGCGAACGCGAACGCGATTAGCGTTTGAAACGTTAAATCACGGAGGGATCCGCGATTCGGTCGATGAGGAAATCGGGGGATCGCGTGTTTCGATAAACGATAAACGCGTTAAGCGTGCAGAGGAGATGCACGCGGCGCTCCCGAAGAGGAGGAAAGGGAAGGGAAACATGTGTTAGAAAAAAAAAAAGAAGAAAGGCAATGGGGGGAAATGCAGAAAATGCAATGTCGATCGGAACGTGGCATTTCCCGGCGCGATGGAAATTTTCGAGTCATCGGTCCTTTGTCGCGCAACGGTGATTCATAACGTGCGACGCGATCGCGACTCGCGCGCGTGATATTTATGGTTCGCGAAGCGTTGTTTCGAACGAACGATTAATTCGATTCCAAGTCGGCGCGAGGAATTAAACTACTCGTCGCGGAACACCGCTCGTACTCGTTCGCCATCGCTGTCCGCGATGAAAACGCGAGGCACGCGCGCCGCGATCTGCCTACGAGTGGAAAAGGGTACGCTGGGGTCAGACACGGCATCGCGAGCGATCGCGGCTGCCCGTTGCACGCGTGTTGAACGCGTGATGCAATAATCATTGTATCTCTGCTGTGTTTCGTTTTCAACGTTGCAATCTCCGATCGACCCATTTTTCTCTCTGCATTTTTCTTTCTTTCTTCAAACGCGGAGAATTTATGTCTTAACATTGTTACAGTTGTACACGTGTTTGCATGTGTATCGTATAAACGTTATATACCGCGAGAGATAATTCAACATCAAAGCGTACGTATGTGTATATATATATATATAAATTTATATATATATATATATATATATATATATATATATAGATATATATATATTGTTCGCGAAATTGCGCAAGAATTTGAAAAAAACATATGAAAAACAAGGTAATTTATTACTCAGACAGAAAGCGTTCCAATTATTTCCGATAGCGGCACCGAGATTGATTCAGAATTAATTTCCGGATGGTCCCGCTTTACGCAGATTTGCCCGCGCATGATCAATCTGTTGCGAAACATTCGTTGTGCCAGCTTTGATCAGTCGAAAACCAGCGCGTGATGTTCGCCGATCTAAAATTACATCGCGCGCGCGCGCTGCCTTATCGCGGATCAAATTGATTTTCGGCCTCCCGCGAGCGTATTGACGAGAGAAACACTCGAACGTAAGAGCCGAAGCTAATGAAACGCGCGTTATAAACCAACCGTTAATTAAATCCGCGAAATAACGCGCGCGTTAGTTCGGTTTGATTACTGATGCGCGTTAATAGATTCATTTTATTTTGCTGTGCATCAAGGAGAGTATTTTATCCGAGCATCGTCGTGCATGCATGATGAATTTTTCCAGCGGAAACTTCGTCGATTATTTGCCGGAGGGATGCGCCATGCATCCCCACCCCTAAAGCGGAATTAATTTTCCGATCGACAACGTGGCACGGCGATTGCATCAATCCTCATTGCGGAGTCCGTCAGATCATGAGCTCGACTTCGATCTCGCGAGATGTCTCTTTCCTCTGAGAAACGCGTAATCTTCTCGCCTGATGCTCTCTCTGTCTCTGTCCCTCTCCTTCTATCGCGACTCCATAAAGCGGGAGATCCCCGCGATTCGCTGGCGATTCGAGAACCGATTCGCTCTTGCTGCGCCGAGTTAATTAAGCTCGCGGATTGGGGCGAATATTTATTAAGTATATTGATATTTCCTCTGTTGAATTAAACACGGCCACTTTAAATATCACATTTAATTATGGCGCGAAAGCGGAGATGCGAGGAAACTCGCATCGCTACTGGCGTCGTCGTTGCGATCGCTCGAATTCATGCCATTCGATAATTAGATTAATAATCGAAGGCGTTCCGTTAACAGCTCTCGTAACTAGCCTGACATTAATCGAGTTAACTGCTCGTTAATACATAACGTCTAAAGGCTCTCGAGTTTGCTTTCGAGATAAGAGCGGTCTTCTATCTCGCCTGCCTGGGACTTGAAGCTTGATTTGATACAAGTACTGCGGCAGCTTGGATGGCGCGATCTGTCAGACGATTCGACGTGGCTTGACAAATCATCGTTCCCCTTATCGGCTGTGCCTGCAATTAAATCGACGATAACGTCGTCGCCACAGTTCTCCAAACGTCTCCGGAATCGCAGACTGAGCCCGTTATCGCCTTTGACGAGAGCCGCAGGAGCCGGCGACGAAATCATCCTGAAACCGCTCAATCCAGCCGCGAACTGAATTAATCATCGCCACGCGTCGCGTCTCGCGAGTCATCTGTGTGATCCGAGAATAGCGGGGACCGTTTAGACATCATCGGATGTCCTCGGCGAGGTTTCATCGAAGCGCCGACAGGGAGCTCGATTTAATAGCCGTCTCTCCCTTCGCGCGAACAATGTCGCCTAACAAGAAGAGCCGGACGCCGGCAACAGCTCGGAGCAACGACGATTGGAGTAACGTCGAATCGCAGATTGCACATTCGACGGTTCAGAGCAATTGAATCGGACAACACGGAGGCGCGAGATTCAGTTTCAACCGCGGGATCCGCATCCCCGTCTGCGCGCTTGCAAAAAGATAGCGCTATTATGGCGTTATTAGTGCCGCGAATCCTGCAGAAACTCTTGGAGGGGTACGCCTTGAATACGAGCTCGCATTGTTCTCTTACATTGTCATGTACACCGCCTAGCTGTGTCTCTCTCGTAATAATCGTGCGAGTTCGATGGCGGATGTAGCTCGCTTGCACAAAACGCACTCGACAGATCTTTCGAGCGCTCCATCGACATCCGCGAGAAGTAACCGCGAGTATCCTCCGGCAGTACACGAAGTGTTGCATCTCTTTGAAGATCTGCAGATCGGTTTAAAGAAGATATGTATATATATATATATATATATGTATATGTGCCACGGACTATCGATCCTTCTTCTCTCCTCCTGCCACTCCTGCGAGATGTCTAACGCGCGCGCGGCACCGAATTCCGAGCTTATCCCGAAATACGAAATACCTTCCCATTGTGCGCGCCGCCATAAATCCGACGCAACATAAAATATGCGTCCGAAGACTACAGGCCGGTACAAGCGGCCAATAATGAAGAAACATGGTCAGCTGCTCGTACTCGATATTCGGCAAGGATAAATCTCCGTTTGGCTAGCTAGCATCTTACGCGCCAGGAAATATCTTCGTAAATAGCACGTCGTATTGCGTTGTATGTTCTTGTATGTTCGGCTGCTTTAGCGACTGACTCGCGTAGATCACGCCGAACTATTTTACGATATTCTCCGTGCATCCTGTGTTTATCGATTTCTCAGAGGAGTCCGAGGAGTCTAACGATTGCTCGACGAGCGGATACTTTTATGACCTTGGATCAGCGTTCGTACGAGATGAGGAGATGAGCGATTAATCATCGACCTTGAATCGGGAATAACAGCAGCTTTCCAATATCCGTCTCGATGGCGTGAAGGACGACGAGATTCGGTAATTTTCGGTTATCTCGATGTCAACGACAATTAGTCCCCGTCAGAAATTCTGGAAGGCTTAATAAGTTGAGCGGCTTGACGAGGAGAAAACGGGGAAGCAGCTGAGGGAACGTACGTGAGCTTTAAAGCTTCGGCCGTGCTGACAGAACAATTTCACCGTCAGTCGGATGAATTTGTCCCCTTCCCCAGACGCCGCCGAGGGAGACTGGTAACAATCGATACGTAACGCTTATTCTCGAGCTGGAGACTCGAGCAGGAACTTTCGAGTCGTAGCTACCTCGACCGTGTGTTTCCGATATCTGAGGTTCCGGGATCCTTTGCAGATAAATTCGTAAGAAAAATCGAAATCAGATTATCGAGATCGAACAAGATCGCCGGGTTTCGGCTTGCTGAATATCAGAAAGCGGTCTTGGAGAAACGGTCTGCTTGGAGACGCGGCAGAAGGAACGACTTTAATCATTTTCTTCTGCAGTCGACGAAAAAAATAGCTCGCTTCGTCTTCCCGTGAAATCGGATTGCTGTCGCAACTCGTCAGCGGTTGCTTCGACGCGGTCGTATTCGCGGACATCTCGAATTTCGCTTTCCTGTTATTCGATTCCAAGGTTACGAAAAGCCTAGTTCGTTCAGGGACAGGACCTCCTTTCATGGAGCCAGCTTGAAAACGCAATAACCGCCTTCGCTCGACCTGCGAAATGGCACCTCCGTTCGTGCCTTCTACTTCTTTCCGCGTCAACGGAGATGATGAAGGTCCATACGACCTTCGGTCAAACTTATTATCGAGTTACATCTTTAGAATTTCTTCTTGATCAAGCAAGAATGGAAAAAAACTCTCGTGAACCGGCTAATCAATTTTTCACTTGAATTGCGATAGAAACGAACGTTCCTTAATCGCGAACGTTTAACGTAATGTAATATAAGTTCATTTGATCTCTCGATCGTAATGCATCCGCTCCTTCTCCGCAACTTATTATTTCCAACAAAGAAAGATTTTTGTTTGTTATTCCGTTGCAATTCGTCGGTTCTTATAATGTTTAAATCTTCAAATCGAAATTACGAACAGCTCTTCCCTGGCACATTGTCTCGATTATACGTTTATTACAAAAGAAACCGTGAAGTCGTTACTTCTGTTCGAGCATCATAAAAGCAAAGTTTGCTGAAATACGCTCAATAAAAGATTTTTTTCGCTAATGTAGCTAGCAAGCGGATCATCCAAAGGACAAAGAACTCTTAGTTCGAATCGAGTTAACGAACGGACTTTTTCCTTTCTTTTTTTTCTTTTTTAATGAGAAACACACCACGTGATATTCCCAGAATTCGCACGCATCTCGTGAGAGGAGAAAGTAGAGGTTGTATATTATATATAAGAAATAATTCCTATATAATCAGAGATTGATAATCCTAATAATCAGAGATGCAACTTTTGCTCGAAACTTTGCTACTTTACGTAACTCTATTCAAAGCCGCAAAGGATATCCGCGATCGCATTATAAACGAATAATGAAGTTCTTTGCGCATTATTAGCAAGAATTAAAAGGGAGCTCCGCTTTGAAATAGACGTGGTTTAGCTTCGCTTCTACACCATTTCAATCGTTAGAGCACTGACAAGTTTCTCGTAGAACGAGAAGGAAGAAGAGAAATATGTCCAGCTGACACGTTGTAATTATCATAAATCGCAGATGAAATTTTCATTATCCCTGCCGACTCGGGTGTATCTGTAAATAATAGCATTATCTTGATGCGTGTCAGCGCCTCCTTTTCTCAGCGAGGATGCTCTCTGCGATAATAAGATTTAGTTCTTTTCTTCGGGAGTATTTCCATGGACATTAATAGAACAGCGTGCCGGGCGCTGTTGTTCCGCATGAAATTAATGCAATTATTTTCAGTTCGCAGTGAAATGCAGAAGATAAATGTTCCGGCGAGATTGCATTATTTATTAAAATCCCTCTACAAGTAGACTCGTTTAGCGATAAATTTCGAACAACGTTCTCCAATCATTACCACAGATGATTATCGAATTAAAAATACATAAATTCGCGAGAATTATTGCGTAAATTGCGCAACGACGCATCCGAGCGTAGACCCTTTCATCTGACCGAAGGTTTCAGCAGGTTGTTGCAAGCACGATGGTAAATTCCGCCGCGCAGGAATAGGACGGAATTTGTCGAAGCAAATCGAAATCGTTTCCCTTTGATGCCCCGCGCCGGCAGGGTTACACGCAATTTTATTACGTTGCTGCGTGTCTCGTATCTTCTCGCGCGATTCCGCTCGCGTTTCGCATTCGTTTTAACGTGCGAATTCACTTGAAAATCGTTTCCGCGCCGATCGGCGCAACGTTCCGCGATTCCGCGTTTCCGCATTGAAGGAAACACGGCCGATGAATTTCGCTCGTCGGTCGATTTTTCAATCGGCTACCGCTTCCGCGATAGCTATTTTCTTTCGACGGTATATAATCGCAATCCGACTATCTCGAGCTTGTCTCGAGAACTCGCCGGTCATTCCCTGAAGAGAAGAATCCGAGAAGGCCGGAAGGAGAATAAAACAAATACCGGTTAATGTTGGGTATAAAATTTTATATCTCATCTTGAGCTATTGCATCAGGACACAAACTCCAAAGCTTTACGGTATTAACAATGCCGACGTTGTAATCGCGTAAACTACGAGCTTGCGTGACGTTGTTGTTGTATCCATATCACAGACGAATTCCGGCGTAATCCCGATGCGCCACAGGAATAGCTTGTTTCAATCCGCAACACTGCCTCGTAAATGGCTAACGACGGGACTTTGCAATCTTTGAAAGGGAGTTCAATTCATAGCCGGCCCTTTGTGACAGCGCCTCAAAGCGTCGCGGTAACAACGCAACCGCGATTCCCCTGGAAACGAAAGTGGATTTAGTTAATCCGATTGATGGCCCGCGGAAACCGCCGGCTTGCGTGTTTTAACGGTCGCCGAAAATTTCCGACTACTCGCAGCGAGACCGCGAAACAGGGAATCGGATTCCCCCGTGCACTGTTAATTCCGTCTGCAAGAATACATGCCTAACGCGACTCGTAACCGAGCGTGCTCTCGGAAAGCGAACAGTCCGCAGTATTCAAGTGAAAGTCGACTTTGCTTATACTGGATACGATGTGAAAAGCATTGACCATTTCTGATTTCAGTCCCTCCCTTTTTCAAATCGTCCTACGTATATATATATTACGTAATATACTTTACATATCGACCACATAGAAAGCCACATAGAATGTAGCGTTCCGAATAATATGGAGCTTTTTTTCCCAATCACATATATTTCATTCGCGCAAAACTGATCTGATAAATATTGAAGTGAAATCGATATTCAACTGACTCGATATCGTTTAATTCTTCAAATCACCATTCAATTTCATCCAGTTATTGCTTCGTTTCGCAAGAATGCCTTCTACAGCGTTATAATTTAAAACTTTATCGATATTTCAAATAATTATAGATATTTAACGTTGAAATGTAACTTGTATTAAATTCCCTCGAAAGAAAAGCCATCGTTCTCTCTTTCGCGCCTTAGAATCCCGCTCGCCATAGTATCCGTAGTCCCGAACGCGGATCCCCACAAAGGAGCACAAAGTTCGCGCGACGAACTCCCCGAAATTCCCATAAATGTGCGGTTGGGAGTCGATTCCTTCGACTCGCATTCCAAAAACGCACGGCATCGGATGCCAACTATCCGCTGGTGGTCGCGCGGTTCCCTCCGCTGGCGTTGGTTAACATAGTTCGTTAACCCTGCGGGTGGAACAATGGACAACGGTTATACAGCGTGCCAAAATACCCGTGCCCCTCTCGTGCCCCCTGCAACAACTCGGGGGCAACTCGAGTGTCGCTCGACGGACGATTCGCTCATTTCCGTACCAAATACTGCGCGGCTGCCGCGCCCTATTTAATGCACCGTATTTCGGAATTATCCGCGGAATGCGATCGGTACGCGGGGCAAGTCCGCCACTTGGTTTTGCGCGTAACGATCCCAACCCGCCCCGGGGGTCTAATGATCTCGGTTAAACGATGTCACACTCGGCCGGACGGGCGATTAGCACGTCTACGTTCCCAGATCCGCGAAGGGAAGAGCTTTCGCGCGGAAAAGCCACGATTAATCGACACACCGTTTCATTATGGGAGACTGCTGCCCGCCTTAATCTCCGTTTAATCCGGACCGTTCATCCCTGCGGCTGCCGAATCGTCGAAGACGGCGTGTCCCGTTCGAGAATGCGATATCGTCCGCGTAAAGTTGATCGAACCCCCTCGGGGGAGGGGGAGGAGGGAGGATCGACTTGTCGCTGTTGCGTTCTAGCTTCTAGAAGGCAAAAAGAAACGGGGATTTACTTCACAGGTTTTATCGAAGAAAGGTCACGCTCGATTGAATTTCAGAAACCATTGCGCAGGGTGGGACGACTGTCTCGTCATCGCTAATGCTACTTCCAGTTCGAATGATGAGCGACGTAAGAGTTTCTTACGTATACGAGATATTAAAATGCGGAAATATGAAATATATATATATCAATTTTTAACTCTTAACTCGTTTCGTATTTTGATTAGGGATATTAATTACGTGGATTCATTGTCGCGGATCTTCTTGGAGGCGACTCGATGGGACACCATCGTCTTTAAAATTCACGCTTGGAAATTGGATTCGACATTTTTCCGGCTTCCAATCTCCACGAGAGCAGCGATCTCCGTGCATTCAACGACATATTTCCGGATCGCCGCTTCCGTTTTCCTTGGCGAGGCTCTCCGCTTGAGGAATCGTAATCGAGAAATTTCGAGGTCAGACGTGGGACCTGAATTTAGCGACTTGAATTTACCTATCGCGAATTGCAGAGAGATCTTTGTCGTGTTTACTTCAGCAGTCGTAGGAGATCTCTCGAATGAAAACTGCATTTCGCGTTATTTTACGATTATCTCGCATTACATCTTCGAGTTACATAATCGCGTGACTATGTTCAACATAATTCCACAGCCCTGTCGAAGCACAGGGTGTCGGCGTGACGCTTTCCGACGTTTCAGAAAGCGGATTTTCCCGAGCCGTCGTTCCACCAGATTGATATAAAAAACAATTTTCGTAGCGGCGCAATCATCTCGGTCTTAGCGCGCGCTGTGCTTGTGGCTGCAAATTGCAATTTGCATTAGCGCATGATTCATGAGAGCTCGTACGCGCGCGCGCGCACGCGAAGCTTTCACGAAATAAGGCGAGATCTCTAAAACCATTCCTCATCCACGCTCGCGTATCTCTTTGTGCCTCTCCCCGCAGGCATAATAAGAAACCCTCACCCCTTTCCCCTCGTTGACGCTCGTGTGCTCGGGGTTGATTCGTTTGAAGGATGGCGTTATTCAAACGAAACGTATCTCCGCTAATATAACCGAACGAAGCGCGGAACCTTTGAACATTCGACTAAATAAAAAAGATTTCCGAAAATTCGGCTTTATTGTCTCCTCATCGGGAACTCGAAATTGCGCCCGGTAAATGGATTCATTTGATGCAAGGGTGCAATCGACTGGAATCATTTCGCCTTTCAATTCCGAAATCGGGCACCGCGTGTAAATCTCGTCTCGACTGCAACGTTTAAGTTGAAGAGAAGATGTTATCATCCTATTTTCGCGTTTCAATGAGGGCCACTCGCATTAAGAGCTCAACTCCGCATTTGCCGAAGGCCCCGCTAAGATTGACCACGTCATCGCTCCGTGTCCTCCGAAAATTTCAGATCGGAATGAAGTTTGAATCTCTCTTCTTAACGTTCCGACAGAAGCGCTTGTTTAAATGGCCGCTGCTGCGAAATATTTTTACGGGATCTGCGCGTTTCGCGTGCAGCAAATCGCGGCAGATGCGATCATGTTTATCATGTTTAACAAAAATGACACAGCGATTCATTTCGCATAGCTATGTAACGATAGCGATTTGAATTGCATTCTGTCTAATAATTAATTTGTCTTCTCTAATTGTCCCGATTAATTCGCAGATTCGATATTTCATTTATGGATGTTTACGCTGTTGTATCCGGAAATGTCCGTGATTTGTATTTTCTCGAAAATACGTATAATTAAGCTCGCGGAAACACATTAATATTCGTATACGCGTGAAAGGATGCATCTGCACTATCGCGTCCGTTTCGCGATTTATCTGCATCCTCGCGCGATGTAGATTTCATCGCGCATCCATGACGTAAGACAGAGCTCGAGAATTGAATATGCAAATATTGTGTACGTTGCAATCCATTTGCGATCCCTGTGCGATAATAACGCGGTTGATAATTTCTTAATCGAATCCCATAACACCGAGACATTAATCTCTATTGTGGATTCCGCTGAATTTCGGTAAAATATTTTCATGGTAAAATATTTTCCGCGGAATATCCGCGGTGGGGAAACATTTATTTTCGAGAAACAGGAGATACCTTTCTCACGCGGCCGCGGCTTGCGTTTCAACAGAGAACAGTGCCAAGAAAATCCTTAAAATTGCGGAGATTGAAAAAAATACTGCATAATCCTTATCAACCTTTGGTCCAAATCTATATTTCCAGATAAGAGAATGTGCTTTCCATATCATAGTCTCACAAGTTGGTATTAATTTTTGCAATCTTCCCTGTCCCCTCCGGCAATTCTGAGGTCATTTGACAGAAATTTCCAGGTCAACTTGTCCCTTACCGAGCAGAGATAATGCTTCGCGGGGGCGACTCGGGGCTTTCGCCATTCGGTAATCATTCTCGGTAAACGAAAACGGCAGTATAGACCAAGATGAGTAAAAATTACAAAGGGTGAGGAAGGATGAAAAAGTTGGAGGATGGGTTACAAGAGATAGAGTAAAGAGAGGCGACACGGGGGAAGATTGGAGATAAAAAGCCGAGAACATTTTTCGTCGTTCGTAGAGAAAATGGGAGAGCGAGGGAGAACGGAGGGGACGAGGGTTGCAGGTTGTATCCTTTATGAGAGCCATCCGTGGCGTTCTTTTTCGTGGAAACAATGACAAAAGATTAGACATGGCGGAGAGGGAGCGCGATGCGCTCCTCAAAGAGAGAGAGAGAGAGAGAGAGAGAGAGAGAGAGAGAGAGAGAGAGAGAGAGAGAGAAGAAGAGTTATATTGTGAGAAATGACATGGCGTTAAAGCCATGGGAAAAAAGTATAATGGGGGAGAGAATTTAGGGGTGCGGGAATACAAAGTACACGTCGATTGTACATCCGAGATGGATGAAATCGTTCCGTAACCTTCGTCTCCGAAACGGTTTGTCGGAATTGCAGAATCACGAATTGCAAACGGATGTCGGCAAACGCGCTGGTCAATCTCAGTCTCTTAACAAAGAAAGAGAGAAAGAGAGAAAGAGAGAGAGAGAGACATATTTTTAGATAATTGCTGCGGACGGACGAAACGACACAGCAGCAAAGCAACGACAAAGCATAAATAGATAATAGTAATCGCAAAACGATTCCGCGATGTGGCGACGCTTTTGGAAGGTTCAGCATACCGCTTGTCTATGCGTTGTTCGCCTATCGATCGCGCGTATCCAGCAAGCTGAAATCATTTGAGCTTGATCGAGAGATCGTATCCAAGTGATAAAGCCATTCGGAACGATTTGCAGCCCGATCGGAGGATTCTCGGGCGATGATGATCTTATGGGACGCAATATCGCGTTCGCGAGTGAACGGAAAACCCATGTGGGACTAATGGCGTGTCTCGAAATGGCGAAACGGAATTATCGCGTGTGTTTTCGCGGGGTAAATCGCAGTGGCTTAAATTGAGCTCCGGTAGCGGAACGTTAAGATAGTTAAGCCCCACATAATTCCAGCGTCATTTGAATTTGAAAGCTGGCGATCATAATGGTGGCAGCTCCAGTTCAAGAGGCACGAATGGCGCTTTTAGCTCAAAGTTTCGCCGACCACCGGCGATACGAGGACAGCAATATTCCACGGAAGTATGCGCGGGTATATTCTTTGTGTGTGCATGCGAGCGCAGGCGCGATGATGGCGCGACATAATATTCGACGTTGGCGGAGAAGAGAACTTTGATGAAGTTGAGTCTGCAGTTGTACCCGTGGGAAGTTTCCAAAAAGCCATTGTGTCATTAGCGAGTGTGGGTTACGCGCGGAAAGGTTAGTAGGAAATTTTGTCTGATGACAATCCGTATCACGACTGAAACGCGCGCGATGAAGCTCGCGATCTCCGCGCATCGTGGAAATTTATCGTCTGATCCCGCTCACAAGTTGCGAACTTTATACCAGCGCCGATGACTTAAGATCCTGCCTTTGAGCTTCGCAAGAAAATTCTGCTGGATCGCGCGATGTAAATGTGTAAAACCTGTCGACGTAAGGGATTAATGTTGTCACCTGCTCGTTTGGCTATTTATTCCTTGAAACATCGGCGTTTCGCTTCGCAGGCTTCTTGAACTTTTGAAACTCTATGAACTTTTGAGCTCTTCGTATGAAAATCGTGAAAGGGAATTCATCATGTTAACAATTCGCGAGAACGCCGTGGAAATTTTCCGTAACAGGGGAAATGTTCAAAACGCGCAGATTGTATTTCTCGATACAAAGTCGGAAAACGATTGTTATATAAGAACGGAGATATCGAAGATCAATTCCACTTCCATCGATGTACTGATCGATTGTGCGACGTGTACGCCGCATTTAAATAGAGAGCATTTAAATAGAGACGGAGCGTGGCATCATTATTGATCGGTCGAAATTCTACACTATTTTCCCTCCGTAAATAAGCAGTTACGCTGTTTACAAGTGTTCCATTTCACAAGTGCGAATGAAAATCTGAATCACCGATTATTAACTTTCATATGCAGAGCTCTCGTGAAGATTGCTTAAAGGGCTTTCCACTCGGTCCGTTTATCCCGATATTTCATCCGGTCTCATCCACTTTCTTTAAATTGCGACATTAAGATGTATTTTAAGAACTCTCGCCCGTTATGAATAAGGCATAAACCGCGAGATGAGGCAAGCCCACTCGTCGCTCGATGCGACGATTCTCGACTAAAATCAGCATTCTGCAGAAAATGGAGTCGGAACAAATTCCCCCGCGCATACTGTAGATCATCATCATCAACATGCGTACGTGTTACGCAGTAGATATATCGTTGACGTATTGTACAATATTCTGTTACGTAAAAGCAGAATTTATAGATGTCTCTTACCCGGCAGGCATCTATCGCTATCTGAGAGGTTTGGTTTCCAATTCAAAAACTTTTTAATACCAAGCCAGCTTTTGCTACTTAAAAGTGGCAAAGAAATCGGCACTTTGCACGATATTTTCGGAAAGAGTGACGGAGTTCCGAGACTCGACGACGCTTCGACGACCTGAGAACGGAAAAAGTATTTAACTAGAGAACTCTCGTGCATTTAATTCCGCGCGTTACCGCCAAGTGCCATTGCCGTTCAAGAGGGCGACCAATCGCTTTCGGGAATTCTCATCCCTCGTACGAGCCCCGTCGTTTGCATCACAAAACAGTTTCGATAGTAATCCATTATTTATGTAAATTATGTGGCCGTAGATTTTTCCCGCAAAGCAATTGAAACGAATACATTACTAAAGCTAGTAAATCTCATCGCGGAGTTCTTGATCTTCCTCTCGTTCGTAAATAATGTTCGAAGGTCGATCGAGCAATGAGAACATTCGCTGACACTCTGGCTGGTCTAGTTCTAGCAAGTAATTAGTAACAATTGAAGGAAGCTTGATTGTATCTCGCGTTTGCAAGACGTCGCGTCGCGTCAATAACCGTCAATCATTAATTAATATCGATTTGGCCTTAAGGCTACAGACAGCTAATTGATTCATCCCGTGTACTCACTCGGCCAAATCGGTAAACATCATCGAACATACATGCATTATGTCAATTTAACGGATCACTAATGAACGCAAACAGTTGCGAGTTAAATGTTGGTACAAGGCATGATGCAGCGCGATCGTTACTCGCGTAGAAAATATGACATCCTGACGTTTCGCTTCCGAGGACACCTTTACGATAATTATCAATCAAATCCACTTTGACTTTCTGTCGTCGTTTTCCTCGCTTAATGTCTTCCATCTTAAAGAGGAAATATACCGTTCCATCGCGCTTGAAAGGTCTATTCATGCAAACTCCTGTTTTGGCTAAACATGCATA
This sequence comes from Eciton burchellii, assembly GCA_020341155.1. Taxonomy (NCBI): domain Eukaryota; kingdom Metazoa; phylum Arthropoda; class Insecta; order Hymenoptera; family Formicidae; genus Eciton; species Eciton burchellii. The sequence continues at coordinate 3,136,115 of JAHMML010000013.1, forward strand.
CGCTCAGATCCAGCGGAGTTTGTAGGAACAACATCAACAACAACTAAAATCCACAAATTATTCGCAACCATTATAGCCAAAAGTTGCTGCTATATTTGCTTCACGCTGCGGGCATGCGGGCGTGCCGCTAAGAGATTAATGCCATTTGGACTTCAACGAACATATTTGCAGGAATTCATGGAAATTCGGGAAATTCGGGTCGAGAAGAACGACACGCCGTATGTTCCGTGTCTCATTGAGATCCGCCCACGGAATTGGGGGGTTAAAAGGGTAAAACAGCTGAAACGAATACGTGTTCGGGCTGACGTAGCCGGCAGCTCGAATCTCGCGTTTAAACGCACGAATATTCGACGCGAATGTCTCAGAGATATCTCGAGTCATTCCCGTCTCTCGCATGGTGCCTGATGCACGTGACAGGTGTGATATAAACTCGCGAGACTCGAGGGCAATAAGCTCGAGGAAGCGCCGAGTCGACGATTTCAATAGCCAGACATTTAAGCTTTATTAAAAATGTTTATTGTGCCTTCAATCCTTCCTGATAGACGACGCTCGAATGGCAACCTCCGACCGCCTGGAAATATATGCCTCGACGACGACGACATGTTTTCATGGCAGAGCGTCGCGGTCTCGCGATATTTCGCAAATCTGTTTTCTAATACGCTCGAGAATGCAGGCAGCAAATTGCCGATCGTATCGAAGTCCTTCGAGTATTATTATCATGAATTTTATCAGTATCGGATCAGGAAAAGCGATGAAATCGAGCAAATATTTAAGCGATCGATCCAAGTCAAATAAATTTAAACGCATGATCAGCTTTCAGAGCGCATGGCGACAGTTGTAAATTGTTGACGCGGTCATGACAATGTTCACATCAAAGGCTTGCAAGACATGCAAAATACGCGTGCAAATGAATTCATTCCGCAAGCGTTCAAATTCCCGCGATTTTGATGCAAAGACGACTTAAGGCACTGCAAGACATCGCAGCCGAAGCAGGCGATGGGCCGGCTCCGCGCATTGGGCGACACTCGCGAAACTTTCCGGCTTTCTTCCGGGACGGCTCTGCATATTTCTGCGATATTTAAACTTATCCGGCGCGGCAGCCGAGAAGGACAAGACAGGAGCAGGACAGGAGCAAAGTATGTACACCTCATAGCGCCGCAACGAATAACTTTTCCTCCCTCCCCATTCGCCGTTGCTGATTTCCCTTTGCGAGCGCTTTAGTCTTTGTAATTCCATGAATACCGGAACGTCCCTTTCTTATCTTGCACTTGCATCTTCTCTTTGTGGGAGCCGGAAATCAGTCGGCTGTGCATCGAGACGATTATGCAAGACAAGGAGGGCATGCGTCCTTCTTTCCGTCTTCATCTCGTTCATCCAAAAGGAGATCCGAAAGCGCTGTTGTATTTTGAATTTGAGGAAAATTAATCCAAAAAGACAAATAGCCTTCCGTCGAAAGTATGAGCTTTTTATAAGCTTTAGTATTTATTAATTTCTTGAATGCTGATATAACATTCAGAGGATCGAACATATTTTCCAGATTTGACAAATCTTTATATCGCCATTCGCGATATTGATCTCCGATGCGTTACAATCCGCTTTGTACTTCTATTCCTGTAATATCGTAATTGGCAGACGAATCGATCAGTAAGCGCGCGTAACCTGACCTCAGTTTTAAGAAGAGAAAAAGGATACGATAGGGGTTAGACTGGCGAGTCGAGAAAGTTTCACTTCAATTGGGTGAACGACGTCGACGCTTTCAGGCAACAGGCCGGAAATCGAGAGAACGTGGCTTGATATCCTTCGTGTTCCTGTTCGATTTAACTTGGCGGACGAAGTTGGCCGCTCACGTTGTTACGGAACTTTATTATCACCGCAACAATAATATTTTTGTGTTAGTGGTAGTAACTCCATGTTAATTCCCAGACGAGACTGTTGCGCGACGTTTGTTTGTTTGCGACGCGAGTAAAACCGAATTAAACTCGATAAGTGTGCTGTGAATTTACGTTTTTCCGTCGTTCGCATTTCCGCGAACAATGTTGCGATATTAACAGCGAAGCAAATTTGCGCGAAATTGTCTTTGGCAGAAAGAAAAAGCGATTCATTAAAGCGCTCTCTCTCTCTCTCTCTCTCTCTCTCTCTCTCTCTCTCTCTCTCTTTCTCTCATAAAATATTTTACGTTATTATATCAATAATATAATTTCGATACGAGACATTTATAATTGTCACAGATCGTACAAATAGACTTGTCGAAATCTGGTTTACTTGGGATTCGCCAATAAAGTCTCCACGTCTCCATGCCAGTCATAAAGATCAATACATTGTTTGCGCTAGAAAAAACTCAGTTCCCCGAATCTCTGTGCAAATATACTCTCATCCTACTGACTTTCGATCCTTCGATTCGCCTGGCCGTTTACTCGTAAAATTCAAATACCCTTGTGTACTTATGGAAAGCAAATATTTTTACATGAAAGAATTATTTAATCGAGGATATTGCGTGACTCGTGTTTCGAGATGGATCGCAAGTCTCGCGAGTGCTTCCGCAGACATTAGCTGCGATCGAAGCGTGTTACATTGTAATTGTGCGATTACAACGCATAATTGATTGTAATCGACTATACGTGTCCTCTAACAAAAATTATATACCGCGCGATGACATTCGCGAGATACCGAGATATCGAGATAGAATTATCGAGATATCGAGCGAATTCGCGCGAGATTCCCATCCCGAAGAATCCAGCTTCGCGACGGCGCGACTTAGATCCATCCCTCGGCCAGAACCGCCGTATAAACCGTATTTCTTTTTTTTCATGATGTTCCAGACATGCATTGGCTCGTTTGCACCTGCATTCTCACGGCGGCCACGGTGCTCTGCTGCCGGCAGAGCGAGTTTCAGTGCGGCAACGGCCACTGCGTCGCCCTCAACAAAGTCTGCAACGTCGTCGACGACTGCGGGGATGGGAGCGACGAGACGCGTCCGTGCTCGCGTGAGTGAAACCTTTGCAACCCCTCGTGCGGAGGGAGGCTTTCAGCGCGCCGTTAAATGCATATCCACTTGACAAGAGCTCGAACGTGCTCGCGGGAGACCGCGGGAGACGATCTGCCGATCGACTTGAAGCGAGATTCAAATCGCGAACGGGAAGAGCCTGCTTCTCGTCGAACAATGACGAGGAGCAATCATTTCCGATTGACGAACGAGCTCGGGAGAATTCAAGAATCTTCGTGGATTCGTACAAGATTCCTCACGAAAGCAGGCGAGAAACCGCTTAACTAGAAAATCAGAACTCGATTGCTCGCGTCGCCTCTGCGCGCCTTCGCGCTCTCGCTAATTCGCGTTAATTTACGGAGATTCGTCGTTTCTTTCGCGCTCTGATCGAAGCCTCTTCTCCTGATCTATCCCTGATCCATTTGCGAGCGGCTCGCGCCGCGGATCGAACGTCCGCTTGCAATTTGCGAGCGCCGGTATTCTCGCCTCGATTCCCATCGCATCGCGGCATCTCGAACGCGGTAATTGACCCCTTCATTGTTCCCCGGCATTGTACTACCCCGCGGTACCCACTTCGAAACGTGCCCTCGTTGCGACTGGCGGTGAAAGAGCCGGCGTGCGGCACAGGAATTTCTACTTCGTTAGAGATGCCGAACCACCCTTGCTTTCTTCCTTCTCGCACGAACCGGCTGTTGTGGCTGCAGCTGATCTGCGCGCGTAAAGACGGAATGAAATTCCAGTAGCGTTACACGAGCGATATTACACGGCACAAAGAAAGACGCAACGGCTTCATCGATATTACTCGCAACGTATACGCGGATATCCACACATATCCGCGAACGTTAAACTGCGAAATTTTCAGCTGTTACACGATATTGCGCATCAAATAGGCACATGAAAATTTCTATCGCAAATAGCGGAATGTGCGGATTGGATATATTTATTAGCGGAATCGACTAAACTGGGGATTCGGAAATCTATCTGCCTTCTTTCCTTCGACGGGGATAAATATCGGTTCGCAGAAACGCGATTTATTCCCCGCTTAGTAATTCCACAAGATTTGCGCTAGTAATTTATGCGGTTCAGAAACAGGACAATTCGTAGACTGTATATTAGTAATCAGAAATCGTCGCGTAACGAACGCTTCACTTTACCCATTGCACTTTCCGCATCGAATACTGTCCCAGCAAACGTCGTACGTTTCCTTGAGACATCGAGATATTGAAAACAAATAATGTTTATTGAAACTAACGACCATGAAGAACGTAATATCCGCCAACGCAATCTCGTTTCCGCCGACGTGGCGCGATCAACAGTGTCGGCAAGTATCTCGTCCGATAATCGTCTTCGCGAACGGAAAATGCGTGAATCGTCAGCGTGAAAAAAGCAAAAGGGAGAGAGAGAGAGAGAGAGAAAAAAAGAATCGAATAGACCGGAATATTCAATTGTGACTGCGACACTTCGTGTTCTCCCTGTTGAGATCAACTGACTGCAACGTCACGCCGATGTCAGTCAACGCGAATAATTCCGGTTCTGACGGTCCTCGTTTCGGATACTTGAGCAAGGACGCGCGTCGCATCGAAGTCTCGCTCGTATAATCGGGAAATCGACGCATAAGGTCGCGTCTGCAGATTTCGCGGATCAAATCGGCAATTTGGAAAGAAATCGTTTGAACAGCGGCGAGGTCGCCGCGGAGAAAGAATCGGAGCTGGCGAACGCAGCAGCCGCTTCATTCCGCGAGGATCTACGACGAGATGATCCTATAGAAGAAGACACGAAGCGCTCCCCTTAGTCAGGCATGTCTGTTATCGACAGATCGTGATAAAATGGAGCAGTTCGGGCGAGCAGTTCGGTGACAAAAAGAGGTCGTCCTTCAGTTTTCACCGTTCCGCGGCATCATCTAATCTCGCGCGATTTATTCCTCTCTCTCTCTCTCTCTCTCTTTCTCGGTACATCCTTTGGAGAAACCCAGAACGTCAGGTCCGCCCATGAAATTCGAGAATGAGAATTGTTCATAATTTACATGCGGACGATGTTGCTCGAGATGTTGAGAAAAGCCCTAACTCGTTCGTTTAAGTAAAATGATATCGGAAATACGTTTAATTTCTCGTTTCCCTCCTTTCCCGGAACGCGATTGACAGCGAATGACGGTTATACGCGCGATCCTGCAGCGTTTTGAAAGCATTTTAATTCGATGTTTAGAGACGAAGGTTCTTAATCTCGATAATGCACAAGTTCCGGAGAGTGTTTCTGGCGAAAGTTCGCTAGCGTCGTATGGCTTACGAAGAACAATTCGGGCAGAACCCGTCCGGCTGTCAATTAGAATTTAAGCCGATATGCGCGGCATCTACGAGGAGGGTCTCGAGAAAATCCTCCCCCGGACGACTCGAGCTCCCGGTCCAAGGGAGTCACCCTCCCGATGTCCTTGCCACGCGCGCACCGTAAAACGCTTGCCAAAATACATGGCGGCCGTTTCCATAGTAGCTGCTGGAATTTAGCGAATACTACGGCGAGACCATCAGCGACATCGTAGTCGTTTAATCTACCGGGGGTTTCCGCTTAAAACCCCGCGTGCGCGCCGGGTACCATCCCCTTCGTCTCGGCGGCGCATCGCGCGGATTCAACCAACCAAACAACCGACTCTTCCCGAAGCCGCTGTGTGTACTTGGCGTAATCAAGCCGAGTTACGAGATGCGTTTATACACGAGGCGCGTTTCTACGCGGGACGCGGGCAGGAAATTACTTTTGGTAGCGTGGACACTACCCTTAATGCCGCACAATGGAACCTTTTTATCGCGCATGCGGAACGAGAATATTTCTGATCTCCGCAGCGCCGCTATCCTCCCTCCCGCGCCCCCTCCCCCCTCCCCTTTCCCCTCCCATTATTATGAGACGATCGAGATTAAGCTCACGCCGGAATCTATGAACTTTACGACCGCCGACCGCGATCGTTCTCTTGGAATAAAGAGACGGATTAAAGCCGCAAACGGATCATAAGGCTCATTTTCCGTGGCTGAAACTTCGTCCCGCGTTTACACGAGCGGTGTTACGTTGTCGCTCGATAATGCGCCATATCGCTCACCTCCTTCCTCTCTCTCTCTCTCTCTCTCTCTGCTGCGCGTTTTCTCGCGTCTTCTGCTTAAAAAAGTCACCAGTAGTACGAGTTCCCGCGGTGATAATCTGTGAAGGATATCACGCACGTACACGTGCGAGCATCCCGAATTATCAATTTAATGTCTCCCCTTGCGCTATGCAGCAGCGCGTTTCGAGCAGTACATAATAAACAAATTATCGGCGCCATTGATCCGCGCGCGGATTAATTAGCCTAAATTGCGATCCACGGTGTAAGGACACGCGATGCACGAATGTTCGATCGCAAGAAGCGAATTCCCCCTGACATCGGCGGGGTTAATAAATGTACATCATCGCGTGCGCGCGCGCGAGTGAATTCTTTCAGTCGCGTACAATTTCCAGGAAGGGGAGGGTTGCTTGAAAAACGCGCTGAGTTATCTTCTATCCGTGCCAAGGCATGAGTTGTGCGAGGCACATATTCCAGTCACGTATCTCAAGTTAAGTACGTAGGGAAATTGTCAGAGAGAAGCCTCGAGACTTTCTTCTGGTGATATCGAAATCAAACGAGAGAGAGAATGCGATTTTCGATATCACGCGCGCGCGTTCCCCGAAACGGATAATTTCTTGCTTCTTCGGTTGCTTGATCTTGTTCATTTCTTGCCCTATCCTTCAATCTTCCTCGATAATAAGTCTGGAATTTATTCTCCCATTTTTCACGCGATATTCATTTCGCGCCGAGGTCAAAGTAATGTCGTGTGCATTACGAGCGTATCATGCGTGATATCTAATTCGTACGCGGTGATGTATGAGATTGCTGTTAGAGCGATATAAAGAGTGGTGATTATTCGAAATGAAAGCGTGTTATGAATTTTCAAGACGACGTTATCGATCGGAATTCTCTCAGATGTTGGTTCGACAATTGCGCCATTAAATGCCCCATTTATCTTCTTCGTGCCTCAATGCGAAAGTTTTGAAATAAAATAACTTGATAGTCGGCCTCCTGCCGTTACATGAGCTTATAAAAAGACACAATTTCTCTCGGCTAGAAGTCTCCTCGCTGGGAAGGCGGCTTGCCAAAGTTACGACAGGTAATAAGAAACTTTCGTATTCTTCCTCCTCGCGACGCAAATGAAACGCTCGAGCGAGCGGGTTAATTTATATCAATTACACCGGCTGATGTGATTAAACCCGAGAACGCGAAGGAGGCGGGATTAAGAAGTTGTAGCTCATATCGCGTGTTCGATACCTCTTTCTTCCAAATTACCGGGAAAGAATTGGCAACACGTCCATCAAGAGGCCGCTTTACCTCGGGATTTTCTTTCATCCGCCGCGGCGTTCTCCGATTGGACGTCATTCACGTGGAGAGGCGATTATCGAACGTTCGAAGCGCGACAAATGGACTTTGGCGGCACGAGGCAAACGTCGATACGACTTAAACCTGCAAACACACGCACGCAATGAGTAACAGTGCACACAAATAGCCGCGTCGTATCTCTCTTTATGAGATTAACGTTTCCACCGAGATAAAGCTGGAGCTGATACCGTGCGAGCGTTAGACGGAAGCCTAATGAGAATCCCAGAGGTAATTAAAAAGCTTGTAAAGCATCGCGCGGTGTTATCGTCCATTAGCCTGTAATCACAACGCGATTACGCGAGTAACAGCGCCTCCGCAAAGCGGAAAGTAGGTTTTTAACGGAGCTATTTTTACAAGAGCCGAGTGCTTTCCCTTTTCCTGCCACGAGAACGCGAGACAGAGAGAGAAAGAGAGAGAGAGAGAGAGAGAGAGAGAGAGAGAGAGAGAGAGAGAGAGAGAGAGAGAGCGCGAGAGATCTCGATTCCTCTCTGTCTTATTCCTCCGTCTCGCTGCTGCCGGCGGAAGTAAGCGGCTGTAACTCGCTCTAGATGCTCTCCAGCGAAATTGCGACAGCCAAAATTGCGGGGTCGGTACACGCATAAAGGAGACCCGAAACTCGCGGAGAGTACATAATCGCGACTCGGTGAGCAAGCATTTATTTAATACATATACGCGACCAAGTTGTCGCAGTTGGTATCCATCTACGGATATGCCTGTGTAGGAAATGCGCAGGCATTTAATCCCTTGTAAGAATACAAAATTACTTTGGAATTAACACCGTTAATTTCGCAGCTACGTAAACATTGTCAAATCTCCACTCGAGTCATAATTCGGTCTCGAGCGATACTTTAAGTACGGCAGGAAACTTGTAAAGTTCACACGTGTGTGCGTTTATTTTCAATATGTATTCTCAAGATCTTGTCGTCTCCGTATAATTGAAAGTAAAACGAAATAATATGTCTTGTTTAATCAATAATAATTAATGATAATTAATAAGTAGCGTACAGAACTCTTGTAGAACTTGTGATGAGTATGCGATGTATAGAATTTCATTAGGCAGCATAATTGTTGAAGCTGTACCGGGTCGTGTGTTATGCAGAAACACGATCCTTGAGCTTCCTCAAAATAGGATAAAGCTACTATTCGTCTTCTCTCTTTTCTTCGTAAAGTCGTCGAACTGGAACGCTGCAAAAGGGGAAGATTAAAAGTCAGGATGAAGAGGTCAGCTAGAGCTGAAACATCCCGGATAATCTTATCACCTGATGATGCATTGTCTTCAGATCGATTTTTATTACTCTGTTCCGAGGCATACTTCGGAGGCGACATTTGTGCGTCTTCTGCAACGCATGTCGGCGATATATTGGAATTCGGTGATAATCTGTAATTGCACAGCGAGCCCTCGAATAATGACGGTGGACCTGCGATAGTGTAATATTTATCGCAAAATTAGCATTCCGCTCATGAAATTTAATAGGCATGAAATTAAATCGCGGAGAAAATACAAATGAGTATAAAATATAAATCGATAATGGGTTATATATGTAGATATCGATTGTAGTATCCTTTTTCATGAAACTATTCGCGAGTTTATATGGGAGATAAACTTAATTACAAGATAAACGTGACAGAGTTTTCAAGACTCGGGAATTACGACCTTTCATGAAATCCTGATCGAGGGAACTCATATTGCTCTCGTTGCAGCATTCGTAGTACCCCGGGGAGAACGTATTGGTCGCAATAGCGAGATTTGAGCGCTGAACATTGCATTTCGGCATAGATTTAATCGACGCGACATCGTAATGCACCGTTTCTATTTTCGCAATTTTCGGGACCGACGTCGTCAGATCCACTTCCTCGACAACGGTCGATGGTTGCGGGGGGTCCGTCATATCGCTGCTTTCCGCGCCGTCCTCCCTTTGAAGCCGAATCCTTTTTGCCTCAATTTCTCCCTGCGTGTTCTTAGCGATGCTATGCTTGAGCGGATTTTCTACTGTACGATAGCACGCTTGCGCTTTAACGGCCTCCTGTGATTCTCGCGTCTCTTCCAAATGGGTCTCTCTCATTTCTACGTCGTTGTCTATTGAAGAGGCCCTTTCAACGTTTGCTCCGATGCTATCGGCCGATGTTAGCGAGGCAACGTGCGCACCAACTTTCTCAGAGATGCCGGTATCCTTGACATTTGCACTTTCGATGGCAGCGCATTCGGCATTGTCGCCCTGCATCGATTCCGCATCCACATTGGACAACACCGTGGCGTTCTCGTTTACGCATAATTCCTCCAGGATCAAGGTATCGATGGACACGCTATCTGCAATTCGATACGCGTCGTATGAATACACATACACGTGTAATTAAATTCATTAGCCTAATACGAAAGATGTAGAATGCAGAATTAGTCTTCACCGTCAAAGGTCTCGTCGAGTCGCTTGGACTGCAGCCTCGTATGCGTTCGATTTTGACTGTAGATCTTCCGGAACGGTATGTTGATCTTCGGTGGCGCCATTTCCAGCATTTTTTGTCTTCTCACCCTCTCCTGATCCTCCTCTTGCTTGCGTAATACTTGCAGCTACAAAAGACACACTGAATGCAGGAGGGAGACGGGGACACATGGCTAAGCATAGAAATAAAGAGAAAGAAATATGCTGAGAAGTGCCTCCGAAGGCAATCCAGACACCTCCGCTTCGATCGACTGTAAATCTCCCCTGTGATGGTCCACGCTCACTTCCAGCATCATCAATTCTTTCTCCAGCTTCGAGTACTTCACCATCTCACTGACGAATTCGATTATCTTGCAGCGCGTCCGAATCCAGTCGATGCGACGTCGCTGCTTGATGATCGTCATCATCTCCGTTTTCTTGTAAGTCGCGATCATGTACTCGATCTTGAGCTTCTCCAAATTAATCTTAGCCGCGTTCCTGATCTTCGCCAACGGGAATTCCTCGTAGACAGCCTGCTCACACACACATGTCAGTCATCCGCTTCCGGTTAGTCTATCGGATTTCCAAGTAAAGAGTTCGACGTCCACAAACAAGTGAAAATCAAGAGATGCTACTAACGCGATAAGCCTGCCAAGTTTCTCTGTATTTAGCAATGATGTCTTGGTACTCTTGCGACCTCAGTTCAATCAGTTTGTACTGATCATCGATGTTCGCTCTCATAGCTTCCAGAGTGTCGGAAGTTTCCCTGATGCTTATGTACAACCTGAAATAACGACGTATATGCATCCAAGAACAATCCGGTATGAAAAAACGTGAATACTGTCTCGCATACTTCGTCAAAGTCTCGCTTAATATCGTTCTGACCCTGTCCATCTGCGCCACTCTAGCTTTAAGCTGCTTTCTGTTGCTGAGTTCAGCATGTATCGTCGCCTTCAGTCTTTTTATCTCGGCCGTATTAGCTGACAATCAAGTGTTTTTCGTGAACAACAGCACGAGAACGAATTTGACAAGCAATAATAGCGATTGTTTAGTCCGCCGTTCGGAAGTTTTCTCCAACTTCAAGCTCGCGTTTTATTTCGGGCGTCGCGCTTTACTTACCTTGGAACTTCTCCTGGACAACCGCCATTTCCATTGTCAGACAGGTGTCTAGCACTTTCACAAATTGCGGATCGTCGTGACTCACCGGCATATCCGTATCCATTTTCCCTTCCCGTAGAAAACTACGGCGTCACCTCGTATCTCAAAGCGCCGCTATTTCAAACGATATCACCTCGAAAGATCGAACGCCTCGAGTCGAGCATCGCGAACGACGCGAGGCGCGCGATGATTGGACGATTAGATCACGTGGTCCGGCCGAATCTGATACCGCGCGGAGATTTGACGTTGCTCTCTTTCAGCTCGCTTCAGAGGATATTTTGCGCGCAACGTTCCTGAAGACCGGAAGAGAATTCGACACGGTCGAATATCTGGTAAGCATCATTTGATTACAACGACAGACTGAGAAAGGGGTGCATCGAAAGTTCGATTGCTTGGTCGCTCGGCCTCCGTTCGGCGACACGTTCGGCGGCTAACTTCACGCCATTCAGCGTGCTCCCACGAAACACGTGCGCTACGAGGCACGTTCGTTTACAGATAAAAAGAAAAGAAAGACAGAGAGACTACATCGTACGCCTCTCCCCCTTCCCGAGCCGGGAAAATTTCGATACTCTTTTGGCCGGTCGCCGCCGTTTCAGTTTACTCGGCGAAAATCCGATTGTTTGCCGAACGATCGTAACTCCTGGAACCGGGTTCGTTAAATGCGGGCCACCTCTGTCGTCCCACTCCATACATCCCTGCGGTGTACTTTGGCACGAGCGTAGCCCCGGTCGCGAGAAGGAATGATGACGGTCACGAGTGTAGGGCGAAGATAGCGAATCGGACGAGAAATATGGCTGAATCGATCGTAAATTCCCACGAATTTCACCCCCGGCGAAATATATGCGCGTCCGATATTTAATACCTAGCGGCGCCGTTATTCATTTTTTATGAATTACGGGGTTGGCACATACAGGATCATCAGAGGGAAGACTGAAAATACGCGACAATAATATCCGTGAGCGATATTATGATTTAATATCGCGAAATAAGATAGATCTCTTCAACTTGGATTTCACATTAAAGATAGCAATTATCAAACTTTAATCATTTATTCAATCGTGCATCGTGTTTAACCATAATTCTCATTTGCCATAAATGTGTAAATAATCCTACTTTATTACGAAATATCGTAAATTGCAATAATCTCGAGTTCGTCGCCGATTTATTTGCATTAAAGAAACAAGATAAAGATACGCGGAGTACAACTCCGTTGTATTAAATCAGTCATGTTGCACGAATGACAAATATACCTACCCAAGTTGATTAAAAACTCGCTGCGCATTATTCAACATGTAAAACAGTTTTAAGCCAATCTCGGTTTACGATCCTTCGAAGCTGAAAAATTTATCTATCGCGCGCGCAATCGCTCATTAACATTCCCCGACAACAGAATCCCCGAAATCATTCTCGACCACTTTATCAGAACCAGGAGAAGGCCAGTTCGCGCGGGTTCGCGCGAATTAATCGAAACGAGCCATCAACTTGTCGGCGATAATTGATATCGCGCGCGCGTGTGGAAAAAGCTATCTAAACAAGAAGGAAATTACAAGTAAAGATTCGTGCGGGGGAGGAGAAGGGGGTGACGCTTGTGTTCGACGAGGAACATGGCACGCTGGCTATCAGCCAACCGCCCGGCATTTGGGTCAGACTGACCTGTGTGCGTTGGCCGCCTAGCAGCGGCTCCCGCATCTCGACTCGCATCCCCCGTCGAGGGGGTGAACGACTGCGCGAGTTTCTATTCCCACGACGTAGCGGCGTCGCGGCGCACTTCATCTTTGTGGAAGATTTGTAAATGCGCCGCTGGGTAGCGACGGCACGAATAATGGAGAGGAGCTCTCGGTCGAGTCGAGATTTGCAAGAGTCGACTCGAGAGTCGCGTTTCTCCAACTTGCCGCGGATCTACCGGCATTGCGCGATTGCCGATTGCGATGTAAGCCGAAGGGAAATGAAAAGCGGCAGGATATTTGCTTCGGGCGATGTTTATAAATTAAATCGCGAGTCCGCGGAAAGGATAGCCTGATGAAAACTGTCTGCCAGCTACATCGGCAGTCCGCGAGAAGCTCACGGATTTCCAGTGCGAGCGGCGTTTCGTCGCTAGCTTTGAGACTGTGATGGAGATTATGCAGAAGCTACGAGGAACAAGCCACGCCGTGAATTACCAGATTCATCGATGCTATGTAAAACGATTTAGGACATCGGACGGAGCAACGTCCCTCGTCAGGCGATATCTATTGTTACTGCGATAGATTACGGGGTCACGAAGAGCAGCGTTTCTGCGGCGCTTCTTGGTGAATAGCTCTTCGTGAGATTTACAAGCAACTTTCCATGACCGCGCCTCGATTTCTAAAGCATTCTGAAATTTCCTGATCGCGTTTCCCTCGGCGGAACCGGGGATGTGCGGGAGATTTATCCGCGGACATGACGCGATAACAAAATATTGGGATTATGAATCCTTCATGGATGCCCGGCGATGCCGGCCAACGAAATTGAAACGTGCCGTAGCCACAATAAAAAATGGAAGAGAAGGAAAGGGGGAAGCAGCGCGATGGCCCGGACACGAATGGCATCCTTTCGCAGCTGCGCCAATAATTGATCGCCGGAACGCAGATGAATGTTTATTGCTGTTGCCCGGAAGCCGGCAGGCGGATAAATACCGTCGCGGCAGTGTCGAGCGAACAGCGAATATCTCCGAGGCTCGATCCCACTTTGTGGAGGAAAAATATAGCCACGGGGTGGCGCGCGCCCCGTTCGCGAAGCGCGTCTACCCTTCCAGGCCAGGCAAGCCTTGGAATAATTCCTGTCGTAGGACACGCGCCCTTAGCGAGCGAGTGAATTTTATAAATGGATGAAAGTTTTCAATGGAGAGAACGAGCCGGGAAACAGCCGCGGAGCTTGAAACGGAAACGGGGAGGTAGGTCTCGTGGAAACCGCTGATTAATTTTCCTCGCGGCGGCGTAGTCTCTTTCGTAAGTCTCGCGTCCAGAATAAACGAAAATTTCCGCGAAAACAGCCGGCAGCATCCGTAATTGGCATCCGCAATCGGGTTCCAGCCGATCGAAAATGAAGACTACCACTCGCCGCTCCGTGCGAATAGCTTACTTCTGCGCGGGAGGGGAGGGACGTTTATTAATAATCAAATGATTGTTATGATTCCGTTAAAAGGAGGAACCGTGAATGATTCCACGCTGTAAGATCTATCGCCTTTATAAGGGACGCAGACGTAAAGCTTCTACTGGCTCCGAATCCCTCGCTCTGACCGTTGATGAATCGTGCCTCCTGAAAATTTCTGAAACGCCAGAAATGTGCACGCGGCCTTTGCCTTGAGAGAGAAAGAAAGAGAGAGAGAGAGAGAGAAAGAGAGAAAGACAGCATACAAAGAAGGCAGGCTTCTGCATCGAGCATAATGCGGAGAGTAAACCGCGACTGGGCCCGCAGTTAATTTCCCGTTCCGCTTTTATTCAACGTTCTCTTCATTACCTATTTTCCTACGCGGCCGATAAGCAAAATCGATACGCAGAACTGCCGATTCCGGAAGTTTCCTTTCGCTCTGTTAATTTTTATGTCGCGCGAGCCGCGGAAGTGGGATCGCGGAAAGCAGTCTCGAGCTGGAATCGAATTTAGGTATCTCGAGGCATGCATCGAAGGGCCGCCTGAAAGCGGATTCGTTACTTGCCCGCCCCTTTCCTCGAGCATCGATCCCTCGCAGCGCTGTATCGCGCCGATAAAATATATATATATATATATATATATATATATATATATATATGTAATAACAACGAGGCTGACATAAATTGTGTAAGGCCGGATAAACGAGCGACAGAAAGTAGGGCAATTTGCATAGGGCGCCCGATCAAAGTTCTCTGCGAGTATTCAGCGATGGGAATATCATCGGCGAAAATGGCGGCATGGAATCGTCAGCGAAACAATATCGTCCTCCTCTGATCCCTCATTTCTCCCTTATCAGTGCAAATGGCACTAATCGTTCTTTTCCAAGTTTTTATATCCGGCATCAGGGATTTTAACGCGATGAGCGATTCGATCTTGTGGATGATTCGAAACTACTGCACGAGGCATCGAGAAAACGTGCTTCGAGAGCCTTGAGCCTCCAGTTGCATCTTCTCTGGGAGAAGTTTTTCCTTGCGAACATGATCGGCTTTAATTCTTCCACTCGTTGTTTCATGAAAACGTTGCACTCCGGAGCGCCGAGTGGAAAGACGCGCGAATGCACGGTCTGCATGTACGATTGCTAGAAATCAGCTTGAAAAGCGAGTTCAACTCTCCTCTGTTTATTTCGCTCGCTCGAATCGGCGGAACGAGCGTGAGTTTTTCGCGAACCGAACCGCGAGGTTCTGTTATCCCGTTGAATTTATCGTTCGCCGGAGAAACAGGAAGCGGCGCGGCCGCGTAATCTTCGCTCGGAACTCATTTCCGGGGATAATCCCCGGGATAAGAACATTATTCCGTCACTGTGCATTAAAAAGGCTACCACCTGTTAGGATCGGTCGCATAAAGCGAGGATAATTCATTTTGTCGCTTAGCGACAATTCATTCATTTTACGCAATAATGCACAGCGGCCTAATTAATATCTCACAGCGTAGGATTAATGCAGCAATTATGGCCCATTAAAACCATTAAATTTAAATAGCATCATTACTACAACATATTACAAATAACGCGCGTACGGGTAGCGTGCGACAATAAGCGTATCAACGGACATTTTGAATCCGAAAATGCGCAAACAACAAAAAACCGGCCGCGCTCATGCGCAACAATTAAAGAGCGGACTCGTCCTTAGGAGTCAATCGTCGTTATTCACTGGCGCGATTACTAGCCTCGCAAAGTTGCTGGCTGCGGAAAGAAGAGCCGCAAAATATGCGGAAATATTCCCGCCGTTCATAACGCGCGTTTATTTCAGTCTCGGCCAGATATCGGGCCGTGAATCTGAGGTGCCCGAATAAATCTCACGCGATATTCCGGCAGATTATTACGTTCCCTGAGACGCAGAGGGGGGAAGGGAGGGAGAAATGTAATTTTTCTGAAATAGCTGAACGATAACTCTTATCGCGCTGCCGCAGCAGCGCGGACGTTAATCTTGCGCTCGGCGCAAGGAATGCGTCAGCCGGACGAATGCACGCGCGCCGTGAACGCCTCGCGCTAATCCTAACTTCAATGTCACTTTACCGCTTTAACGCTGAGAGTAGATACCGTAATAAGCGCCCCGTAACAAGCAACACGTTGGCTGGCATTTCACACGAAGGCGGATTTAAAATCGTATGTAAAATCCGCCGCCACAGAGAGACAGAGAGAACGGCCGGGCGGGCGGGGGAGAGTTCGCGCGCGCGCGCGCGTGCTGACGCGAAAGGGAAAACAATGAGGGGGATGTCGAGGAAGGACATGGGGCGCGTTTCGCGCGCGATTCCGCCAGGCAGGAGCGAGCCTCTGTTCCATCGATCCTCTTCCCTCCCCTCCCCATCCTTTTTCTTTCTTTTTTAATTCCGCGCAATCTTCTGCGCGAACACAGGGCGCTCGTTAGTCCTGCGTCGGCGGCGATAATGTGAGCACGCTGCCCTGTCATTTTCCACAGCGCGGTACTCCGCCCCTCGTTCTCCTCCTCCATCCCCCCGGCAATAGGTTGTTCGCGCAGCGGGCGCGAACTTTTTATGTTGGTGCCTCTCATTGGGCAAAGCCGCTCGGGTGTCGCACCCTCGCGTTTGATTTCTCCCATTTTCGATCTCGCTCGCGTTACCGCGCGCCCGCATGTTCCCACCCCTCGTTCACGTCTATATTTTTGTCGCCCGAGCAGCGACAGGTAAGCAGTCTCTTTTCTCGCTGCCTGTAAAAGTCCGACAGGACGCGAGGGTTCGCGCCTCCCCCTCGTCGCTCGTTACTTCCGCGTGATTAACGCGATGACGTGATCCGAGATGTACGTCGTTGGGGATATATTTCGAGAAGGATGTCGTTGACTGTCGTTCGAGACGCAGTGTGAAATTATGGATCGAGGTTTGATCTGGCAAGCGCCTCGAGAATGACTTAGATATTTCTTTTATTATTAAGCCGTAGTTAAATAACAGTGTTCGCCAATTCTCCGTCTGACGGTGAATTATCGGAAAATTCACGACGGAGCCGCGGAGCCGGGAGAGGCTCGCCGTTCGTTCGTTCGTCCCGGCTTTCCGGATTTTCAGGCATTGTTGAGCGCGCTCGGCACGGCGCCAATTGTGCAAGACGTTTCTACTTGCCAACTCGAATTCGATTGCACTCTATACAAAAGGCACGTTTAGCCGGGCTATTCGCGGTTATCTCGCACGCGTGAATAGCACGCGGAGCCAAAATACGAAACAGCCAGATCGTTAATGTTCCTGAAACGCCGGGATATTCCTCGCGGCACAAAGGAACCTCTCCATTCCGCGACGCTTCGTCCCTTATTCCCCGCTTATTTTTTCGCCCCTCGGGACTTGCGGGTTACGTTCGCCTCGTGATCACACAGAGACATCGCCAATCGATCAACGCGTCGCGTCATTTCCGACACGTTACGGTATCTAGCGGACTTCACTGAGGATAAAGAACATTGCTGATCGCAGCGTTGTTGCTGAGATAGCGTTGTCGCGAATTAAACGCTCCAACAGATATTGGAGTGAGTATCAGCGCAGTGACGGAGGCCAATGATTCGTCAGACGTTGAAGAGGTTCCTTGATCTCGCAGCCCGCGGCTAGATGCGTGATGAGCAGGAACCAACTGATCGATGCTAATCGTTATTTAAATAAATGAAGGATATTTCTATCCTGATGGAATTGTTAAGCATGATGGGTTTTCGACGCCTCAGATTGATAGAACAATAAGTAAAGAAATTCTTTATTCTTCTTCGAGAAAGATATCTCGATAGGCTAGCTGACTCTACAGCTTCGCCGTTCGCAACTCTACAATTACTCGACTACTATCGCGCACCGTATCGCTCACACACTCTGTCTCTCTGCCGCATCCTCTGCGGTCGTCCTTTTTATACCCAAAAGCGGTGCTACATCTCAGAGTTGTCGGCCAATCTCTACATATTATCATTCGATCTGGACGAATCGCGTCGTCCCGCGAGTGTCAACGGTTTCTTTCGCATTTGTCCTTTGTTCTGGATGCAACATGTCCAACACGCGCACGTGCGCGTTGGTTTCTCTGATTACAAGCTTTTGATACCTGCCGCTAACGATAATCCCTTTCTTCTATACTATGTAATAAATAAAATAAATCCCGTCGTTATCGTTGTACATTCAAAACTCGGTACGTGAGTTCCCAATCTTTGTATGGAAGAAGGGGATAAATGTAGGTTTGACCCGATCTCAAAGATATATTCAGCTAGTCCTTATAATAACAGTCATGTAAAAACATGGAACGGGAGAGTATTGAATCATGACATGAAAGCTCCTTTCGACCCTACATTTTCCGATTTAATATTTAATACCCGAATAAAAAATTCTCTTCCAACTTCAATTGAATCTCAGCTCAATCCGGCTCGGTAGAGATCCCTCGTTAACATTTTAATCGTAATTCGATCCGGTCCGAGAGTAAATCCACATTAGCCATGGGTATTCGTCCCCGATGTGTTCCTGCCGCGTGATATGCGAGATATGCGAGATATGCGAGGATTCTCTGAAACTAGAACGCGTTATTTCTACGGATTAAGATGTGTAACTTGACTTGAGAAGAATACTTGCAAGTTTTCGAGAATTATCGATCACGTGCACGGGGATGTAGCGCTGGTAGCGCGCAATTGTCCGCTCTTCATGCCGAGCCAGTCCGTGATTGTTAAAGGGATTGTTCCCAAACTAGGTACGCACTTGTGAAACGATCGGCAAGTTCGAGCTCTGAGAAATGACCCGATACACACCTGGAAATGTAATTGCGCGCACGTGTGTGCGTGTGTACGTGACAGCCATTCGCTCCTATGACGTTCTCCTCTTACCCGGCGCACCCTTGATTTCCACCCTTGTACACCCATAATGAACCCTTGAAGCCTCACAATGGTCCGATGCGTAACCAGCCGAAACTAGGGATAATTCCGCGATAGGACGCGAACGAGGAAGCCAAAGCAGCTTGATCGGCGAGTGCATTCCGGATTCGTCTAATCGATGAGAATCGCGAACGAGTTGCTTGCACGGTTAGAGCGCTAGTTCCCGAAGCGGAGTATCTAAGGGAGCGATATAAAGCAAAGGGAGCAACTTCGCTAAGGGTTGAATCTCGCTTTTATACAATCGAATTTCCTAGTTTAGTCGCGAAGCCTCGATCGCGCGACGGTATCTCTGTTGCTGCGTCGAGTCGTCCTCTACCCTCGAACGGATCGTGCAGGCTGCCAGTTTGAAGAATGCTTTTTATGGGCTCGGAGGAAGAGTATCAGGGATGAATTTATCATGCCGAGGAGGCGGCAGTTGGGGCAAAGTTGGGGCGAACAAAACCGCTGCTTTAGCGATCCTCTGTAATTTTGCATGAACCGTACATCCGTGCAGTTCGGGGAGAGTTCAGCTCAGGTGGAACGAAACGAGCTTTTAATAGGGACACTAATCCGCCGCGATTCGGTTCCAACATTATTTCGTGATTCCAGACGACTCCATAAAATTAATCGCCACTCGTTGCTCTCTCGAGCGATGACGAGATTTTCAGGTATGAGCGCCGCGCGTTGACACGTCCCGATCTAATAAAAGTTGTCTTCGCTGAATTAGCAATGATCAGTCGAGTGGATTTGACAGCTGTCCGCTTGCGGTATAGAGTCTCCCTAAATAAATCAGCAAAACTCGCCGCGCGTGCTCGTCCGCGCCGGAAACGTCGATCGCGTGCGCCTTTCGTCGGTTCCCCGCGAGAGCGCCTGCTCGCGGACTTTGATCGAATGCCATTTTTCCAGACCTACCGGGAATACCATTAAACATGAATGAGGGAGGGTTGCGACGGTCGTCGTTTCCCCGTTCGTTCGCCTCCCGTTTGAAGAGCCGAGCCGACGTGGCTGGCGCGATACAAACCATGCGGCTCATCGATAATTCATTATCATCTCCCATCAATTCCTTATCTTGGCATGCTCTACGCGGGGAACGTTTCTCGTAATCTCTCTGATGGAGTTGGCTAGCGATCGACGAAGGGGAGGGAACGCCGCACGCGGTGGATTATGACATTCGGCGGGACGTACTTTTCCTTTCTTCCGCTTTTCTTCGAGTTCCTCGCGCGTTCAACCGATGCGAAATGATATCCAACGGATACGTCTCGCTTTCAGAGAATACCTTTCGCGAATTGATCCAGCGGTCAAGCCCACTGTCGCCTACGTAAATCATCCCCTCTTTGTGCGTGTTAATTTCAAATAGGCAGGCAGAGGGACCTGAGTTATTGGCAGAAATTCATTTTAACCTGCCGCCTGTAATCTCGTGATTACATCGCAAGCTCTGTAATCGAATTAATTTCACCGACCGTTCGTAAGGATAGCAATTTTGTAGAAAGCTAAAATGGAACCGCCAGAACAAGCAACAGAATAACGGCTTGCTATCAAAAGCTTAATACCTTAAAAGAGATCCAGATAAGAGAGCGCCGTACGTTGATTAATGAGAGCCCACTAATTATCATCGCCTCGCTGAATCATCGGCTGTAATCAAGTTATCTCGGGTGGGGATAAAAAGAAATAATTATCGTAATTATATCCACTTGGATGAAATCATAAACGGCGGCATCTCCTCCGCAAAGGGAGAAAGATGTAGCGAAAATATAAGGAGAGAGCAAAAGGGGGAGGAGCGCTCTCCTTGACCGCCTTCATTTCCCATAAATTTTTAGCCGCGGATACGATTTCTCACAGTTCTGAAAAGTGCACTTCCGGGGCTTTGAAAAATGCTATTCGCGAAGGAGAATTTATCGCGGACGACCGCTTTGGCGTTGCTGGCCGCAGTAAGAAATCGGTTTCGCTAAGATAAGGCAGGAACTCTTCCTCCCTCCCCTCTAGAATAGCGTGCTTTCCTATCGAGGAAGGAGGAAAAGGGAGGAGGGAGCGAGAGAGGAATCTCGCAGAGACCTGCAAGTTCTGCAATTTGGGGGTGAAACGACGTAAGCGTACATCATGTGTTCACTTTCGCGCGTGTAATTATTTAAACGTATGGTCGCGCGTGTCAGATCGACAAATATAATAAATAATGCCTCGAACGGCTCGACATAAAAGGACAGACGCGACAATTACAATAGCGGCTGGAAATTTTCAATAAACGATGCGAACACTTTATCGGTCAAATATGTATTTCGCGAACGCGACAGCAATACGAGCCGTCGAGAGGCAATAAACGGAAATAAAAGCCAGAGATCTAAACGCGAGTCTATCGCGGTAGAGGCATGAAATTAAAGCCCGACACCTCTGTCGTTTTCACGTTGCAGCTTGCAACAAAACGTATTACGGCGACGTGGGGAAAACGTACGATCTGGAGCTGCATCGACCGAAGGAGGATAAGGTGCCTTACATATGCAAGCTCACCTTTAACGCGCCAGGTGACAATCTCGGTGATATCGTGCAGGTAAGGTTCGTATGCATATTGCACGAATTAACCGGCAGGGCTAATTATCAGTCGGCATCGAATCTACGTCGAGCGTCGTTATTTATCGCGGACGAAGGAGCGATCTCTCCGGCAACTATCGAGAAAAAACGCGCCACGGGAATTCACAATAAATTAGCGTAGCTCCGCCAAGTCGTACTTTAATTAAACCGTGCATTAACGAAGTAACAAAGTCCGATGAAGAAACTCGCGAGACAGAGAGCGGCGCCAGATTACGCAGCGAATTAAATTCCGGATACTCGAGTCTCTTTTTCATCTTTAATCGCGCGTCGAGGAAACCGTAAGTTCCGGCGAGCGAGCGTTATATCGTCGGTCTCGCGCGAGCGAAAGTCGTCTCTGACGCCTGAAAGAAACGAAACGAAGGGGAGGGCCGACATAAGGGCTGACGGTCTTTTCCCGGGAGGGGAAAATTTCAAATGAATTGCGCGACCACTCGAAATATACGCGGCACAAAGGAACGTTTGCTATTCCGGAAAGCATCCGCGCGGCTATTCCCCGCACGGCGGAATTACCTGCCGGAAGAATTAAACAGCGGAATTCGTAATGAGCGCCGCGCGTTTTTCCACGATCGCGCGCCAACTTCCGCGAGTTGGCGGACGAGTCCGCTCGCCGAAATTCTCCGGCGAATTATTTACGCAGCATGATACTCGCATGGCTCTCCCATGGCGACTGCACCGGAGCGAGAATCTCCGTGTGCGTGCCGGCGGTCGGCGGAGCGTTTAATGTCCGCATCAAAGCGGCCGCAGCCGCGCTAAAATTCACAAAGCGACGCGCAATAAAACGCAGCGGCGCTGGTCGGATCGCCTTGGATTTTCTACGAATCCGCTCGATTCGATCCTCGGATACTTATAACGAAATCAAACACATCGTGACACAATCGACGCGGGGCGAGGAACTTGCAAACGCCCCGTCGTGTGCAAACGATTTCGTTCACGTTGACATTGATCGCGCGACCGTAGGTGCAAACTGCCTTCTATCATCGCGAGAGCGTATCTGTCGATATTTTAATCGCGCGAGGCGGATGAGCGTGGATTGCCCTCTCGCGAATGGGAAACCGCGCCAACTATCAATTTTCGATGGCGCGATCAATAGCCGATAACGCCGATGCGAGTTTACTCTTTCGCCGCGATGCGAAAGGGAAACCTCCGCAATAAAACTAATCGACCGCTCGATTTGTCGACGATTTCAGTCGTCAGAATCGCCGTTCCATTATGCAACTCGGAACGGTTACATTTACAACATCGCTCAAAGGCATCGGCTGGGGAGAGATGCTCGGTGGACGTGATAAAAACGCAAGTAAAATCCCTTCGCGCGGTCCCTGCATCGATCGCGGACTCTCGGTGTACCATTTCTGTATCTCAGAAACGCGGGATTCTCCGTACGGGATTAATCTCAGTATCGAGTATCGGTTCACGAGCGGTCCCGTTCGCAGCTGACCTTCGACAGCTTCACCCTGGGCAAATTCGTATCGTTCACCGCGGAGGGCTGCCCGGACGGATCTCTGCAGATTTCGGAGGCGCAGCGTCCCGACGTCGGCGGTCTCTGGTGCGGCACTTCCTGGGGACCGGCGATCTACTACAGCGAAACATCCAGCGTGTCCATCACCCTCAAGCTGCTCAGGCTCAGCAAAGATCAGACCGGATTCAACTTCGATTTCAGGATGGCGTACAAGATGATCAGGAAGTCCGACGCGGTGGTGCGCTACGGGAATCCCTTCGTCGGTAGGTGATCAGCTTTCAGTTAAAGATTTCGGACACGTCTTAGGGAGTTTGGTCGGCAACGCGTTGCTGCAACGACGTTTGTCCCGCGTGCAGTTTTTACTTCGTTCCTTCACCGAGATCAATTCAAAACAAGTTAGACATAAAGGTCATTTGATTAAGGTCCGCCTCGATCTCTCTCCGTCTCGGTTTTGCTATTCGATGTCACTTATTTCGTGCATCATTATGGAACATCGTTAGCTTGATCTCCGAAAGAGAGAGATTCACTCATTTTCTGTGCGATCGTGTTTATCTTGATCACGAATTATAATTCTTCGCAAGATTTAGACAGATTAACGCTTGGTACAATTTCTTCAAACGTTCGCGTATCGAGTAAGCAATTATCTTTCGTTTACCAGCGGCTCTCGCGTATATAATATGCTCGCAACGCATGCAAAGTGATCGGTGATCAATGCAATCGCGCGGACTTTGAGCTCCCGGTACTTCCGTCGTGGATGATTAAAATGCCAATGTCACGTTATCAGGAATAACGCAGGTCGTCGGGTCACCGGTGTCGACCGAGCGCACGTCCGTCGAGTACGCGAACACGTCGATGGCGATGCCGGTACAAATGGTGGAGCAACAACACGTGCCGGCATCCACGAAGCCAAGCTCCGAGCAGTTCTTAGGGGACCTAATATCCGGGACTTATTGCTCCCGTATATTCACCGACTGCGACCAGAGAAAGTGCAGATTGCAGTCGCCCAACTTCCCCGGACTCTATCCCCGCAATCTCACGTGTTATTACGCGGTAAGTGACTCGTCCAGGTTGCCACCGTTGACAAAGACGTGTTTTTCTTTATCTCGCCTTATCTCGCGATCGTCCAAATCGCAGCATCAGGAAATGCGGGACCACGCATACGAGCAACGAATCCTACTCTTTGCCTTTCTGAATCCTCGATCTGACGCACGCTCGAGGGACTCTTCTCGTTCCGTTGAAGAGACTCCTGATGTTTCTTCGCGATCCTCAAGCTGCTCATTAGGGAATCGCTCTCGTCGTTGGGCTGCAATGCATCATCGAATTAATTTGCTCGTCGCCGCGCAGACGCGTGATGATGTACGATCGACATGATCGAACCTCTTCCCTGTTGACACGCCTCATGTTCTGCTGCTCCAAGCAGACACTCTCGTAAAAGTACGCCTCCTCTCGCGCGTGGCTAACAAATTCTCCGACGACTCCCTTCCGCTGGCCATTATTTCCTCTCACCGGTGCTGCCGTGTGAGCCTACGTTTCCTCGCGTCACGTAAATCAACGCGGGAGGCAGGTTTCCGGCCGCTGCTTCCTTCCTTCCGTCTCTCGTTACCTTCCCGAATCACTTTCACTTGGTTCTCTATTCTCCCGCATCGGATAGTTCCTCCTTTCGCACGGGGCACATAATTTATTTGCGAGGCTCACTGATAATCCGTCGATGTAACGTGTCTCATCGTGAAACTGGTCAGCTTCCTCGCTCAATCATCCTCGGGCTAATGGACCAAACACGTGAAGGTACGGCCAGAATTTACGGTTGCCCGTTTCAACGCCAGCGGCGGTCATTTGTTCTCCTCGTGTCTAACCGTGACAGACGGACGGACACACGTGGGACTCGCGCTAGGTGCACTTCGATTACGACCGTTCCCATATATCCACCGGAAAGATTCTTCTTATTCCGAGAACGCTGATACAACGCTTCCAGCCTTTGTCGCGCGACATCGGCGATAAAGTCGGCGATATTCAAATAAAGGCCGGCATTCGTCACGTTTCCTATTGCTATTAGCTCGCGTGCAGGGAGTGAAATTTAATTTTAGCGCCTTACGCGAATCCATCGACCTGTTATCGGTTGATCGAGGAAAACTTTCGAGATATGTGCAAATTAATTTCTTGCTTCCGATTGATGATTTCGTCCAGTCAAAGAATTCCTCTCGCAATCAACCGTGTCGATTGGGATCTCCCTTGTATTTTTATAAAGAAATTTTGAGCTCGATTGAAAAGCAAGAAATTAATTCGTACGCCTAATACAACAGAAAATGTCGATTCTCTCCAAGTTGCTCAGATTTTTATGGAATCTACCATAAGCACCATAAGCAAACGGTTAGCGCAACGTTCATACGCTTACTCTTGACCTTGAATTTTACATGTACATTTGTATTTCAAGCGTCACTAAAATATGAACAAAATCCTGCTGCATGCACGCGCGCAACAACGCGCTTTCACGGGGGATCGAGATAAAGAATTTACAGCAGGCAGAATACATTTCCGATAGGAACAGAGTAAAATGGCATTTGTGGACGACGTGTGTAGGTGAGGCAGCATGAAGTACCCCCAGGCAAGCACGCTTTAATACACGTGAAACAGCCCCGAGGCCAATTGGTGGCTGTAAGAGCGCGACCAGCCACTCAAGCCGAACCTCCACCTCGGGAACTGCGTCTCTGGCAGGATTGTGACGTCGTTCAGGTACGTAAAGCTACCGCGAAAATTGGATTAGCTGTTATAAATTCAAGAGAGACAGAGAAAAAGGGAGCGAGGGGAGACCGGGGAAGGGGACTCGCGAGGCAACGTGACCGGTCTGTCAAGCAGCCGCTTTTGCATAGCGACCTCGCGACAGCGGAAATATCTTTAAGCATCGCGTTCTTTTTACCGCGACTGCGGCCCGCAGCGGCACATCGTTTCACGATGTAGATCAGCGTGTCGGAAGTAACATTAAAAAATGGCGGCCATACTTCTCGGGGAGGGAATGCGGGGGTCACATGTCAAGTGTCGAGTGAAAACGCGCAACTGTCGAGGAATCGAACGCAGCTGCACGGGCAGCTCTTCTTTTTCTCCGAGGCAATTTATTGGCATTTTTATCGATGCATTCATTCGAATGCGCGAACAATTTTCAACAATCGTTCGCGTTATGTAACATTGAGAGAAAATCAAACTGCTAGAGCAGCTTGATATGTAAAATGATTTTTGGAACGATTGATAATTAAAAATAACCAATGATCCGATGATCTAAGCTTATCTAAGCTTTAAACATACGTTGCATTCATACGTTGTTCGTAGATTGTAATAACTTTAAATAATCAAATATCTAACGCGAAAATCGGATCGCGAACGCTTCCTATGCATATAGAAATTCCGCTCGCTTTATTCCCCGAATATATCCCATGCTCTGTCATTTATTCTCCCCGCGAAATGGGGTAATTTGTCTTTATAGGACTACGTAACGGTGTATGACGGATACACCACCCGAGAGCCCGTGATCCTAAAATTCTGTGGAGGCGGGGAGCCGGTACCGGAGGCCATCAGCAGCGGCCCGGAGATCCTCGTGGAGTTTACTACCTCCCCTTATGGCACCTTCTTACATCCAACACCGCCCCATTCCCTGCATGGGTTCCAATTAGAAGTGCAAGTACGTAAGAACACGCCCTATAAACTGCATAATTGGCATCTTAATTAAAGTTACACCCATTTGTTCCCCTTTAATTATCTATGAAATAAAACATACACACATACACACACACATTTCGAGCGTGATATTTTAGATGGAGACAAGACGGGAGATGACAGATAAAATTCTAACAAAATTCTAACTTTCCAACATGGGCGTTATGGAATATAGGCTATGGAATTCATTACTCTCTTAATTGATTAACACATCAAGGCAAAATGATATTCAAGGAAGGTCATCGCGTTCCTCGGAATGAAGCGTGAATGCATATTCGGCCTCTCGCGCACAGCGGGGGAAAATTATTTACAGCCGTCCGTGTTACCGAAAATCGGGAGTCGTTCGGGAACACGTTTCACCATGTTGATCGAGTATAAAAGCCAACGAGCACTCGTAGAACCGAGGTAACGATATCGCCCTGCCTGGTGCTCGCGTTGCCACGTAAAATTCCCTAACGACATGCTGCGGTGGGTACGCTCGCATCAGATGGAACCGCAGACACGCGACCGCTCGCACGCGATCGCTGATGGAAGCTCGCCGCGTCCGTTGAATCGCAACATGCGCAAACGCGTGTTTCCAGGTCACGTTCGTGGATGCTGAATCGCCAACCTACGCCAAGAACAAGCGCTGCGAGTTCTGGCTGCGGGGCACCGGCGGCGGCATCCTAGCATCGCCTCGTCACTCTCTGCCGAGGAACAGCACATGTCTGTACCATCTACGCGGAGCCGGACCCACCCCGCCGAGCCCGACGCCACCCCGGCCACTACCCAAGTTCCCGGAGCAGCGTCCGGGCGCTGTCTGGCGGAGGCCGGCGCCGAGGCTGCCGCAGCCGCAGTTCCGTGTCTGGCTGTCAATCCTCAAGTTCCACGTGGGCACGGGTCTGTCCAGCACGGACGAGGACTGCTCGACGACGCTGATGGTCTGGGATGGCGAGATGATGCCGCTGTCCGAGTGCAACGACGTCGCTTGGTGAGCACAATGAGGATCTTCGGCACCAAAGTTCCGTCCGCTTCGGTTCTCCACGCGAGCTTTCGGGATCGCAGCTCGCTAGCGATCACGGATCACTCTGATGATTCACTTTGTCTTTTAGCTGTTGTCACGTTGTCGCAGTCGCGCGTTGCAGCATTGTCTTGCTTTCCTCTGTTACTACTTCATTAACTCGATGGGTGTTAATTCCGTTGACTGTCGAGCAGCATGTCGTACAATTACGGGAGGAGTTACAGATTCCGCCTCAACTTGGGATGTTTGTTCCCCAGTGAGAAAGAACGTCAGCGTTACGCCGAGAGGATGGGCGAGCCGGTTCAGCCCGTTCTTGCGCGGCCCGCGAGCAACACCACGTTGTTAGCGAGATACTGCAAGGACAAAGTGCCGAGGACCTGCGACCATGCTATCCTGCAGAACACCAGTCGTCCGTGTTCTTTGGGGGAAAGCTTTGTCTCGTCCGGAAGCAGTCTAACTATCGAGATGCGTATGATCGAGTCGACGGCGCTCAGGTAAGTGCTCGTTCTTGCAGCGTCTCGCGTGAATGTCATGTCCGTTGTCGCTCGATGCAGGAAGGAAAATCAAGCTGGGGCTGTACGTCTCGATTGTTGAAGTTTAAATTAAAGATACATTCTGCGAAACGAGATTTTCGTAAAGTTAGATTAAACAGCGAGCGATCTCTTGTATCATGTGTTTTACTTGAACTCGCTTCCTCGTTTGTAACTTCTGACGTACGCCCGGAAAGTTATACAGCTTCTGTATAACTAATATCAACGCGATTCTAGCGATTCAAATTGGCAAACAGCAAGTATCAAGATTTAACAAGTGAGATTAGCTAAGCGCGTCTGCAGATTCCATCGAAGAACCGCGTCGATGCTCTGAATTTTCTGAATTAAATACTTTTCGAAAAGTATGTCCGCTGTAGATCCGAAGGATCCGAGAAGGTATTTATCTAAAAGATGTCTCCAACTTTCCCAGTTCTCTCACCTTTCCGGACGGCTTTGTTTTCACTGTGCCGGGCACAGATCGGAAAAGTATTAAGCAGAAGTATAAGTATTAACGGGCTATGGAAAAAATCTCGAGGGAATTTGCAGCCGCAAACGGTGGAACGTCCGGAAAGTGCCTCGTTTCACCTGACTCGTTCGCAACACCGCATCTAATCGCCGCGGAAACGAAGAGAGAGAGAGAGAGAGAGAGAAAGAGAGAGAGAGTTACGAGTACGAGATGCAAGCTACGCAGGTTGCTTTTATGGCAATACCAGAGCGCAATATCTGCCGCGGTAGCACGAGCAGATATTCGTTCGTTCGGCGCGCCCTCCGTCTCTACGTGTACAAAGTGTACACGTGGGTTATTCATGAGCGTGGTTTCTCCCTTTTCCCGCTCTTTCCCCGAAGGACTCGGAAGATAACGGAGTTTAGAAAAACGCCGGGACACGTGGCGGTGGCGGCCTCCACATTCCATTTGCTTAATTTTATACGCGAGATACGCCCAGCCCCTGCGCCGGGGTGCGCGAAAAATGTTGCGCGCTTACTTCTTGACCAGGGTTCGTTGCACTGTGAATTATTTAAATGAAACGGCATCGCGTATAAAGAAGCGCGAGCTTGAAAGGAGACGAACGAGCCGACCTGGCGGAAAATTCGGCGCTCCTGTTATGTCTGCCGTTTTAACGTGTTCTTCTCCCCGAGAGCGCCCCGTGGAATGTCGTATGAATGCGTCATGAGTGCGGGTAAACGTGCGGCGCGTTAGCGTAATTAAATATTAAGATCAACGTTCCCTCGAACGATGATTAAATCGCGGTCCCAGCGAACGATCAACCCGCCGCCGTTATTTTCCGCCGTTTGCGCGGCAGTCTTGAAGCGCACGGAGCGACGCGGAGATCCAGATCGGCGTTCATCGATGAATAATTGTGCCCGGCGGTCTTACCCGCGGCGTTATCGCGATGGCAACACGCACACATACTTGGATTCACATTTTCCATCCCTGTCCAGGAGTAGCCTACCGCGTGTCATCGTCCTCCCCTATTTTTCTTCAGCATTCGTGCCTATCGGCGTGTAGACATGGCGCGCTCGGGCGTGATGAGCCGACGATGAGCGACGTGCAATGCGGATGCATCACACGGTCTAGTTAATCCTTTCCGCGCGAGGTAAAGCCTACCGGCGCGACACATGGACTTTATAATAAACTCAGGCTGCTTTAATAACATCCCCGCAACCGATGCTGCAACATCGAGGCTCTCCGTCCGGGTTCGTCGATCTTGATCAGCGCATCGAACCCTGCCGGCCGGCAGGGTGTATTCTTCCGTTCTTTTGCGGAGCCTATCAGCTTTGATCTGAAAATTGGATGTTTTGATAAAGTTAACGCAAAGGAGGGAACTTGTACCGGCTATTCCCTCGTTTCGATCCTCTTTCCGTTTGATCGCTTCGTGGATTTTAACTCGGCGAAGCCACGGGAGCTCCATATTTCGTACGCTCGCGAAATGAATTGATTTCCTCTTTCAATAAATTAATCGGCTTGATGTCACGCTCTTGCTTCCAGACCCGTCAATTTCCGCGCTCTGTACGAGTTTGTCGATCTTCACCAGGACGGCGATCCATACGGTAGCGGACCGTGCTCGCGCGTCTTCTACAGCCGGAACCGGGACCATTATCCCGATCGTAAATTTCAGGGGCCGCGTGACATATTCTTATACGGCCGTGGGGGATCCAAGAATGTAAGGTAAGACCGTATTGCTATTGCCGATATATCGCGGCAACGGATTAAGCGGCCTTCCGGTTACGCGTTCCTGCTCATTTACCGAAGCTGCACTCATCATCGCCGAGATTAACTCCGGCTGCTCGCCAAGCGCGTGGTCGGCCGTTTTAGAAATTTATGAGGAAATTTATGGCATAATCGCGTGACGACTTGGCCGACCTCTGTGATATGATTTATCTGTCGTAATTGATCGTCCGCCGATAGCGTCACATTGATAATTTGACATCGTGACGGTCTATCGTCCATCGATTGGTCCGCATCGATTGGGAATACCGTCGTGGAAGCTAATGTAACGATGTAATTACGCGATAATGTCGTCATTAACTCGTTACCGTCCGTCAATTCTTGGCTGACTCCGTTATTAACGGGCGATTGTGTCGTTGCTTGCTTCCTCGTAAAACACAACGTATTTCTTTTTCGCGGTCGAACGATTGACGAGCGCGATAGCTTATTGCGGAAATGGGATCAGAGCTGCGCGTTAAACGGCGATTAAAGACACCGTATAGCGAATTCGCGTATCGCAATCAAAACTGGAATTGTGGAATTATTTTTTCACATGTTGTTGGCGTGTTTTACTCGAGTATCGATATCTGTAGCGAGATCCATGCGATCTCCACAGTTTTCGCATCCTACTTTGAGTGGAATAAATGAAACGAGAAAACGAATAAATGAACGAGATAGCCGAACGCGATAATCGAATTATAATTAATATGATTGATGCTTACGCAATAAGCTTGTGATATTTCGTTCGTGATTGTAATCTATATCGATGTATTTTTCGACCTCAAAGTGTCTTTCTCTTTTTTCTCACGAAATCTTCATAGCCGTCGTATATTTATTCGTCGAAGGAACAAACACATAGATTTTTGATAATCTTTAAGCGCTGTTATCGCGCGCGTCGTCCTTTTATCACTGTCCGCAGGGTCGGATCTTCCCGATAAAATATCAGTTAGGCCGCGTAGTTTTACGACAATCGTAATATAAACTTTACGCCGCGGAGTCGATATCTCTGCTGCCGGCAAATCAGAGTTTCCCTCGTAAGATTTGATAACGGCAACGCTCACGTTTTATTTATCATCGTGTAGATAATGTCTACCGATGAACCTGCATTCAGTCTGCATTCAGTCTGATTCTTTGAAAATTCACCAACTCACTTTTAACATAACAACATTCGCAAGACTCCCAAGCCGAAAATGTCGTACGAATCTCGTTATTTATCCGATTAAATCCTTTCCACACGCGCGGCTGAGCCATAAGAATGGAATCGATTTTGCCGTAGGAAAATTATTACTTGATGTTCTCCAAGAGATTTCCTTCTCGATCGAGTAATAAGAGACGCGGATACCTCCTGCCCGGGGGGAGATAATTTCGTTTGCGATATCCGAAAAGAGAACTCGGTAATGGTGGCTGCGCACCAGCATGATCCGTCCTTAGAATCACTTCGATCGCTACCCGAATAACGGGCATCCAACCTTCGATGCTCCTCGTAATCTTCCTGCAGTATCGATCACTGAACCGGCCCCTTTGCCTGGCCGACGAGGCGTGTAGATTCGATTAAATGCTGAAAGTGCAGGCCAGAACGGGTTTTGCAGCTGCGTGTACCGCTTCGAAGGAGAACACGACGAGGTGGTGAAGCTGAGGTTCAACAAGCTCCTCAATGGGAATCGCACTTGCCGCAGCGTTAGCAGCTCCGACTTCAATAGATTGCTCTGCGTTGGCTCCGAGAACTTCTCGATTAAGGTGCGTAATTGAAACCTTCGATATATCAGCGATTAGCTCCAAGAAGGTCACATGGAGAAGTACCCATATCGAAAGTTGGATCTTCCACGATTACGACGAATCGCTACTCTGTCCGCGTGCGTGCCTCCATTATGTCCGTCAGATGCAAAAACGTTTGCACGACGAGAAAGACTGACTGAGCATTTCGAGCAATTATCTCGCGGATCGCGAACGATCCTCGAGAAGGCTGATTGCAGCAGCTTGGAAATTACGAGCGAATTACATGCTGTTACAATGGAAATCGCATGGAATCAGTAGTAACAGGTGGCACTGATCGAGTAATTAACGAAGACGGCTTTGCCGACACGACAGCAAATATCGGCAATCCGCAAATTCGGGCATGACGGAGACAGACCAGAATAGGCAGAGTTTCGCCAAAGTTTCCGAGTAGTCGACGTAAGCCAGACAGACCCGGACCGTGATCTGTCTCGTTAACTCGATGTCCGATAAATATCGGAATTGCGAGTCGACTCGAGATTTCGTCCCGAGATAGTCTCGAACCGCAGACAATCGTGAGAACGTAAATATTTTCAATTTCAACGAACGCGAAGCAGCTCTGAAAAGTTGGCTGAAAACGAGGTATTGGATCGAGAATAATTTCTGTAGTCACTCGCGTGGACACGCGGCAAGTTACAGCTCGCGAGATAAAACTCAACCGAAACTTAACCGTCTCTTATGCTCGTCCAGGTGCTGGACTTACCCTGGCCGAATGCACCGCCCATTCAGCGCGATTGTCTCTGCTCGAATCGATCGTTACCCATCAATATCAAGTCCACCTCCAATATCGCCGAGGTGCACTTCACCGTTCTGTCTATGGACGCGTTGGACGATTACAATAATCTCTTCTTCGAGGGCACCTGGGACTTTGTGAAAACGACGCCGTGCATGCAGAAACGCAGAGTCAGGGGACCGTCTGGTGAAATTAAATACACACCGCCAACGGAGGATGACGAGGTAAGCGCACGGCAGCTTTACATAGCGAATCGATAAAGACTGTAATTACGTTTTGTTTAGTCATCTTGGAAAAACGTTTGCCGACAAAGTAATCACGAACGTTTCTCCCCGTTATTACTAGAAAAACTGCGAGAGTCAGCCGTGGCTGATCGATCCCGGCCCGAGTCAATACCTGTACGTGAAGATGCACGGCGTGATCATGTCGAACGACAGCAAATGTGCGACCAAGAATCGCATCATCGTGCACACGGGTGGCGCGATTCACGTGTCGGTATGCCCGAAACCGCCCGTGGACTCGCGGCACCACGTGGTGGAGGTTTTCAGCGACGGTTGGGCCGTCAGCAGCAACGCGATGATCCTCGCGCCAGGACAGGACCCGGTCAGGACCATCGCGGTGGAGTTCCTCGTCAAAGAACCAGCTACCTACACGGTCACCTGGCTCGAACTCACCAGAAGGTACGTGATAACGACGTGACGATGTTTAATCGTCAATCGCTGAGTCAAAAACGGGAGTAAAATCAGTAAGGATCCGAGATATCGATTGGACTCGCGAGTATCGTTTAGGTATCGCTATATACAACAGAGCTCGTAGTCGAGAGAGTCTTCGCGACCACGTTCTTGAAAACCCCTTCATTGTATAGTTCGCCGAGTTTAACTTCCGTTTAACTCTTGCGAGATATTTAATTTTGCAAGAACGGGGATCGTTTTAACGGGGAAATTAATGCGACGCATGTGCGTCTGCGTGCTCGGAAAAGATTTCTCGATAACGTTGTAGCATTATAAATAAAACACAAAGCTCGGGACACGGGTCACAATACGCGTCGTTCGTTGCGCAAAGTGCAGCAATAATAAATCCGTAATCTTTCGAGGAGGGGTATGAAAGTCCACGAAAAAAAAGGAAAAAAAGAACGAAAAGGAAAGAAAGAAAAAAGAAAAGAAAGAAAAAAGAAAAAAGAACGTATGAAGTATCGAGGAAAAGCCGATTAAAGAGTTCCTAGAGAGAGAGAGAGAGAGAGAGAGAGAGAGAGAGAGAGAGAGAGAGAGAGAGAGACGCTGATAACTCGGTATCAGCAGATTGCGAATTTCCCTTTAAATTACATCGATCGGCCGGAAGACTCCCTGGCGCTTCCTGATTTACATAATATCGGAGCCGAATGGAAATGCTGGCGGCGCGATTCACGTTTACTACTTCACGTTTGCTCCGAAGCGCAACGCGAGCATCTCGCTGGGAAAACACCTTAATTAATATCCGCTCGACGTCACCTGGCCCTCGATTAAGCGGGCGAGAAGGGCGTCCGAGTGACGGCGAGTGCCCGCATAGTTACGCAGCGGGACAATATAACTCTCTATCGATCCTGCCTGACCCGCAGACCGTCGGTGACGTCAACAGCGGGATTGCAAATGTCGCGGGACTGCGAGCAGCGTTGCCCGGAACTGGACGCCTGTATAAACGCCTCCCTTTGGTGCGACGGGGTGTCCCACTGCCCTTCCGGTTACGACGAGGCCCTCACGCATTGCTCCATGCTGCTGCAACTGGCGCCGTTGCAGCTGGCGCTGGGAGCGCTCGTGGTGATCACCGTTCTGAGCGTCCTCTGCTTCATCGTGTGGCGGATCTGCCGACGTCGCGGCCGCCGCTCGATATCCCAGCACCGTCTGAAGAGCATCTCCTCCGAGACGGCGATAATCGACGGCAAAGAAGTGATATGCTGACACAGCGACAGTTCTGTGCGTTACGTCGAGGTCGACCGGGTCACCACCGTGTGACGATCGCCGTCGTCGTCGTCCACGTCGGTCCGGATTCCGGCCTGGGTCCCCCATGAATCAGCGCTCGGACTCTGCTCGCTCCTCCTCTCCTGAGGACGCCGTTATCGCTGTTGCTGCTGTCGGGAGGATCCGCGGAATCGCCTCCGCGTAACGCGCAGAACTGTCGCGTGCAAGGGATTATTCGGGACGTCAGGTGGGCGAACCGGAGTCCACCTGTGATCGGAACACGCGCTCGACGCTCGGTGACTCGGACGAGGCAGAAGAGGCAGGATAGAGGAATCTCGTCTTGGATAGAGGAATCCCAGGATGGTCGAGTCGAGGAAGCTCTACGAGCTCTGCTACATTTCTCAATGCGTGTGCATCGTTGCGTAGCTTCTTTTTGTATCATGTAACAGTCACGTGATGATGCATAACGCGCAGCGTTAAGGAGTGCAGAATTGAGTCTGATTGGTGGTCTGAACGTCGAGATGATATATAGAACAGCGACTGAAATGCTTCTTAGGTTCATGATGTCCGCATCGAGTCGACGGAACGTCGATTAATCCGCGATCGCATCATGCGCTTGCTTTCGTGTCGGTCAAGTCGCGGTAATCGCTCAGTCGTAACTTGGTAATCGCTATACTCTGTACTGCCAATTCAACTTGTTCGCTTGAATCATTTCGAAAGTTTCCGAAAGAACTTGGCGGTCTCCGAATCGCGATCGGCTCTTGATTCATCTCCGGAGACATCGAAACAATCATTGGCGAGTTCCGGAAGTTGCCGAGTTCCGACAGCTTCGTTATCCTCGCGTGCGGCGGATCTTATTATTCTCTAGCAAAATGTAATTCTCGGCACGAGAGGAAGAAGCCCCACCGGAACTGCCAGAAGGGGCATTTCTCCGGAAATCGAGGAAAGGAAAAGGGCCGCGTAAATGCAAAGCGCGAAGTACTTTAACGAGGACAATAAGTAACGAGATCCTAGTAGTATGTCGCTATTATGATAGAGCGGCTTAGCGAACTCAAACGACATCGCTTCTTGATCGAACCTCGGCAGCTGTAAAAGCTAAATGGCGGTAAGAGGATTGCACATCTCGACGTGGTACTGCGAGGGACTGAACGCTGCAATAAGCAAAAGACGCAAATAGGCTTAGCAGATCGCGGATTGTTGGCGGATTGGCAATTATAGACTGACATCGACAACTGGTTAACCGCTTGGTGGTTATTAACGGTAAATCTACTATGTTTCGCGCTACATTCCGCGCAGTCGTGGTTGGCTAACGAGTTGATGAATTGTTGATGAATTCTTTCCCGCGTGATTTAGCTTCGTTCGTAGCTTAACGTCGACCGGCAAGATTTACCGGCTATTTCGCTCACAGCTTGCGCGAGGTATTCACGTTTGTTATCGCGCGACATCGAGCGCTACCGCATGGATGTCCGAGCAGCAATGATCGCGCTATGTTTGGTTTCTCGTAAATAGCGAGATGTTAATTACATCGAGATGCCGCATCGGCACCTCGTCTCGATGAGGAGACACCTCGATCGAGGCATCGAGCGTCGCGCGCAACGCGCTTAGCACTAAGACACTAGACCTGCTCGAGGATAAGGGTAGAGGAATTTCTAGAGGCGAGCGGGATGACAAACGTCTCGGCTTGCGCTCCTTTTTTTTAAAACGCGCGTGACATGACTCACACGAGATCGTCTGTAAAATAGTCCGTAATTCGATCGGCGCACGGCCGACCCGAGTCGTCGCCTAGACGTTAGCTAGACAAATTCAGGCGCCGATCGTGGAAAATGTCAGGCACTCCGCGCGACGTGAGCTGTGAACCGTGCTGAGAAACCTGAAGTAACTTCCGCCTGTCGTTTACTGCCAAAAGTAGTCGATTACGTCGCGGCGAACGGCGGACAAGAGGAATTTTATAATTACCTGCGTTACCTGCGTTCGCGTGTTAACCGTAGGACTCGGTTTATTACTAGATCGTTTCGTCGCGCTGACGATTATCCTTCCGCGAGAACGCGAGGCGCAATACGGTGATCGCCAAGATCTCATTCACGTGTCTTGACCACGGACTCGTCCCGTTGACGTGTTGCATCGCGCTCTGGGGCGCGTCTCGACGCAAGCGAGCCAGACCTGTCATCGACTATCGGCTAGATCCGCGACACACGAACCACCATCGACGAGAGGTAAGGGATGACAATCGCGAGCCAAGAGAACAGCTCGCTCGCGACAGGAAATTTGTCGAGTCCCTCCCCACTTTCCTCCCCCCTCGCAATATGGGAGATTGTCGCTCGCACCCGAGCGACGAGGAGAAAAAGTATCTCAGCTAGAGATACTGACCAAGCCTCAGCCAAGCGATAGCCGAGACTACTCGATTACCCATTTTAGCGATCAGCGCTCGCGGGGGCGGGAGGGGCGGCGGAGCCGCGTAACGTGGTAGACTTCAGTAGTCTGAGAGATTATGTGATAATATATAATGCTGTTTTCCTTCGGAGCTGTGCTCCGGATATTATTGTTACGCCAGGCGAACGGCGTCTGTCGGCAGCAGCTCTGCGTCCCGCCGAGAGAGAGGCCACTTCCTTCCTCTCGCTGCACTTTCAATCGCGCAACGCGTCGCCGGCTGGATCAGACCGCCGCTATGCCGGAAGTTTAGCGAGACGAGGCGAGACGGGTTGACCGAATGCGAATTATATACCGTATACGGCGTATTCATTTGCAGCACGAGCTACAACGACACGCTCACCGGCGCCATGGCGCTCTTGTACACCTTGTTCATAACTTGTACATAACTGATTATTTATCTATTCGTATCGAATGACGAATGTTGCACGTGTACTTCCGCTCGCATGCCTCAACTGCCGAGCATTCTCTCCCTCTCCCTCCCTCCCTCCCTCTCTCTCTCTCTCTCTCTCTCTCTCTCTCTTTCTCTTGTTTCGAGATTTAACTCGCGCCTTTTAGCTCTCCGAGTCTAAGACTACTGCTGCTATCGGAGCGTTCGATTTTAACGAGCAGATTCGACGGCGGCGTGATGGAGAGCACCGCTTTCGTTAATCAGCGAGGATCAGATTATCTCGATCATCGTCGGAGGATCGCGAACGTAACCGCGCGAGGAAGCGCTGCTGAGATAATCGCTAAATCGTAAATCCGAAAGCCAAGCAGCAAGGATGGAACTGCGACGCCGTCGAAGCCGCTGGTGCTTTGTTGTACGATTAGTCCGTCAGGTCGCGATGTCAAGCGCGATGGAACTTTGACATCCGCAATCGCGGTAAGGCTCTTAGCATGGCGCGGTCTATAACATGTTATCTACATCGGTAAAGTTTACGCCAACTTCGGGAGAACCGCTGTTTCTTACGGAACGGAGTTGGCAGGAGCCAGTCGCCCTGCAAATCGACGGGGAGATAATCCCCTCGCGGGGAAAATAAAGGGCACGGCACACCCGACGTTTCCGGTCAGAGATATTTTTAGATAGCGCGGTGAGGAGGCGCGAATTGCCGCTGATTTCTCTCGAATACGGTACACGCGAGCGGAGGTTCTCATCTCTCTCTCTCTCTCTCTCTCTCTCTCTCTCTCTCTCTCTCTCTCTCTCTTTTTCTGTCTTGCCGCTTTGCTCGATAGACTTTCGAAGAATCACGAAATATAGAAATACAGTCTCTCGGAACGGGAGAAGAAGCGAGGAAGAGGACGACGGAATCGGCTCGAGAGAATCGACGAAGAGGAACGTGGCGTGCTGATGTCGCACACTGTCTCAGCTAGCCGAGAACACCGCCAATTATTATAAATCGCGTAATTCGCGACATAATGCGAACGCGTGTGTCGACGACCGATGATCACGAGAGGATATGCCGCTTTTGAGCTTTCAGTGTTGAATCGAAGCGAGTACCCTGCACTCACGGTCGCACGAGTGCACTGAAAGGAATTTTTATTTTGTTCTTATCCCGCGATGGGAGCTCCTGCGCACTCGCGAGTTCCGTATTTGTCGGCGTTCTGCGGCGAGATAACATTTGTCGCGGTACTTTCCAAGTGATAACGTTGTAGATTAATCCGACAGTGGCAGACGATGCATGCGTGCAGCGTGCATCGTATCTTGTGTTCAATCAGGACGAAGCAATATAAATTTTTTAGATGGAAAGGAGGTCACGGTGTCCCTTCACTTCTACATCCACACGAATTGTCCGTCGATATTTTCCATTTCCTCCTCAGTCGTGCTGTCGGATGGCGCAGAGCTAGCGGCTATGCATCGCAACGTCAAATGTCACGTTTCAATGCGAATAATGCGAAGGCATTATTAAGACGCAAAGAAATTATGCCGCAAAGCGCAAGGAAATTCGCGATGGAGGAAACATCTTCTGACGGGATAGGATGGATCTTGCTCGTGTCACGAGCATCGAGTCATCGCTCGCAATTAGTCGGCAGAGTTTTCATTTTTACCTGGGACCAAAATACCATTTCGTTGATATCCCGCTATGCCAGAACGACGCGATCACGCGAATACGAGACTCATCGCGAGGCTATCGAGATTCTAATCGACAACTGATGACTGATCCGCGAGCGGAGAAAAGACTGATTTATTTACTCGCATCCTCAGAACGATCTGCACTGCCACGATACCTCTTTGACGACAATCGTAAAGAGGGGAGAAAAAGACGATTGCCCGGATGTACGTCTATTATTTATAAACCACCGATCGATTTCCGATATCAGTGGAGCATTACGCTCGTTCAGAATTGCGTAATTCGATTGAGCACTGCCCGCTTTAAAAATAGAGATTACTATCTATTTTGTACGATCTACAATAATGACTTCCACGTTTTAAAGTTACGGTCCCACGTTGAATGCAACGATATCAGCTTTAAAGCCATGACCCAGATAGTATCTTCGCTGATGCGTCCGCCGGCGAGAAATTTTTCCAGAAATAGGTCGTCGAAGACCCGCTAATTGCATTACATCGTTCCTGACACGAGCAAATTAATTCGCGGAATGCTAATAGCACATAATTAACTAGAGCCCAAGCAAGTGCACGCACGAGAACAATTTATCATTCCGCATTTACGACGGAAACGGCTCTAATTCGCCGAGGGAGAAGATGAAGAGGAGCAATGAAAACGTAAATTGCCGCGTGCAATTATAAGCGGTGACCTCCTTTTAAAAGCAACGTTAACGCACCCCGACATCTCTGCAACGCCACGAATACGCTCTCCGTTTGTTGCCTGTCTCGCCGATTGTTTCACCCTCTCAACGTTCATGAAAGATCCATGATGATCCAGCAAGCGAGGCATCGCCGATCCTGGCCACGTTTCACCTCAGCATCGATCATCATTGCTCTCGAAGAAGCCCGAGGAAGGCTAGTTCTCATATTCCACGGCGACAGTAAAAGTTTAGCGCGAACGAGAGACACGACGCACGAGTGAACAGCGCGTCGTATATCGCATCATGACCGCAACATGAATTCTCAATTTCCATCTCCGTATCCGCCGTTTATTACCGTAAATAGAGCGGTGAAGCTTTATTATCTCGCGGGTGCATGGCATCCGCGAATCGTCGATCTCGCGCGTGAGATTTCCGGCGAGCGAAACGGAAACGCTAACCGGAACTGCGCTCCCGAAAATCTCCGCCGACTCGTCCAAGGAACGACGTTGGAGGTTGTTGATTCGCTACGAACGAATTAATGCGAATCCGCGAATATGCGAAGCGTCAAGTCCGCGAGCTGCTTTCACGGCGAGCAGACGACTTGGGACGGCGCTTGAAAATTCAAAGGGCGATCGGAGGAAGGATGCGTAATTGCTTATCGAAACTTCGCAAGAGCGAGTTGACATTTAATCCTAGTCATCCAAGACAAATTGGAACTTCGGTCCACGTCCGAGGATTAAATGAGATGTTAACGAAGTTACGTCTAAGCGAGACGCAAAGTTTGGCGAACGTGACGCTCGTGCAAAAATCTGCCTTGCCGAAGAGAAGAATATACAACTTCTTCGATGCACCGTCTCGCCGTTAACTCGGCTTCCAGCCGTGCATCTTGAAAAACGAATAGAAATTTTCAATTGCCAAGCTACGAAAGAAACGAAATAACTTTAACAGGCATAAATTGACGTCTCGGTTCTAGCGGTACTATCGAACTAAACGCTCGCTTTTAAAATAAACGACTCAATTGTCGGAATCGTTGATCGCAGATATTGAACAATATGAACCCTGCCAACGTTGAAATGTCGTTTTTAATCACCGGACGTTATCTGCTCTTGATAATTAAATGGCATTGAAACCGTTAGTATGACTTTTTTTCCCCAGTAAAAGTATGTTATAATCCTTTGCAAAATGTTTGTGACTTTGTAAATGACAATAAATTTGCGGGAGCAGACGACATCTTGCACAATCTCGTACGTGTGATCTATTCACTTTGCGATTCCCAAGAATCATCGTTCGATGCATCCTGAAAACGCGTCGTACAATTCTATCCAGCGTGCACGCACGCACGTTTCTTCCTCGGAGAGACCGCAGCCGCAGCCGTAAAGCGAACGATTTCGACCGCGTAATAATCCAAAATTGGACGAATAATCCGATTTGAAGCGAATGAGCGCTCCGCTGTTACACCCAGATTGATTTCGGGCCGCGTCTACGCGTCACGCGTCGCAAATGCAAATACAAACGAGCTGCGAACGCAGTGCCTAGCATGTGCTTAAACTGGTGCGAAGGTAATAACTAATGTAATCAATAACCACGTGGATGCAACGCTCGAGATACGATTCCAATGATTATCGGAGGCTCGCCGGCACGTTGCTTGATTTATGTAAATATCGATCATTATGCAAACGATCGGCGCTATGGATACGGGACGAATTTTCGTTTCGTCAGCCGCGCTTCGTGATTGCACGTAATCTCGTAATCGAGTTAATGAGATCCTAGATCGCGGGATGCGATTTGCTAAAGTAATTATGTACAGGTGATTTCTAGGTGTTACTGTTGACAGTGCCGGATCGTACTCGCGGCTACGAGCGATGGAATGATCGATGATTCGATCGAATGCGGCAATGCGATCGAAAAATCCTAAAGACGTGAGAAACACAGCTCTCTCTCATTGTCGTCAATTGCGATCTCATCGGAGATCGCATCCTATCGTTGAAGAGATCGATTCTTCAGCCCGAGAGAACAGAGCGAGAGAATGAATGTATCGTCAAGATCGGACAAAGATGAAGCCATGTTGATTGAAGTGAACAATCGGCAGCTGACACTGCCGTTAACGTAACGGACAAGCAAACAAACACGCTGCGTTGTCTCATGCATTATTTACTTGTTATGTAAATTTATAAAGCTATTGACGCTGCAACGATAACTCGCGCGAGCTTACTGCGCGTATATTTGCAAGCGTCATCGAAAAACTGATGAAAGTGCAACGTCCATTGTCGACAACCGTTGCCGTCTACCCTCGAAGAAGACTCGCGTTAACGTTTAATTTCAACGGTTGCCATTATCATCGAGACCAAACGGTATCGAGACCAACCGCTGTTTCCTTGTTTTTGCTTATCTCCTCGTAATCCGCTTTCTGCGAGGATTTGCTGACGAAACTGCGTATCGATATTCCCCATTTGTCTGCGAGAAGGCTCTCGAAAGTATTCGCAGCTGGAGGAATCGTGCCGCGTGTTTGGATCGAAGCTTGCATCGTCGATTTCGCTTCCGAGTCTGATCTCGATTCCTGTAAAAGCAGAAAAGCAGCGAACGACGCGAGTCATCACGCGAGTTTCACGAATTCAATATCATCCATCGTACGTCATCAGTCTTTCCCGGTCGTCATTGGCAGTCTCACGAGCATCGAACGATCGCTTTGCGCACGCTTCGCAGCGGCGAGGTCATCGCTTATGCAAGCCGGAACATTTTGCTCTTCATCGGGAAATCATACAAAGCGATTCGAAGTTCGCGTCACGCGCTGCGAGAGCGATTGCTTGCGGATCGAATCTGCTTTCACCGTCGATTGCATCGATCGATTGTAAGTCCAACATGAATCATCGAGACTCCTTGCTCCTTCGAGACTCGCGTTGCGAGAGAAGGACACGGATCGCCGCGCGAGCATTAAAATAAGCCTGGAGCCTTCTATTTTTTTTTTCTTTTTTTTTTTCCATTCATTTCTCCTGCTCGTGGCGAGCTACACGGCCAGTTTGAAAACGATGGTTCGCATTTGCGACTCGAGGGATTCCCGACTTCCCGATGCGAGGAAAAGTAACTCCTGCAACCGATGAAACGATGACTTTTCGAAAAGCATGAGAATACTTTCCCGATCGTGACCCAAGCGCGAATTATCAGTTTCCGTCATATTTCTTCGAGCGAGCGATCTTGGC
Source organism: Eciton burchellii (assembly GCA_020341155.1). NCBI lineage: Eukaryota > Metazoa > Arthropoda > Insecta > Hymenoptera > Formicidae > Eciton > Eciton burchellii. Next base: position 3,179,346 of record JAHMML010000013.1, read on the forward strand.
CGATACGCGCCATGGTGGATGCTTGTTTACTCGGTGCACTTTGAGTACACTTAACTTGTAAGACTGCGAGGAGGATGTGAGGATGATTTTTAATGACTTGTATACGTTTTACGTAATTGCGTAATTATACGAAAGGACGGAACGGGATAGTCTCTCCTCATGGTCGTTGAGCGCGAGGTCAGCAAGATTTCTGACAATAACACGGCACACGCACGCACGCACGCACGCACGCACGCACGCACGCACGCACGCACGCACGCACGCACGCACGCGATACTATCGCGATTATGTGCAAACGCACACGACATATTTATTGGCAATTGTTCCAATTGAAGGCGGTGACACGAATCGCGATACACCGAATGCAACGGCGTGAACGTAACAGTGGAATTTTATAACGAATTTGCCTGAATTACTGCCTGAGAATATTCCATACTTAAGTTACGCATATGTACACGCTAAATCATTCATTAAGGTATCACTAACAGGATCGTGAAATGGAGATAAATATTTCGCGTGCGCGCGTATCTCGCGCTTTTAATTCCAGAATTCCAGAACTGGAAAAAAAAAAAGAGAGAATCGGATCATTTTTCACGGAAATGAAATAGAACTAGAATACCAAAAGGAATTCATTGCGCACGTCGCAAAAGAACGAAAAATACATTCCGCATTTTCAGATATACATACATACATACATATATATATATATATATATATATATATATATCGATCTGATTTCGCGGAATGTGTTCCCTGAATTGATTTCCTGCAATTTTCCTCTATTTTTCGCGGACGAGCGGTCGGCATTTGCGCGATCGACGCGCAAATGCGAAAAATCCATCGAATGATCAATGAGCAAACGTCGCGCTAAATCGGATCGACGCGAAATCCAAAGGAGGCACCGATCCGCGCATGAATCATGACTGCGGATCATGATTTATTCACGCAAGGGCTTCTCTTTCTCCCTTCCTCCCTCTTCCTCTCCCCCCCCTCTCTCTCTTTCTCTCTCTCTCTCTCTCTTTCTCGGAAGTGAACACATCGTGTGACGTTACCGTTACGAATGGGAAGCTGGGAATCGGACGAAAACGCATTTGCATTCCGCGACAGAGGCGGAACGCGCATTTGTATCGGCATTCGGCGAGGTGTCGGCGCGATTTCGTGTCACGTGACACTTGGACGCAGCATCGTTAATTGGTCCGCGATAAAGGAACGAGAACAATAACGACCGATCAGACATCAGACACGGAAGGTTGACTGATCCTCCGAGAAACATGCTCACGCGACACGCATATAGTTACTAATTGTACCATTACCGATTGCCGACTCGCGGCATGTCGGATATGCGACATTTTTAATAAATTATTTTGAAGATTGCCCGCCCCTCGTCTGTTTCTTTCCCCCTGCAATTCCCTGCAGGCTGCGCCTCGTCCTTCGATTATCGCGCGTTGTTGCGCGCTATTGCGCAACGCGCAATGTCGTTTTTGCGACTTCCTCTGTTGTAATCATCGGTAGAGTTGCCGGTGCCAGGCATCGCGTGATTGTCGGCACTTTTCGTAATGGAGGAAGCTCGGGGGGCCCTGTTTGCATACGTTATAACATACCCACCATCGCATGGCGATGGATATTAAACATTGTTGCTGTTTAATGAAGATGAAAAATAAATTCGAATTCTCGTATAAATTATATGTATATAAATGCATTCCAGAATTCCAGTAGATGAATAAGCGTAAAGTGATAGTAGGCTTGTATCGTCATTATCTCTCTGCATTATCGGGATAATTTTTTTGTTTTGTCACATGACAAACGGCGAATCTCGACTAGAATAATAATAAAGAATGCGGGATAATATAAGGAGCTACGATGCTAAGATTCGAGGACGATGGATATATCCATCGCGAGGAGGAGACGAAACGAAAGGAACGGAGCGATATTATTCAAAGCTCTCCAAGAGAGGAGACAATGAGACACGTAAACGGAAAATGCAAACGGAACGAAGTGAATTAAATTCGTGCGTGCGTGCAATGACACGGAACACGCGCAACGCAATCGATCGACGTAATTCAACGCTATCGTTCCTCTCGCGCTGTGTCACGTCGTTCCCGGGATTCCTCTTGACGTCACAGATCCACAGAGCGGAGGCTGAGGAGAACCAGCATCTCCCACTACCGCCCTTGCCACTACCACTCCGTTACCGCTGCGAATCGCGGTGCTCGCTTGTGTTCTTGCGGCACATCTCGCCTACAACGGCCTGTTCTTCGTTGACGCATACGTCACGCATACGACACGAAACGCGATTTCTCGAGCAAGCTGAGGTGAGTAGCAGAAACTGTCGATGACGCGTGATACAAGACTACGTGTCACTCGTCGGCCACTCTCGGTTCGTCAGGGTGTTTCGAGATCGGTCACACGCTTCGTGAGGGCGTTCGTTGGGCGTCATCGATCATCCGTTTTGATTTCAAGGTGGATATCTCGCCCGACTCTCGCCCGACATATGCGAAAGATATCGCGTCGATTTCTGAACAGCTCGCGGCACGCTTTCAACTAGAATTTTCCATTCTATTCGAAGAATATTTTCTAAACTCGTAGATTCGTGTTTCGTAATCGCCTGTACGAGTCGTGCTATTATTAGTGACCTGTGCCAAACGGTAGTGGAACTGAAGCAAACAGTTCATAACATTGTCTTTGTACGCAGGTTGCTGCATCCTTCGAGTTTGATCCTCTTTTAGACAAAATGAGCTACGGTTATCAAGTGAGTAACATTTAATTTATCACTAATCGATCAGGAAGCTTATTTACTCTGTATTATTGCAATATCTAAGAGGAGGAGATGATGCGTTATATTATTTAAAACTACAGTAAAGTAACATCAACTTGGGATAGTTAAACTCTCTTTCATCAAAGAAATAGCGGATAAAATATGAAATCTGCCAGGTATTGGTATATCTGTTTCTTTACGTGTTCCTTGATATATCCAAGGGACCACCTGTACAGTTTCCGGGACAATTATATCTACCAACATCGTTTGGGGCTCCGCCTGGTAAGCCCTCTGCCCCTGAGGCTCCGTCTCATACTTCATCGAATTTTTCAAACGCACCACCAATATCTTTTGGCATGCCTCAACCATATTCACAAGCTACTGATTCTATTCAATCTGTTCCCCCACCAATGCAATCCAATATGCCATATCCCACGCAACAAACACCCTATCCTCCGCCATATCCTCCACAACAAATGCCATATCCTCAACAACAAATGTCATATCCCCAACAACAAATGCCATATCCTCAACAACAAACACCGTATCCTCCCCAATCTGCATCATTGTCTTATCCGCAACAACAGAATTACAATGTGTATCCTAATCTTCAAAAAGCACCGGAAGCTAGAGAATATTTTAGTAACATGGCTTCTTCCTTCTATCCTTGTGGATCAAATGCAACTAATTCATCTTCATACCAAAGCGGAAGCTATCACGGGGGGCAGGGGGTAAGCTCTTCGTATCCTTATGCCGTCAATCCACCAATCGCTGCTTCACGTGCTCCCCCGGCCCCCCGGACAAATCAGGTTTTGCTTAAGGTAAGATTACGATTAATGAATTAAGACTTGCATAAGATTGTAAGTTTTTGTTGGAAATTACTAAACGTTTAAGTTAAGATGGCAACAATTATATTCTCGCAATTACATAATCATTACATTTTGTGTGTAAACTTTTTAAATAATCTTGTTACAGACTTCTCCCACGGTCGTACCTTACAATGGCTTTGACGCTAGAGCAGACGCGGAAGTTTTGAGGAAAGCTATGAAAGGATTAGGGACCGACGAGAAAGCCATTATTCATGTTCTTACCAATCGTACCAACTTGCAACGCCAAGAGATTGCATCTCAATTCAAGACTCTTTATGGAAAGGTAAAAACTTGGAGATTTTAAAAACACATTCGCGTGTTACAGGATTGAATATTGTATCTCTGTTAACAGGATCTGATAAAGGATCTAAAATCTGAGTTGTCAGGAAACTTTGAAAAACTTGTTCTTGCGTTGATGATGCCACTACCTCAATATTATGCTAAGGAACTTTACGATGCGTTGTCTGGTCTCGGTACTGACGAGACTGTACTTATTGAAGTACTGTGCACCATGACCAATCATGAAATTGCTGTCATTAAACAGACGTACCAAGCAAGTGAGTTAACTTGAATGACGTTAGAAAAATATCACTCTCTTTTCATGCATTTATCTTATTATTTAATCATAGTGTACAAAAGAACGTTGGAGGATGATCTAATTTCCGACACATCTGGCAACTTCAAGCGCTTAATGGTGTCGTTGTGTTGTGCCAATAGAGATGAAACATCTGCTATAAATAATGCAGCTGCGATGGAAGATGCTAGGCAACTTTTGCAAGCCGGTAATTACAGCAAGATATTTAAATATCTATAATTCAGATCTTCTTTTTCTAATATCACGTGCACACGTTGATATCTCAGGAGAACTCCGCTTTGGTACGGATGAATCTACCTTCAATGCGATTCTCGTTCAAAGAAACATGGCGCAGTTGCGGCAGATATTCCAAGAATACGAGAATATAACAGGCCACGGGATTGAGAATGCAATCGAGAATGAGTTTTCGGGTGATATCAAGAAAGGCCTTCTTGCGATCGGTAATTTTATAAAAACTACAAACGATTCGTAAAAAAATGCTGAATTATTTATTAAAGCAAATATTGTTCAAACAGTGAAATGTGTTAACAATAAGGCGGGTTTCTTTGCTGATCAATTGTACAAGAGTATGAAAGGTCTTGGCACGGATGACAATCGTCTTATTCGATTAGTCGTGACACGTTGTGAAGTGGATATGGGCGAGATAAAGATTGAATTCGTTCATCGATATGGGAAATCGCTCGAAGATTTTATATCAGTAAGTATCAACTGATAAAAAAGCAATTACTGTGCAATTAATAGTTAGATTGATATCTGATATCTTTATTTCTCTTTCTCCAGGGTGACTGCTCAGGGCATTACAAAAAGTGCTTATTGGCACTGGTTTCCTAGATATCCTCTGACCATCGAACGTACTTGATTGCATCGTCCATCTTTTCAATGTATGCGACGTATAATGTCCAGTTTTCTCTTTAATGATCTTTTTTTATCAATCGTGCACGATCGTGAAACGCGTGCGCTTTATAGCTTATATAAATCAATTTTTATATGAATTATACGAATTATATTCTTTATATTCTTATATGAAAAAACGCACATAATGCGACTAGAGTTAGTATTGCTTTACATAGCTACTTTGCGATTACAATACAAACTGGCCATGTTACTATGAATGTTCAAGTATCTCCTCACGCGACTCCACCGTTCCATAAACTATAATCATTTAAATATCTATAAATGAAATAAATGTATTAAATATTGTACAACATCGTAAATGAACATATGTAATTTCGAATTTTCATCATATTTGTCATATACCTGATCGATATAGATCACAAAGTCAATAGCGATTTTGCAAAAACTTTGTTTTTCTCTGTAACACATAGATCTGTTAGTTTTGATATATCGTACAAACATTCCTATAAAAAAGGCCCCTATACAAAACCGTATAAAAAGAATAAGTTCTTTTAAAGTGCCAATGCGCATATATGTTATATTTTATAATAAATTAAAACATTTAAAAAGAATTTCGCAAAAAAATCTAAGTTTTCTGTGATCTTATACGTGATGAATTTTCGTGACATCGTAACGAACACGAAAGTATATTAAGTATTCTGAGATTTAAGAATATCTTTTAATATGAAATGCCAATACGCATATATTTTATAATAAATTAAGATATTTAGAAAGAATTTCGTAAAAAATTTAGTAGCTTTCTATGGCCTTATATACTATGAATTTTTGTGGTATTTTAACGAATACGAAAGTATATCAAGTATTCGAGACTTTTAAATATTTTTAATACAGAAATGACATATATATATATATATATGTGTGTGTGTCATTTCTATATTCATATCATATATATATACATACATACATAATGTATAAATATTTTTTGCCGTATATGATAAGCGTATAAAATCTTGCGATATTAAAAGAGAAGAAACGATCCTTATATATTTATCTTCCTTATATCCGTATTTATATATTCTATATTATAAAAAAAAATTGTATACAAATTATTTCAAGAATGATTGTATATTTGTTCATTTACATAAAAATAAAAATTTTATCCGATATAAAAATGAAATTTTAATGAAATGTTACAAAGAACAATGTTTGCCGATTATATAATAATTCATTGCATAATAATTCAACGTTAATGTCATATATAATTAACTAGGCGAATTGACTAGTTGCCAGGAAGTCACCATGATATTGCTTTACATCCGTATGCAGAAATCCGTATGCACGGATAGCCGCCAGGCAATTGGAACAACTAACTAATCTAGCTAGCCTTCCGGATCGGGCTATTAAGCCATGATGCAATACAATTAATTCAAAATAAACGATAAACAGACACGAGTCAGAAACTAGTTTCTCAATCACGATAGGAATAGAATCTACTGGAAAATTTTCAGTCGATATCATGGAGAGCCTAAGCGAACATGACAAAGCTGTCTTGAATTCCATCTGCGATCCATTTCAGCCGTTTGGCTCGTCTGATTTTTTGCAGGAAATCGGTACGTGACAGATAACGAAGCGTAACAAATGGTAGACAAATTTAAATTAGACAAATTAAACGAATTTTCATATAAATAGATAATTCTATTTTCTACAGTATTAATACAATGAAATTTATAATAATTCGATAATAAATATGATATTATCAATTTATAGTGCGCTTATAGCTCGCCTAGAGAACGCATTAAAATTAATTAAAATTTCTGTATAATTCCGGATAATAATATTGTAATGTGATAATGTCATGTTAAACGTAAATGTGATAATTTCTTCGCATTTTGCTTATACTGTTTGAGTTATTTAAAATAAAAACCAATGCTGTTTAATTTTAATGTACTTGTCGAGACACTTGTTGCTGATCAATTAGACTTCATTTAAATTGCAAAACAGTCTTTAAAAAATTTGCGAATATTTGATGAATAATAATGACTTATTTAGCGCAAAATGTATCCCAACGATATACATTCTTATGTGAGTCATTTCAATCATTATGAATAAATCGTTATGTAAGAAACTGGATAGCGCACAAATAAATTTTCTCACTATCGTGCAATTATTTTATATTATGATTTTTACGAATCAATTTTTAAAACAATTTTTATAAACAGTCTTTTATAAACCCCGCACGATTTAATTGAAAATACATTTAAATCGAATTATACCACATCATGCTTTGCTAAGTCTCAATATTTTGTTAAGAAGAAACAACGGATGCTATTGAGGAAGAGGCTCCGTTAGAGCCATATACGCTGGATATTGTGAGGAAGGCAATAATGTGTGCAGAAATGAAGAAATATGACGAATCATTTCAGCTTTTCGACGAAGCTTTGAAACAAACACCTAAATCACCGTCAATTTTGAACGACAGAGCACAAGCGTTACGTTTGGCAAATCGAAATGAAGGTATCTTAATATTGCATAATCTGATCTGATATCTGATTTAGATATCAATACATAAAGTAGTTAATTGTTAAGTAAAAAATCGTTTCTCATTACCAGAAGCTCTGAGGGATCTAGATTTAGCGGTGGAACTGAGCGAGGCAAAGGGAAAAGCGGGTGTCCAGGCACTCTGCCAACGCGGCGTCCTCTATCGATCTATGGAACAGGACAACAAGGCTAAGGAAGACTTCATGCGGGCAGCCAAAGCTGGTTCGAGCTTCGCTAAAGCACAATTGGTCGCCCTGAATCCTTACGCGGCTATGTGTAATGCGATGTTGCGTGAGGTCACATCGAAGATGTATCATTCTTGATGAATAACATAAGATTGCACCTTCGCAGCAATGATTCTGCTTAAGCAATAACGCTTCATTTTATTTTTATTTCAATAGAGATAAATCCAGGGATAATCTATGTAAGGATCTTTGTAATGGTAATCGCAAAAAAAGTATAATAATAATAATAACAATAATTATAATCCGCGAAATTTCGCATAAAAATATAAATTAGCTACACTACCGGAATACAATCTGTGTAAAATCGGATATAATTTCTGCTAAAAAGGAACTCGCACTAAATCGGCGAATGGCGAAGAAAGCATCAAGTCCTGTACCCGTAAAGATTCTTCCTCTTCCAGCTAGATTATTTCTCTCCCATAATTCGAAGATCTTACATCTAACGGAGAATGAACTCAGTGCACGTTTAATTAACTAACGTTTAGTTAACAATTGTCGGTAGACATCGATCGCGATGAGAGAGAGATTGAAGACTTCGAACAGTATTCACAATTTATTCAATGGAAACTGATATACGCTTAATAATAATTATAATTATGCGTAACACGTATTCTTTCATATTATATATATATATATAAAATGAAATGTATATTGTTACGCTCAGATTTTCTAAAGACAATTTTTTATATACGTGTCAAACACATGAAATCCTCTGCATGCAAAAATAACAAGCGATTTTTCTATTTGTCCGTGATCAATAGTATTTAAATGCAACAAATCTGAATAATCCAGTCAAATTTCTTTTAATTTCATAGATTGAGCTCCATTTTTTCGTGTCAACGATATCCAATGGTGGTGATCGTGATAACAACGATCAGGCATAACATACCGCAAGCATATATCGGTTTCACTGATGATTAATGCGAGCTGTTTTTCTCGGCGAACATAAAGCTATTGCGACATTCTGACCCTTGTTGTTCTAAACCATAACGAAATCACGACCTGTATTAGATTTTTCGCTTTCCGAACCTTCTTCGCTACCATCCTCTCCTTCGGCTGAATCGGACGAGGTTTTTCTTTCTTCACTAGATAAGCATAGCTCCTCGATTCGCGTCTCTTCCTTAGGTGCAACTTCCTCGCAAGATTTCTCTTCCCTAATAGCAGATTATAATATCCGGGTCATTAAAAATTCATCATTTTTGAAATTCACATTTTTTCCAATATATTCAATGGAATATGAAACGCGAAACTCACGACTGCGTTAACGGCGCATCTTCGGAGTCAGAATCCTTCTCTTTCCTTCTTTTCTTCTTATTAATCTTCTTATCACTATCAGACGTGGGGCCATAATAATCATACTGCAAAAATAATGTTTCATTATAAATTCATATAAATTCATCATAAATTCATGATAAAAAGAAAAAGAAAAAAGAACGAAAAGAACGAGCTATTAACCTGATATAATGGCCAGAAAGACGCAAAGAAGCCAACATCGGCCGTCAGGTTTGGTAATAGCCAGAGATGGCATCTACCCAGTGTGGGAACCCATAGAAGACAAAATACGATCATTCTGATAATAGCCAGGGCTAATATGAATACGAGAAATCCTGCAGCGGCGACGCTTAGATAATATACCCCATGACGGATAGTCAGGGGCCACAGCGGGAAGAGACAGACTCCTATTGCACCTAAGACTACCAGTGTCCCAAAGAACCAGTAATATACAGGAATCGGTTCATATATCCACACGTACGCATCATTACAATCTACAAAGTATTGTTCCATGTGCATTTCCAGTCTTACCTAAAATCAGACGTATCTCCCATTAAAGAAGGAAGAAAAGGGGTCATTTAAGCGGATTTTGAAGCAGATCTCTATTACTTTGGGTTTTTTCTTAAGGGCTTCCTTCCGTTCATCAAGCTTCTCTTCGATCTTTTCATCCTTTACCACAGTCGCGTCCTTACTTTCTTTGGGTTCGTCCTTCTCCTTCTCCCCAGATCTCTTATCCTCCTTCCCATCTTTAGGTTTCTTCTTAATGCCTCGCATTTTATTGAGTTCTTCCTCCGAGATCACTACCTTCTTAGCTCTGTGAAAAAACTTGTGTCTCAGCATCAAGTCCAAGAACTGGGAGATCTGCTCGCGGTTTTCAAACACCGTGCTCCACGGTGAGTTCTCCGACAGGGCGTCAACCACGCGCGATCCAGTGAAGTACTCCACATTGTGGGTCCTGTCAAATTTCGTCTTCTTCGATGGTACATTGTTGCGGATCCACTTGGCCACTGCGTACTCCTCCTTGGATGGTTTGTCCTGGGCGATCTTGGGATCCGAACTGGCTACTTCCTGTTACAAACAACAAAGACCGCCGTTAGAAAACTGAGCGATGGGAAATCATTGGTCATTAACACAAATCCCCGCGAATTAACACGAGACAGGAGGCTCATAACAATTCCCAAATAAACAACGTTAAACAACGTTATTACTGATCTACGTCATCCGGAGCGGTGCTCGACATGTTACGCCAACTGCGCGGCAATCGTACGCGCGCGCGCGCGCGCGCGCGCGCAACAAAGACGGCCGAGCCGATCGTGGCTCGGCGACGACGATCGTGGCAACGCGCTCCAACGCGAAGCCGCGATCGGATAAAGCCTGGCCATACGCGATGCTTACATCTTTACGCTTCCTGCTCTTCCTACGCTCCGCCATGTTGTAAATTCCGTGCTACGCTTGCGCGTGCAGAATCGCTGCTCACGCTGTCGGCCGTCAAGGCTGTAAACTGGCTCGCAAGCATATGCGAGCTCCAGCGTCTCTTTGATCGAGCACCGTCGCACACGAGGAACCGATCACTCTCGATCTCGCCGGCTTTTACTCTCTCTCGCTCTCTCTTCTACCCCTGCCTCCGCGAGATGTCACGTCTCTCCCGAGACGCGTGATACCGTTTGACGTTTACTCCGATTTACAGAACCGAAGGACGGTACAGCGCATCGGGCAGTCGGTGGCGCGTTTGGAAAACTCGCCAAGCATCGCCGTACCAATGAGACGATACTTTTGCCAGCGGTCAACGGATCTGGCCGAAATCCCGCGACTGTCGATGATATTTGAAGAACGTCGGCGGCATCGATCGCCTCACCGAAGATAATTCCACGAATATATCTCGAGCCGTTCTTTTGTCATCGGCAATTTACTTAGTCAGCTGGCCGCTAATAAAGACCGCGAGGAAACGCGCTCATGCAGCTGAGTTTCCGGCCGAGTTTCAATTTCAATTGCAGACCGCGCCGCAGACAGCGGTGCAAAATTCCACGACCTCGCAGATCAGACTAGACACAACGACGCCGTTCACAGCGTTCGCGCCTACTGGTTTCGGTATCCGCCGTTCGCAGAGGCGCTGCGAGTCGCGCGTCGATCCGCCGCTTACTTCACTGTCTCGTATTCACGCGACACTCGCCGGAGGTAGTCGATGCTTTTGTCTCGGCAGTGTTGCTGCCACTGGTGTCTCCTGTGTATGTGTTGCATCGACTGGAACGGCTGGTGCGGGTAAACAAAGCGGATTCGGCGTGTACCAGCGGGTTTATGCACGGCAGAAACATGCGTGAGCGCGAGGAGTTCTCCAGGCCTTTCCCCACCTGCCAACCGTCTCATGCTCCGCCGTCGATACGGGCCCCAGGTCTGGATGCCCTACACAACCTCTGCAAGCAGATCTATCCGGACCAGGATAATCCCTTGACTGTCACCGCAGTTGTGAAGTATTGGTAAGATCGCGTTACGTACGATCGCGTTCGTCGGAAATGCCCTGCTCGCTCTCGCGATATTGCCTTGGAGAGACAAACGTCGACCAATTTAATTTCATTACGGACGTAAACACAACATAAGCATGACATGACACTTGTAATAATAACGTGTATACAGACATCGCGTAAGGACATCGCGTGTTCCAAGATTTCAGTTCGCTGTACTGTTATTCCCTTCTTTTATTTTTTTCTTCTTTTGTATATACGAGTTTGTGTATACTTTTTGTATATACATATATATATATGTGTGTGTGTGTGTGGGGGTGTATTGTTAAAATTTCATTTCGAGATTCGGTTAATTCGAATTAATCTCGGGCTATTTTGTCGAGCCACTATTCGAGCTCCCTTTTCTCGTTTCAGCTTGTTTTATTGTTGTCCATTATTGTTCTCTATTATCTGCCTCTATCTTTTATTTGTATTACAATCAGGATCGCATTGTTCCTCGGATTGCTCCTCCGTAAAAGGACGGGGACGATGTATCCTCTCACCTCGGCCTTACCCGACTTGCACGTAAAATGTAAAACTCGTCGTAAATCGCGGCGCGTAACGCGTTCCTCCGAAGCATACGTTTTTTTCATTCCTTCCCTCGTGAGAAACGTCGATCACGCCGACTATATTTAGCCCCCCTCTTGCGCGAGTAAAACCGGACATCCTGTCAGCTGACTTGAATTTCCCACTTGGGTTTTCCTTCCAGGCTAGGAGGACCGGATCCCCTCGATTACATTAGCATGTACTCGAATCCAGGATCTCCCGAACTTGGAGTACCTCCGCATTGGCACTACATCAGGTAGGAGTTTTGCGCCTGCGCGGTACTAATGTCCCGGAATCCGCGTGATTTATTTATTATCGAAAGACGAAAATTGCCTCGCGTAAATTGCATTCCGTTGCATTCCATTGCATCGGGATCGGATCGGGCGGATTGATTTTTAGCGAGGAGCAGCCTTCCTTTTTCACGCACGTGACATTTCTCTCTTTCGAATTCTCAGTAGCGGTATGCTAAATTGAATCGGTATGCAATGGCAGATGTGTAGAATGCGCAGGCACGCTGCTTCAGTCCGCATACTTTATTGGAATCTGCGTGCTGAATGACGAATGATGTTCCGCCAAAGGGTGGCTGACTTTGCTTTTTTTTTTTTTTTTTTTTTTTTTTCGTTCCGCCTCGGCGACCCTTGCTTTTCCTCAGTTTCAAACAGCTGTCCCAATACGTCGCCGCGTTTCTCTATATATAGAGATTGTACGGGGGTACAGCGGGAACGAAATCGTTTAAAGCGCGGGGAGCCGGAAATAGAAGCGCCGGACTTCCCCTTTCTCGTCTGCGCCGTCTAATTATACTTTGCCATTGACCGAATGTCTGCGCGCCTTTTGCCGGATCTTCTCTCGTGTAATATTTTATAAGAATATATAAGTGTCCTCTTCATCGTTTCTTCGTCGCTTTCGTTAATTTCACGTTCAACGACTTTGGATTCCGGCTTTAAGGCAGGTCCTCCCTTTTTTGGAATTAATTTAAATGCGATTGCATTGTTCGAGGAAAATCAAATACCAGGAAACCGTCTGTCCGATAACGGAGGTTCTTATGTTATGCTTTATTTTATGTTTACTTGTAGCTTAGGATTGTCTGACTTACACGGTGATGGTAGATTGCATGCCAAACCTGGTCCAGGTCGTCCCAGCGGATTCGGATTCGAGTTGACGTTCCGGCTCGCCCGCGAGGAAGAGGAGACGACGCCACCCACGTGGCCAGCAAACGTAATGCAGCAACTGGCCAAATACGTTTTCAATTCCGCGAACACATTTATGCCGGGCGACCACGTTTCTTGGCACGCATCGCTGGACGGTGGCAATAGTCGCATTACCCAAATCTTGATGGGACAGGACACACAGCTTCCACAGTCGTTTTCTACGCCCCATGGTGATGTACGTAGAGAGAGAGAGAGAGAGAGAGAGAGAGAGAGAGAGAGAGAGAGAGAGAGAGAGAGAGAGAGAGAGAGAGAGAGAGAGAATACTCGTAAATTCGATAATTGAATTCTTCTCAGATTTATTAGAACAGGATTTTTCTATCGGATAAATAAAACTCGTAATCTCGTTGCATTTGCGTAATAATCAAAGAGAAACCAAAGCAGACTCCGAATATTGAATGAACGTCTGATGATCTCTCGTTATTGGAAATAGGTATCGTTCATTCAAATTGTTGGTGTTACTTCCGAAGAACTACAAGCGGCCCAACATTGGAATGGCTTAGGTGTCGTTAATTTGCTAAAAAACGCTCGCGACTGCGGTCCATGGCTAATTACGGATATGAAAAGAACGCATTCTGCTATGGAAGATGATCCTTCTATAGCAGAGCAGATACAACGCGGCATCGAAAGAGATGGATCGAACACAAGCGGCGTGTCTGCCAAATGTTGGTGAGTGTAACTATATTGTTACTATAGCGTGACTATATTGTGAGTGCCAGTATATTGTTACTATGGTGTAACTGTATTGTGAGTGCGACTATATTGTTACACACAAAACTCAAAAACCAAACTTACATCAGAATTGAAGAGGATATCTTCATGTAGGTGGGTAGAATTAACGAACGACCAAAATGCGACAAACTATAGGGAGAAGAAAGAAAATTCCGACGATGATGATGATGAGGAAGATGTGAAACCGATCGTAAAGACGGAAAGGTTGTCACCATGCGAGCACCAGGAAGTAAACCACGTTGACGAAACTAGTATTAGAATCTTATCCGGCCTACATCTAACTTTCAATCTTGAAGCCGGCTCGCTATTGCCCTTAGCAATAAAGTTAGTTACGTTGAAAGACTGAATTCGCCATTGAGGCAACGCTGGGCGCACGCGACGTCCGATGAATAATGCAATATTGTGACGTTGCAGAGGACGTGTGATGCACGGCAGGCATTTTACGTTCAAGTCCATACTGTCCCACTCGGCCGTTACGATAATCGCGCCCTCAGTCACGGGTACCTTCGTGTCTAAGGAGCGACCGTACGCTGTTAGGGGGCCATGGTTGCAAGTGTTGCTGTCGGAGAATTTGGCTGAGAGAATGGTCGAAGAGTTTCAATCTCTGAATACGCTGGACAAGGTAATGGCATCATTTATCGTCGCTACGATGATTCAAGCTGTATGATCAAAATGCTTTGCAAATTCTGGAAAACTCCGAATGAAAGATTTTAACGATGCTCCCAATTCGTGATGAGCTATTTAAACATTTTATACGTGTCTATCAAGCTATTAATTTATCATGTTCCGTCTGTTACAGGCTCAATTGCCAAAGACATTCTCTTGGCCGGAACATAACTTGACCATCACTATTATTAACGATTAAAACTGCACAATGGTCATCACGTTTCATATCGTCTCATATATATTTAGATTAAAGACAGTGCGATAAAGGTATTATCGAATCTCGCTGAGAATCAAATTTTGCTATTTATAATTTATATTTCTTCCATGACTTTGTCATCTGGAGAATAGATTTTGTAATTTTATATGCTTTTTTGTGTATTTAAGAAAATTGACTTGTTCATCGACACGCAAAACTGAAGACGTAGATGTATCTAATTAATATATTTCAAATGCTGCTGTCGAGGTATTTTGTTACATTTTCTTAGGTTTTGCCGAGTTTTGCCAAGTATCAAATTGTTTGTCAACCAAAAAATTCACTTACTCTTATCGCAAATGAAGAAACAGTACATGTAAGGCGATAATTTTTGTGTATGTATTTAACTATCATATCTTATTATATACATATAATATAATATCTTATATAACATATAATATAATATCTTATTATATAAATATAATATATCTTATATAACATATAATATAATATCTTATTATATATATATATAGTTAAATACATACGCACATACGAACTCGCACTTAAGAGAATATAACAAAATACGGCGATCGAAAGCGGCATTTGAAATATATTAATTAAATACATCCCGTCTTCGCTTTCGCATCGTCGCTGAACAATTTAATTTTCTTAAACGTACGAAGAGGAATATAAAATATATAAATCATAAAATCTATATAAAATTTGTCTGTCTAGAAGACAGGATCATGGGAGAAATGTTATAAGCAAGAAATTCGGCTCTCACAATAATACTTTCGTCGCATACATAAGTTATTTTATACAATGAAATTATATTTGATATACGCCGTACACGTTGTTATAGACAATAAACGTTTATGTAAATACCATATAAAGATATTTATGCTTTTTAGATAATCTTACGCGTTTCGATTACTCTTTCTTGATATCGATCGATAACGCCTACCATTTCGTCTCATCCTTTTGCGTATCCTTTTCTGGGGAGGACAGATATTCGGAGGACACAGATCACAAGTCCTTAGCGAACTATCGACTGACGTCCGTCTTAGTCCAAATACGTGGAACAGTTTCACGTGGGGCTTCTAAAGAATTACACATAACATTGAAATTTAGTCTTACATGTCAACAATCGTATTGACATCAAGTGCCAATCAGTCGCCACTTTGACATTTCAAATCGCAATTTGTGTGTGTTTTTTGAAATTGTAGAATTGTATTAAATAGCAATTCTAATATAATAAATATTCGCGGCAATGAAATTGCTTTCTCTGAACTCCAATGATCTTTGTGAGGAAATATTTTTGCCATCAGGTGAGTTTATGCGTTTATGCGCGTTATGATTTAAATAATTTACGGATTCGTTATTGATATCGAATATTTATCGCGACTTGCCGGATCAAAAACCAGATAATGCATTATGTGATCTATTGAAAGTGCGAGCCCGCAAATCTCTACATTGCAAATCAATAAAAACCGGGAAATGATCTACCCAAGTAGTTTACCTGGTTTTTGCACCGCAGCGTCCGCACGTCACGTGGCAGCGATATTCTTCGCGAGACACGCGCATGAACAATTTAAAGTTCCTGCACTTCATCACGCTCGACGATTCTAGAAAGCATGGTATCACATTTTTGCAGGTGATCGCACAGGAATAGGGATGTAAATGGAGGCCAAAACAGGATGCGCGTAATGTTTTAATTCTACGTTTCACAGAAAATATGGATGCTGAAAAGTCGTTGACAAACTAAACGCTAGTAAAAGAAATTAAAAGAAACAGCATAATTCGCTCGAAGGAGCGACTTTTCTTCTTCTTTATTAAAAACATGTCCTGTTTCGGTCTTGAGATTTGCAATGCGCTTATTTCACAAAACAAGTACTCTTCCAAACTTGTGGCGATTCTTTACATGATCTTTATGGAATTCAAGACTGAGAGGTTCAAGGTTCTTTTTTTTCTTTTTTCTTTTTACTAATTCGAGAGTGACTCTTATCTTGACGCTCATTGGATCATTGTACAAATTGCCGTTTATTGTTGATAGTAACGACTATCGCAAGGTGCAAGCGCTATATACCTTCTTTAGAAAATCCATGAATATCTTGCCGACTGCGGTGAATAAAATGATGATGATACAGGCAGAGGCAAAGTCCTCGACATCGTCGCAGTTAATGTTGCTGATGACTTTAACGACTCCTCGAAAGATATTGGCAAACGTCTGCATCGCGTCGATGCATAAATCTCTGAGAAAAGAGATTATCTGAAAATTCAGTCGCCTCTTGTAACAGTGACTCACACACTATTCACATATAGCTTCATCTACACTTTGATCCTCGTTTCTATTTTGATTTCTGACTGCGATTTCAAACCGATGCGACGCGGTGTTTTTATTTATTTATCGTGTCATGTGTCATATTTTTGAGATGTAATTATTACCTGAAATACTAAACTCAACATGAGGAGTATCAGTTCAATTAGCCTCGCTATGCAGTCGAGTACGATAATCAGAATGAGCTCGACAGTCTCCCATAGCCAACAGAGGATATACCGGAAGAAATTTACAAACTGATCGGAAACACTGAATATCCGACTTCTCATGGTCAATTCTTGCTGCTAAAGATTTATCACAAGAATTTCACAATCGGAGCTGAAAACCCTCCAATCGACCATCCAAAAGAGAAAGGAAGAAGTAAATCGATTAATTTGTGAGAAAAACAAAAAACGACGGGGATATCGTGTTGCTTGAAATTGCCCGAGGCACTTTCACGTGCCCGAGGAGGAAAATAAGGAGGAATACGCACTTAGCAATTTCAATATACGCTTTATTGATATCAAGCTGTTGCTATATAATCCACGTTATATTATGCATGTCGCTAATGATAGTCGGAATGAATGAACTATTGTTTGCGATAATGATTAAAGCTTGATCGTAATCTGGCAGTATTCACACTATATGGTCTGCTTCTCACGTATCATAAAGATTATTACGATTAACAAAAGTTCCTTGTTAATTATGATCCGTTGAACATTAACATCCGCTAAAACGTCCGTCGTTTCGTCAGGACACATTACAACTCCATTACAATGCAACTTTGTTCATCTTCTTTCTCAAGAGATGATCAGTTGCGTTTAGAAGCTCTGTCGCAGCAAGCACCAGAGCATACGTATTACGCGAATCCTGCGAGAATGGGCAATATTAACGCGAATAGCGGCACCAATCTCCCCGATGACACGTTACAGGCGTCCGCATCGCTGCAGGATTGCACGCACCCTCGCACGTATCTGCGAAACATTCATACTCGATGATAAGCATGATAAATAACAAAACTGAAAGGATGGCAAAAGAAGTTCAGGTTAAGCTTGTCGCTTGTCTTACTTGTCGTCAAAGTAGAAACCACCGCAGTGGGACATTCTGATAATTTCGGAGTCGGTTGTCAAGGTTCCGCTGTCTAACGCGCAGCTTCTCACCATCAAGGAGATGCCGGATTCATCTGTGACACGATCAGTGGATCATACGCGCGCGATTCAGACGACGCTTTCGTTTGACGCATCGCATTTATAGCATAAAGCAAGGAAGTAGAGATTTCCAAGACGGAAATATAACAAGATCGGATCCCCTGTTCCGAGGGGTTCCTGTATTCGAGGGTACGTTCCGAGGGAGCTATTCTTAGAACTATGACTACTTAGTACCGTATACGCCGGCAATCTTGATGCAAGCTGTCGCTGGAAAGAGGCCATCCCGGCCTTTTCGGCCTCCCAAGCAAGGCGACTCTAAGAAAGCAAGGCTCCCATTGTTGTGAAATGGGTCATCGCACGGTTTGTTGTCGCCATCGATCGAGACACACTTGAAACAGTCGATGGCCCACCCTGCGAACCAGACAAGTCGCACTCGTTTTTCAGCATCGGGAAAGAAACGCGATAGACGCGATTTTTTTCTCGTGACAATTTATCAAAATTCATTCGTTTACGCAGTTTGCAGATACGAAACTTTGGACGCGGTAAGGACGGTAAAACAACGGTAAAGCGCCGATATGAACTTCTACGTTGGTTCGCATCTTCGTTACAAGACGGACAGCCGACAGAAAAGAGTTTCAACTGGCTCGCGCCAGTGCGAGCTGTTTTCGCTAGAAAATTGCACGAGCTATATACTAGGACAAGCGCATTAATGGCTTGTCCTTGAAACGAGAAGTCCAGTTATCGATTCTACCATGAGAGATTCGCGCGAGCGATTTGCCGTTCTCGATCTTGGCACTCTGCGATAACGGAGCGTGTCAGTCGCGTTCTGATCGCGATATCGAGGATAAGGATCGATAAGGTCGTCCGAGTCAGCATCCTACACAGGGAGAGACAGTCTACCGACCTCTTTGAAGGAAGGCAAGAATGATGAGCGGGACGAGGCGGACGGTCCGAGGATTCCCTACGTTCATGTTTCGACAACCCGTAGACAATCGTTCCCAATCGCACTCTCGTCGACGTCAGCTTCTACATTCCGATCGACGCCGAACGGGTTCCGCGCTGACGATCATCTCTCAGTCGCGGAATTGACGTTCACCAGCCGCACCGAGCGAGTTCGCGATCGCAACGTGAGACGATGATCCACTAAACGTCGCTGATAGAAGCCAGAACACTTCCTCGCGATGACGCTCGTCGACGTACTAGCGACTCGATGTTTTGACGGCCGGTTACCAAGGCGATCGTCGGCCCGACGTCCTCGATATAGACCTCGATCTTGCGTTCGCGAGGATTTACGAGTGATCGATGACTTTGGTTGCCAGCGTTGGGAATCAATAAGCCTCCGTTCCTCGTCCAGCGATCACGCGAGAACGAAACGCAAGACCGGGCATGTGCCGGTCTTTTTATACGGACGATTCGCGTGACCCTGCTTCGACCAGGCTATAGCGCGGGGACACCTACGTGCGGCACGCGAATAATGGGTGTAGTTGGGATTTGTTACGGATGATGATGCGAAAAAATAGTCTGACGAGTGTACATCTGATTCCTCGCTTGATTAGCGGTCCCTAGTAGCGCTAGATACAACAATGGCAAGATACAACAATGCGCCGCGTTGTACGTTAGCAAAGTCTCTCTGAAGGATAAAGGGAAGAAATCAAGGCCTTTCGTGACACGGCAGGTCTCGCCGTGCAATGTTGAGGTCAACGACAAGCTGCGATTTGTGATAAAAATTATCAATACATTTTTTCTCCGGATGAGCGATGAACGATCGGAGGATTATTATGGAGGACATCGAAATCACGTGTCAAGGGAAGTATGTCAAGCTCAAGGTCAGAGCTGAACACATGAACTTGACATATCATCCAGTTGCTTGAGCCGTCTGCGTTTCTACGGAAGATGCGATGGACGCGACTGAGGAGTTCTCTCTCTCTCGAAGCAACTTGGATATCAATGCAGCATCGAGGTCGCGGCAAGTGCTCCGTTTCTCGCGAGAGGAGAAAAACGCGGCCAGCATCCGGCGCGGCACACCTGCATCATCAAGGGAGAATCAATTTCGGCGCTGCGGCAACGCTCGCGCCGCGGCGGCGCTCGCGCGCGGCGTTCAAAGCCGCGCGCAAACTGGCGCGCATGCGCGTCGCGCCGTTCCGGCCAATCACCTCGCGCCGCCTGCTTCGCCGTAGCGGTGCGAGCGAACGAGCGGTCGTCCGCCTCGCCGCCGCGTAGCGACACTGCGGATGCCAATGGACGCACGATGCACTGTTACTGACAGTGATTCGCGCCGCGGGAAGATGTGCTCGTTTCACGCGTGCCCATGCCCTCGTGCTTTTTTCACGTGAGCTCGTGTGCAGCTTCGAGCATCGCCGCCCTACGACCCGACACCATTATCTGTCGTCGCCGCTGCCGTCGCCGCCGTCGCCGGGCCGACAACGACGACGATGGGCCAATCGTCGAGCAATACCGGGCACAGCGGTGAGTCCTCGAATCACGATACCCCCGCGATCCACGATCGCGTGCCGGCCCAACCGCATTTTTTTCCGCGCGCGCGCGCGCGCGCGCGCGCCCCCGCGAGCGTGCTTGACATGTGTCAACCGTCACGGCAATCGATCATTGATAATCACCCACCGACCTCCAGCGATAACGAGGGGACCCCCGACCCCCTCGTCGCGCGCCGAGGGATCCTCCGCGTAAGAGGTTATGTCCGTGACAGCATACAATCATGATGGTCTCTCCTTTCTTATCTCCTCCTTCCAGTCTGCCTCTCGTGCCTCGATGCGAGCCTCGAATCGAATCGTTCTCGACGATTCTCGAGAATCTCGATTCGATCCAACGATCGCTGACCATAAGCGGTCAATTATCATGAGCGTTATCGCGTTTTCTTTTAATTTGCCTTCCTTTTACCAGCAGATCGCCACACTTGTCGGCTGCCGTGACGGTTTTGATATTCGCGATTCGTCACGTGCGAATTCGAATGTTATCTTGATTGATGCATTGTTCAGTCGATTGCCAATCACTCGTTAACTAATGCGAGGCAGGCAGCGGATAGATATATACGCAAGCCATCATGGATTTGAAGGCTAGACGAATTGATTATAAATATTAAAAAAGCCACTGCAAACATGCACGATGTAATGCACACGTGATCGATTATTCTTGCGATATATTTATGATCAATCGAACGTATTCGATATAGCTCGACCGTCTCAGGTTCCGAAGCGACTCTTGCGCCTTCGATTGGCTTTCGCTTGCGCAACGAACGTTGTCCGTTGTCCGCGATATGTAACGCGACGCGATCATTAATATTTGTTACGTGTCATGCAACATTCTTCCGTGTTTACTTGAAAAAAGAGACCCGTGGGGATCGCCATTACCGATACGCGTTGCACCATCACCGTCCCGCAGCGCCATCTGCTCCGCGAGACTCATCGCTTCGTCGATAACGAGATGAGCCCTCTCAAAGGAGAAAATCCTGTTTTGCTTTGGAAAAATTCTTCGGATTCTTCGAGAAAGCGCAAGAGAGCATTCCTCAATTATTGTTGCAATTGCTGTACCGTGATTCGTTCATGTTCCGCAGCATTTGTATACAATGCGAAGAAGAAGAAAAAGAAGAAGATTCTTGCGTGAATGTTTCTCATTCAAGCTTCATTTTGTATTAAATATCCCTCGCTTTAGAATATAGAAATGCGTAGTCTGAACAGGCTCAGCATTAACACGACTCCACGTGGCTGTGTGTGGCTGTCTCATACACGTGCGCGAACATGTGCCGGGACACTGGCGAATCACGTCATCATCTTTTTAATAAATGCTCCAAGTACTCGCGCATAAAGCTTCTGCTGCTAATCGATATTCGATAATCGTCATGGTCGGATGGCCAAATTCTGCGTTCCTTTCTGTGGAACTTTTGACTTTTTCCTGCTGAAGAAAAGTTCAAAAGTTCCAATCCGGTGAAGCCGAGTAAACGATGTTGAACGATGCGACAAAGGTCGCATCAGATCTGCCGAATGTCGAACGATGACATAATAATAACAACAACAACCGAATCAGAGATCTAGAAATTTCCGACACAGCTTGATACTTTTTCCTTTTTTCTTTTCTTTTAATTTCTTTTTCCTTTAATTGGCGCGATTTATCCTCCGTGCACTGCTTTGTGAACTGGACAATTCGAGTCTCAGCCTTCATGGGTTGTCTCCATGGCAACGGACGGACGCGTTGCGTTACGTTTCGCCGGCATACTCGCTACTTTGCCAGCTGTATTTTTTTCCTGCGCCTCCGCCCGGGCGTACCTTTCGATTCCACTTGGTAAGATTGGGTTTCAAGGCTTGCAAGATGCTCCCGCATCCCCGTCGCAGCTACCTATCGCGGGATCCGCTGCTCTGCTCGCTCGGTATGGGCCACAGATGGTATTGTCATATGGCAGACACGGGGCAGGCCTCGAAGCCTCGCAGTGAAACCGCGATTGTACGTCCGCACAAATCCACGGCAGACCCGGCGCGGGCCCTTCTTCCCAATTATCTAATCGACATCACGCGAATCGTTGCTCTTGTCTCGACGTATGATTTCAGTCACGACTCAACGCGAGTACGCGGAGAGTCGCGTAGTACCTTGACGAACGCAATGTTCATTGAGCATGCTTCCCGAGGTCTCTGAATGAAGGAAGCGGAGGTCGCAGATTCGAGTCGGCGAGGAGTTTCAATTTTTAACGGTTCTCCCTGTGGGCGAATGACATAAAAAAGAGAGAGAGAGAGAGAGAGAGAGAGAGGGCTTGCGAGCTTAATCTTGGAAATTGCTCGCGCGTTTTTTGCACACGCCCAGGACTGGGACACCAAAATGATCATGGAGGTATGATCGAAAAGTCGCGATGCGACCGCGCGCTCTCGAGATTCGTAGACGACACTTCCGGAGAAGGGGATTAACGAGGAAGCAGAATCGTAGACGGTATACGATGGCTGGGGCTTCAGGACAGCGACCCAGTTCTCATATGTATTTATACCAAGAAGACGCTACGCCGGCTGCGTGTGGCCATTTTGGAGAGCCAAAAAGAGAAAGAGAGATTACACGACGGCCGGGGGAAAAAAGGCGTCTCCGTGCGTCACGAGACGCGGCACTACGGCTCTAATGACTCTGGAAATTCAATTCCGGTTGCGTCGCAGCTTGGGATACCGTGCACCCTGGCTGCGCTTGGAAGTGATTTCGTTAGCGCGGAGACACGTGGCTGCAAAACTTGGACGGGCGCAGCCTGAAATTTGTCGAGGATGCTTCTTGCCGCTCATAGATATTATCAATGCACGTGACCGCAGATCAGGAGGATCCTCCCGTCAGCTTTGTCAGCGTTTCTCGAAATCGCGATGCACGCGAAGAAAGAACAAGATCTACAAATCTCAATTAAAGCTTCCGCCCACGCGACCTTGCGCAGGTGATGCCGCAGATGATCCAGGCCCAGGCAACGTTGCACAATGACTTGCTATCAATGGTTGGACTTTAACTCTCGCTTTTGTGCAACGCTCGTCGTGGCACAAAATTCAGAAAGGCGGCGCTTGAACCGCGCGATTCCACAGAAAGATCATATTGTGCGAGCCTCGACGACGCAAGTTGAGGGAATTGTGGGGGACCGTCCAACCTGACCGTGCAGAAGAACCTTTGTATCGAAGGAGATCAGGTAGACCACGGTTGGGAACGACGTTGGGAAAAGTTTGAAAACTACGCCGCACGCGGGACGAAACGAAAAGCGCAATCCGAGGAATCGAACTTGTGCCGAGGACCAAGTCGAGGAAGGCCACGAGAAATCTTCTGGCTTTCCGACTGTCCGTTTCGTCTGCTGAAGGGCGGGGAAATGCGAGGAAGCAAGCCTGCGATGAAGTCGCGAATCTCAATAAACGAATCTTACTTCTGGGCTCGCGCGAGCGCTGCCAATTCGGCTGCCCAGCGGATCGAAGTGGCATCCATTTTCGCGCAATGATCTGTCAATAAACTCGCGCGTTTGCGACGTCGCTGGATATGGGTCATCACGTCGCGCTATTTTTATCCTTCCTCACCCCGCCGTTGATTTATCGCGATCTTGATGGGACGGTGAACTCGGTGGACAGCTCGCTGATAAGCGCGAACTTGTGTGTTCTAAATCGCGGTTCGTCGATCAAGATCCAAGTCGATGTACATCGGAATCGATGTTCATGCTTGTGTAGTTTATTCGACGACACAGGCGGTTAGCACGTGTGCATCTTGCCATGTACGAACGCGTAATGGAGCGTGCACGGTCGTATCTTAAAGTACGACGGCTATTTTCGGCTCCAGATACACATGGATCGCGGTTGTTGCACGCCCCTTCGTTCTTCCATTCCGGAGCTCTCCTTTCCAGATAACGAGACGTGGGAGACGTCTCACCCTCACGTCTCACCCCGAGATTTACTCCCTTTACTAGAGGGAGGGACTAGGTGTATTGGCTCAGTGTGGAAGAATACACTTTGATCGAAGATGATCGTTTGCGCTACCGATGTCGGTTTCTCCTTATATCATAAGGAATCCTCTACATTAGCTTGCCCTCTCGGTATCTCTTATTCCCGTAATCTTTTACAGCTTGAATGATTACGTTAGATCCTGAGGGCAGTTCGGAGCTCTTCTTCAGGCGAGAATATCAATAATCTGGTTATCTGTTTGCAAGCTTTCAATGTACGATGTACGGTTTCGCAGAAAAATGTTGAAACAAAGTTTCAAGGATCACTCCGGGAAAAGCCAACCCGGAAGGATATGATGTCGTTATCCGCTGCGGCTCTCCGATCGCCGATCTGTCTGGTGACTCGAGGACTCGCCTCGGGACTTGCCGAGGAGATCGCGATCACGGGAATTGTGGGATACCTTGTATAATCCAAGCAGCAACAGCCGGAGATTCGGCTGCGGCCGGTAGTCGGCCACCGTCTATTCCCAGTCCGGTACGTTGCAACACGTAGCGCGCGCGAGCAATCTCGCCGCGTTGTATTCTTAACCCGACGCGGGGCGAGTGCGGCGCGGAGCGGGGTGAAAAAAAGGGCAAAAGAGCGTGTCTATGACGTCAATTGGAAAAGGTTCCTGTCGTGCCACGGGGCGCGAACCGGCGCGGACTCCGGCTGCACTCTCCGTCCATCCGTCCCCGACGCCGCGTCACCGTCAACGCGAAAGCCAAAGCCTCGGGCTTTTCTTCTCGCCTGTCTCCCCCGTCCGCGCCCCCGTCCCCTTCATCCCCCTCTCGGGTACGCGCCGCTGTCCACCGCTCGTTAAAACCTGGCGAAAGTAAGTGGCGGCGATATCCGCGCGCGGGATTCGCGCGCGGGGCAATTGGCCGCACGTCAAGCAGCCAGCTATTTGCAACCCTGGTGGATTAATTTTAAGAGGGAACGACAATTCGGGAACCGCCGCCCGTCCACCGCACTCCTCGCCGTCCCTGGCTTTAAGCGATAAAGCCGACCGCGGATGTCCATGCGCGATTTCGAGCATTCTTCTCCGGTTGAATGAAACGCTCTCGCTTCATGGAGATGGAGATAGGTCGCTTGAACGATTTGAAAGGTGATTTCGGAAGAGAAACGCCTTGCGGAAAACGATTAGAGCTTGTTCCGTTTGAATCAAAGCTCCGTGCTCTCGGAGCACAGGCAGAAGCGATCATTTTCATCGTCATCCGGATGGGACGCTCGTTTGCATCGGGAGACGAGGAGAGGAACCGTCAGACGAACTCTCTCGTTTTGCCCACAATTTTGCACGCGATTAATCATGCGAGCTTGATCCGCATTGCCAACTGCAATTAAAGCGCGCGAGCACTCCCGCGTGTGCGGGTGAGTATCAGAACCGACGTCTGCCCGGTCGATTGAAAGGGGGATGAAAAAAGCCAAGAGACGGAAGGCTTTTGTCCTTCGTTATAACATGACGCTCGAAGCCCTCGCAATTATAGAAACCACCCCTTTACAAACTCGATACGGAACTCGCAAGGGAACGCTCCTACTTGGCAGACGAGGAAAAAACAAATGCACCCTCGGAGGCAGGGGGAGGCATTGCGAGCGGTGTCTTTTTTTGCTGCGAATCTGAACCGCTGAGCTTTTTCTGCTTCGGTTTTGAAAACGCGTCAAACTTTTCTCCCGTCACGCGTGTAATATATATTTCAAGTACGCGCACGTTTGTGCGCTCGAAACTTCCTTCTCTCCATTTTCCGAGCAGTGCGCGTGCGCGTGTATTTAATTCAATAATAATCGCGTGATATTAATAGATGGGCCGAGTAATTTAATCGTAAATCGTAAATCGTAAACGTGTGCGTGCACACGTGGGCAATAAAACGCGCGTTGTCCGCACCCAAGATGTTGCTTTAGGGTCCAGCTTTATTGATCTGACACGCAAACCCCTGCCTATAATTTTTTTTACGACTTTTTTCCCGAAGAACATCTGAAGGGGTGAAGCATGCGTACACAGATTCGAGACATCGTAATTCATCGGGGTCGCAGGAACAAACAGTGGGAACAGCGACAATTGTCCACGTAGCGGGCGAGTGCTAATGATCAGAATTAACCCCTTCGTCGTCCAACTGTACGTCTACCGTCCCTTTCGCAATTTACGGTACGTTAGGCTCGCTATTCCGAGACATATTAGTCCCGTCCAGTGCATCCGCTCCCTCTTCGGCTTAAACCCTTGGAGGCGAGCTTCATATTGCCCCGATGTCGCGGATACTGCGGCCAATACGAAGCGAAAGCTGCATTTTGTAACTCTTATGTGAGGCATTTTTCCGAGTTATCTTCTGATAATTCGAGTGAATCTCGAGTGAATGAATTTTCCGCGGACAGTCGCGCGGATAATAATCGACATGAATGGGCGTGAAATTCGGACGGCGGCATGCTCGTCTAAATTTAAGGCAACTTTAAAAACTTTTCGATGCCCCTTCTTTGTCCCGCGTGTCGTAATTGCGCACCGGCAACCACTTGGAACCGTTCCCTGACATAATTTGTTCCATTGGCGGATGCGTGCAGCGCGTACAGAGCGTCCTACGCGTTGCGTTTCCTTTATCTGTTTTGAATAACTCCGTGAAACGGAAAAAAAAGCGGCGGCGCGAGCGAATTTCTTGCGTCACCTTGTGACGCTTTCATCTTGTACGATGCGAACGTCGAGAGAGAGAGAGAGAGAGAGAGAGAGAGGGGAACGGTGTCAATAATTTATTCGACTCGTCCTACGAAACTCATCGTACGAACATTATCGTTCGACATTGAATTACCAGCTGGCTCGTTACGAGAGACGCGTCGCTCGAGCGCCACGATTCCGGATGACTCGAAAATGTTTTCCTTTTTTCCTTCTCTCTTTCTCGACCACCTGTTTGGTGAGTCGCATTGCGCGCGCGCAGGTATCTCTTGCCTGCGTTGAAAATTGGATTGATAGAAATAATTCACCCGACAGCCCGTTAAAATGCCGGGGGACACTCGAGAAACGCTACGCTCGTCCCCGGCACACACGTACACGAAGATGACAAAGGATCAAGATCATCCCGATAAAAGAATGGAAGCGAATTCTCGTGCACGAGAACGATGATAATTAGAGAAGACGATGTGTTCTCCAAAAAAAAAAAAAAAAAAAAAAAAAAAAGACCGGACACCGGCGTGTCTCTCGGGACCGAAGAGGAACGAAAACGAACGGTCCACGACTGGCAATGAGAATTCGTGTCACACGCATAATTATAATACAAACCTGAAGTACGGGCGCAGCAGCCTCCCTTAAGGCGCGGCGCGCGCCGTTCTCCCTCCCTCCCTCCCTCCGCCGCGGTGGCGACTCCGACACGCGCCTGCCGTGCGGTTGTCGCGTGGCCCGGCGTCCACTGAAAGAAACTCGGAACGGGCAAGAGCGATGGGAAGGAGAGATCGCAACGGGCCTCGACGAGGACGGAGCGAGTGCGGGAGCGCGTCTGCGAGAGGCAGGCGACGAGAGCAGAGGATAAGTCTGCCACGTCCACCTGCCGCGACGAACCGGCAGATGTTGCCGGCTCCGGCTTGACCGACGTTCCCGCTCGCCTTCTGATTGCGAGGTGGTCTCGAATCGATCGGGAAATAAACTTGCCGACTACTTAAACGACATCGACACACGTGCCGCCGCTCTGCTGACACGAGCCGACACAAGTCGGCTACTTTATATGCGCGCGCCGCTCGCGCGATCGCTTCGCTTGCCCTTTGGCGCACCGTGGCCTTGCAAGCTTCGCGAGGACATTTTCAGGTCCTCGGAGGAGCCGAGTATCGGCTCCGCGACATCGGCTGACATTTCTGGCAGAAGCTCACGGAAGAACTCGCCTCTCTCTCTCTCTCTCTATCTCTATCTGAAGCTGCTGATATTCGTGCAGACGAGACAGCGCGGCAGCTTCGAGCTGCTATCCGAGAGGACTTTGGGGATTACAGGAAGCGGGCGAGGGTTGTCGGTGCTGTTACCAAGTGAACGTATTAACGACGATGGTAGAGGCACGACAGATGTTGAGAAAATTTCGATCTCGAGAGCGGGCCTCCGCCCGACTGAGAGAGAGGGAAAGGAAGGGATGAGAGCGATGGCGGCTGAGAGAAAGAACGAGATGTTGGTAGGAAGATAATGCAGCATGGTGGCGCGTGGCAGCATGGGTAGCGTAGTGGGGATAAGTACAGGGTGTAGGAGATACTTAAGACGACGACGATGGCACGGGTGGAAGGGAGAAGCCGGGCGAAAGAGAAGGAGAGCGACAGAGTTGGAGGGCTCGGAAAGTTCGAAGGGCGTTGAACCTTTCCTAGGTCTCCGATCGCGTCGGGTCCTTCGGAATCGTTTATTTCTTACTCCCGTGCAATTAACAGTGAAAACAAAGGATACGAGGATACGAAGCGCTCTGCGAGCGAGCAGGTCGGCCAATTAAGCACCGGAGCACCGCTCGTTTCGTCATATCGGTAGCGAGATGGAGAACGGAAGGAAGATATCGCGCCGTGATAAAAACTTGCTGCGCAAAATCGAGCACGTATGGGTACCGATCGGCATTCTTCACCAGCTGACACCCTGGTGGCGCGTGCCGCTCACTTTTATGAGAAACGACTCTCGTCTCTCGCATGAAGCTTCATCAACGAGGCTTCATCAACGTGTGCTTCGAGCCATAAAGATAAGTTTCCCTGGAAAGAGAGACTTTTTTTGCATCCACCGCAGTTCGCGAGATCGACGATCATCGATGTGTCGCCGTACATCACGGTGCACGTACGGGATCACAATGAGATCGACGTTGAAGATACGAGGCATCGTCAATCGGCTGACCACTGTCCGAGCTCCCAGCTCGGGACAATGCGTCAATTTGCCCGAAACTCGTAAACGACCGAGCGAATCAACCGCGGGGACAATCAGATCCTAACAACCCCGACAATCGTTCTCACGTTGGACATTTACAACCGAGAGACGTTTGCAACTTGCCAGACTGTCACGATCAAACCTATCAAACCGCGCGTTGTCGCGCCTTTTATGGAAAAAAAAAGGGAGAAAGGAAGAGAGGAAAGCTTGAACTGAAGATCGCGAATTAGAGATTACTCGGAGAAGTAAATTAATGGTTCGCGGAAGGAAGAGAGTTCTCGAGGAATCTCCCCTTAAACAGGGATTCGGGGGGAGGGTGACAGCTTCTTCCGCAGGCCAAATGGACGCAGCGTTAGCTGCTGGTTTGTTCCGGTCCTCTTTTCCGCTGGCGGAACGAAGAAGACGCACGAGTCCGGTATAAAGAAGTGGGTGGACCGTGTGAATGGGATATGTTGTCAGTGCTTCGGCCGAGTATTGTTGATCGAACAATGGCGTCTGGTTTGTACCCCGAGAGTACAACCCCACGAGGCAGCTGACGTTCTCTGACCGTAACGACGAAGTAGTTCCCCGCTCGGGGCGAGTAATAAATTTTTATTGACACGGGCTATCGGAAAGAATTCCAGTCCGAGAATGATTCCTGGGAGATCTCAGAGGCAAGCTTAGGGAACGGATTGGGAAGCTGATGTCCGCGATGCGAATGAGAAGTAAGAGGCTTTTTGCGTTGCAGAGCTGAAAAATGTCGGATAAACTTTGCACTCGTCTATCCATCTCTGTCGTCTGTTACCGTTCTGTTAAACTGAGCTTTCATGCTCGCTTGCCTGGGCAGATCACAAGGTTCATCACAATGTGTAGCGTTTTCCTAATTCTCTACGTGGTAAGCGATTAGGTCCAACAGGCGTTAGTAGGCAGGGGTCAGTAGGCGACCCTAAAACTGCTGTTAGTTTTGTGGTCGAGCCACGAAGCTCTACTCATAATAGGACTATTTGTAATCCTTTTGTAGCCGTCTGCGTAATTACGTACGCAAACTACATCGACCAATGAGGGCTGGCCGACTCTTCTTCCTAAAAGACCTCTCAATTATGAAGTTGTTTCAGTTGTTTGTTGATTTGATTTGCCCTAGCAGCTTGCAAGCTGATGTTACTACCAATGTTTTCTCCTTGTCGGATAAAATTGTTGTAAAAATAGAAATAAGGATAAAAGTGAAACGACAAATATGAATGCTGGAAAGCTGAACTCGAACTCGATCTTTCGGGATTCTTTCCATCGTTTATATCTACATCGTATATTGTTCGTTGCGTGTATTATTTTTGCAATTTGCGCATAGCTTTCGTCCTTTGCAAATTCGTCTTTGTCGTCTGGCGACACAGCTGTGCCGCTTCTGCATAATCGTGCGCTGCTGCAATAAAACGTGCATCGGAATCCATTGAAAGCGCCTTCGGCGGGTATCCGCGGGACAATTTAGGCACCTGGGGTCCTCCCGGCGTGCCTGTACCCTCCAGCATAAAATTGGCACCTGGTAAACATATGCCGAATCCCGTTTTTCATTCTCGGACATTCCCGGTTTTCGTTTCGCGGCCTCGCGCTTTCGTGAAATTCGCGGTGTACGACGCGGCGAACGTTCTGTCCGTCATTAAACATTATTTACGGGAGAAAGTAAATTTCTCAAATATTATTCAACGTAACCTTTTATTTCTAGCTACACGAGAATCGAATTTGTGAATCGGAAATTATTATATTTATTATATTATATATAAATATTATAAACATAAATATTATATATTTCACCGACTTATTTATGTCAATATGTCGTTGCTTCTCTCAAGATTACAAGTAGACGTTGACGATCTTGAGATTAAATATAAATGGATTAAAAATGCGGCACGTATAATTTTGCGAAACTCGTCGAGCTCTCGTCTAGTGATCAGACCATGCAGAGCTTCTTTTTATATAATTGCCAACTAGTTAAATATTTCACGAAACTGTAATTTTTAATACGAATCTGTACTCGCTTAATCTGCACTTTTAATATATGCATACGAGAATACATTTTACTCATAAAGACGCACATAAAACAATGATACAGCGGGGCAGCATAATACCCGCTAAATAAATTCATCGATATACTCGCAAATGATGAAAATTCCCGTGCAATAAGCGAAGCCCGAGCGCTTTTCACGGTCGTGAAAAACGAGGCAGCATCTGGCGCCAGAATGATTCTTCATTTGATAAACTGTATTGGCATGACGAGCGAAGGGGGTGAAGGGGAGTACGAATATATTTGAATAAAACCAAAGGTGGGTACGCGTCGCGTTCCCTTTTTCAGTCCCGGTCACAGATCCAGACCCAATAAAAGCAGCTGAACTTCTGGTTTTTCAGGCCGCTGCGAGTTTCCATGGATACCGGTTGCTTTTGATTATCTAACGAGGATTCGAATATTTTCAGAAAGCCACGCCAGAGGCATCTGCATATTCAGTCCGCGATACTGGAAACTCCTGGCACACGCGTGTGCGTTGCTATGACGATGTATTTGGAATCTCAAATCGGCTCATCTGTTTCTTCTCTTTCCTCTCCTCGTTTTCGCGAGAATTACAAATTCTGGACAAGCTACAAAGTTCGCTCCATCTTTCCCAGCTCGTGTTTGATATCTCGACTGGCCTCGGCGCGACGAGATTGTTTCGTGAATACGTAAGGAGACGAAGAGACTCTTTCTTCTTATGGAACGCGGAGAGAAGATCCGGGGAGACGAGCGAACGCTCGACGTGACTCAAGCGCGCTTTGTGCGGTCGGCGAAGGCGATCCTGAGGTAATGAACTTTGTTTAAACGGTCTCTCGGTAAACTCCGCACGAACGGCGCGTAGCACGTGCCGCCGATTCCTCCCGCTTCCAGTTTCCGTGCTTTCTCCTCGCTCGCACACCGTGACTGAATCGATGGATTCGAATATAACTCATCTAACGTTGTTCACTTTCGATTAATTTCTGCCGCCGAATGAGGAACGGAGAAGCGAAGCGTACGCGAAAAGTAGAAATGGGGGCATAACAATAGTGGAGATGAATGATTAAATATCTCGAAATAGCTCTGCATAATAGTTTGCTCTTGACAACAGCGACGTTATTTATTCGGGCCATTCAATGGATCATCATATGCGTGCGCTCGTGCGTTCTGTAGCTGTGTATGTGCGAACGTAGAGCGGATCCGGGTTCGTTTATTTCTACCGCGCAAATTTCGAATTTTTATCGATCGATCTACACGCTGGAAACAGGTGCGGGAACGATTATTGAAAGCGAGCGCGCATACATGCCTCGAGAATGAAGCAATTAATCCCGCAAGTCGCCGGTTGCAAACGGCCGGATAGCGAAACGTTTCCCCTCAACAACAAGCGAGAGCCAAAATTCTCTGAAGGTACCCTTTTTTCTTTTTTCTTTTTCTTTTTTCTTTATATTCCGGCGTGAGGTTAAACAGACGGGGACACGAAGACACGAGGATCACACGCAAATTACACTTACTGCGTAATCGCGAGCTCTCGTTAAGCGTTAAAAGAAATATTTTTATAAATATATAAATATTTATAAGTAACGCTCCGTTAAAGCGAAAACTCATAAATTGGCCTCTCCCTCCCYCCCYCCCYCCCYCCCCCGCCCCTCCCCCCCCTTCCCTCGAAGCGCGAATCCGCGCGAGGGAATCGTCTTTCTGCTTGCATAAATTCCATCAATGCACAACGTAATCGAGTCCTTTGTTTGCGGCTCGGTGGCCTGTAAACGGAGCTTGCAACGCGATCGCTGTATCAAATAGACGATAACTGGGTACAGTACATGCGTTCCCATTTCAGCATTAATCGCTGGAATTTTTGCTCACCGGTCGGGTTCATCCGCGAGCTGAGTGTCCGGCGTCGAGCGATCGGCACGAATCGCAAGGTCGATCTCATAATTCGCGAAGAATTCTGCGCGAACGAGTAATCCCCTCGTCAACAGAGCCAGCATGATAAACGCCCAAGTGGTTGCCAACCGGAGATAACTCGCACTTTAAGTGCGTGAACCCAAACGAGCGCGTTAAAGGTGAAGCCTGGCTTTTTTTACGGCTCTGCGAGCCGTACCTTCTCTCCGAAGGCACATTCGGCGAGTATGCAGAACCGGCCTTGAGTTCCCATCTCGAATTGGGCGCATCGTCGCTTAATTCGCGAGGGTTTCCTCTTTCTTGCCAGCCGCCGTTTAGAGGGGCGAGCAAGGGAATTCTGTCAATGAGATCGAGGCCGATCGCAAGGTGCATCGCGGTCCTCTCTTCGTCTTCTGGCCGCCTCATGCGTGCCTCTCGTACCTGGCAAGACGTGTACGGTACGGCACGGCGGCCAAACACCATTGGACGACCGGCACGCGCACGCACCTGCCACGCATCCTCTTCGAGTGGCCTTTGTCGAGCCGCGTCAAAGAAACACGCTCGGCGCGGCAGCGTGGAGCCGAGTGGAAGAAAGTTCCACCGTGCAAAATAACCGCGAGGGATTGAAGAACGGCGGAAACGCGATCCCGGTGCATTCCCAGAGCTTGCTCGTAATTGAGCAGGGGAAAGGAAAGCTTACGCAAGAGCGGAGACCGCCAATATGATGTTAATATTGATAATTGGCGTTAATTAGTTGGTGAATTAGTTGGTCCGCGCGATCATTATGATCAGCGGAACTCTGACTGCGGTCTCTGATTCTCCGATAGTCGCGAGCAAGGGTCGAGATTTAAAGGGAAGTCCCATTTTAAATGGAAACATGTTGAAAGGAACTGGTCCAAAGAAATCAGCTGGAGAAATGTCTCTAAGGCGAGGCCCTTTTACCTGCGTCGGCGACTTAACATCGAGGACAGGTCAGACGGTCGGCCTCTGCGCCTTTCCGAAAACTGTTCCATCATCTCAGCAGGTACAACAAAACACTCACGTTATCAAAGGACGCGTCCGATGCAGTCTTATGTAATGTTCGCTCGAACAGACTGACAGACTTGACCTCTGCGTAATCTCTCCCGAGCAATGCACCGACGACTTACGATAGCAGGAAGGAATTCCGTGCACATTTTTGGTGCTGGCAAGCGGTTTCGTAATTTTCCCAAACAGTCGTTCAATGGAAAGCGCTACCTGCGTCCTTGCGTTTCTACCAAAGGCGCGTGTCTTGTCCTCTCGGCTCACGCCTTGCGGTTTTCGATGGACGCGAAGCTCCTACAAAGGATTTTCGGTTATACGAAGCGATTTAAAAAGCCATTATCGAGTTGGCCCACAGGC
Source organism: Eciton burchellii (assembly GCA_020341155.1). Lineage (NCBI taxonomy): Eukaryota > Metazoa > Arthropoda > Insecta > Hymenoptera > Formicidae > Eciton > Eciton burchellii. The sequence continues at coordinate 3,214,302 of JAHMML010000013.1, forward strand.
GACTAGCGACTACTTCTCTCTGGTCACGTTGCGTGGCGACGACAAAGACCAGCAATATGGAAGCGTGGACCAGCTGCGAGAAATAAAAATACCTCGCTTCTAAAAAACCGCATTCATTTCGGAAGTTGGCAGTTTGAAGGAAGAGGAAGAAGAAAAGGGGAGCAGTTGCCCGTTGTATCCTTAAATAGGACCTACCGTGTAACTCGCACAAGCCTAACGTACATCTGATCACTGCCCGATCAAGACTACAGATTATCGCAGAGCGAAGCATTAGAGCGAAGCTGCACTTTCTCGCACGTACATCGGCTCTTTCGAGAGAGAGAGAGAGAGAGAGATTTTTTACAACCACCTGTTCCCGACATTTTTTTGAGGGGGAGGGGAAGTTGATCTTCATCCTTTAAGACCGAGACATCTGCTTTGCGTAACTTGCCAGAGCGCATACAGCGAATGAATTAGCTCTTCTGCTAAGGGCAGGGAAGGAAGGAAGCTTCAGAAAAAGGATTCAGGATTCGTCGTCAGTTTCCTACCCGTGCAATTTCACGATGAGGAGGCAGGGTCCGAACCCTCGAAGGGGAGCAGGGGGAGGAAGAGCCACGCTTACGGCCCTTAACGATATCCTCTCCCTCGACGTTAGATAAGACCCTAAGGGAGTGTTCCCCTCCCCATCCCCCTGTCTCTCCAAATCGCGAGTTTCCGTCGATCGCGTCGGAATAGTTGAACTTCCCTCGCGAGCGTCGCTCACGCACCGGCGGGAGAGGGGAATGGGGGAGGGGGGGGGCCAGGTGCATCGGATCGCTCGCTCGGCGAAGCCGACACATGCCGTTTCACTCGCGTGGCGTAACTCGCGCGAGGCACGCGCGCGTACTTGCTTTTCCATGCGGTTATCGGAATGTTACGTTTTGTCGGCAGACATTGGACGCCCATTGCACGATCACGCGATCCGCGGACTTCCTGGCGCAAAGTGGGCGCACATGATCATGTTATTCTTCTCGGACGAAAAGAGTGGACGTTTCCTGGCTGTCGTATGGCGTTGAATTAGCGGGGACCGTGGCTCGAATCGCACACGGACAAAGCCGCCGGTTTCTGCCGGATGGAATTGTTCCATCCGAAGGTATCGCGACGCGTCCGCTTTCCTTCTGGAATTCTTAGAGCGTGCAATTACCACCGACGAGCTCGTTCCTCGGCGAGGGGCGGATGATGATCTTATTGAAGACGGAATCTCTGTGAGGTTTCAGAAAGAAAGAGAGAGAGAGAGAGAGAGAGAGAGAGAGAGAGAGAGAGAGAGGAACGTACGCTGGTATCCGTCGACGGTAAATATGACTGAAGAATTCTCGAGTAGAGAGTATCTCGAAAAATAAATAGCGATAAGCAGACAGGAGAGTGCGAGCGATCGGGAAAAATGGTCGCGTTCTGCCGCGTTCGGAAGATTACTTTTGGCACAGGCTATCCACAGGCCGCGGCGATAAGCGGTTTATTTGAGCAACGAGATAATGGCCTCCTTTGTCGCTACCAAAAAGCCGATTACGCTGTGATTGTCTCTTAACAGGCACCTCGCGCGCTTTTCTCCCGGCTTATTTTAATTTACATGGACGCCCTTTAAACTCGCTCGACAAACCGCTCTCGGTACACTTTGGGTGCTACGCTCCGTGCTACTTTGGGGTCTTTTCGCATCGCCGCCAAACGCGAGCGCTGTAATCCGCGCGTTTACTTATCAGCGACTGATTTACAATCGGTCTGAGCTTCTGAGCGAGCGCGTCCCTCTCGCGAAGAGATCCGCGCTCGATCCGTCTCGATCTTGCGCGTTTCCCTGAGAAAAGAGAGATAGATGACGGCTCGAATCCATCGGCGGCTGTTCGACGAAGCAGAAAGCTCCCCGGTCGACGCTATCACGCGGCTCCGAGAGTTTCCTGGCGTCGCCCCGGACAGGTGCGCCTACATATTGTTCGCGGCAGCGCGAGAGACCGTCGTTCTCCTCTCTCGGATGATACGGTAACAGCTGAAGGATCATTACGCGTCAGAGGATGACGCCCGTATGCAGCTGCCGTCGACGTTTGATTGTACCGTAAATAAAACGCCGCGTTCTTCTAGTCGCCGGCGAGTATCGATAGACGCTCGACGAATTCGAGAGCGCCCTCGCCGCCGATTTTCAGCAGCATCGCGGGATGATAATTGCCGCTTGGAATCATAGCTCGAGAGATCCGCAAAGTGCCAAGTGGGATGTAACGTACGAGATTGTTGTATTTCTTTTTCTCTCTCTCTCTTTCTTTCTTCTTTTTATCCATACGGCGACGCTCGGCGATATCGGAGCAACGTACTTTCTTTGTAACGCCATGCGCAACGGTGCATCGGCAAGATTGAGCGATTATGGAATGATTGTGGCACAATGGGGTCAACTTGATCTAGAGATTCGTGTCTTCAGTGCCGTGCCGCTGGAAGCGCGCGGCGTGTTAAAGCGCGTATTGTGCTGTAATGTCCGCAGCATCGTCGCGCGTGCGTCACGGGCGGAGAAATGCTGCTCGAGAGCTTGTAATTATATCCGCCGTGTTGTCCCTCTCCCACACGGTCGCATGTCGATCCGAATGTCGATTCGTAAGATCGATTCCGAGAAGAAATACAGAGCGGAGCGGATCTGCACCTCCCGCTGTCGTTCCTCCGGAAACGCTCCATCGCTTCGCGAGGATACGCGAGATGAGATCGAGACGTTTGAGAAAAGGCAGGTTTCTTCATTCGGCGCGTAATATCCCAAATTGATCGTAGGATGCTTCGTGCTTCTGCGGGAGTCTCAATTCCGCCAAGCGTATCTCCGCTTGCCCGCTCGAGGCAGCTCCTTGACGCGGTGGCGCGTGCGATGATTTGACACCGCGTTCGGAATCGTTCAGAATCAGCGAAGTCACGAAGCCAGGTTATCGCAGCTCCTTGGTTGGATGTCTGGCGAATCTGCCGGACCAAGTCATCAGCAGGTCCACTGGAAGTCGCTGGCAAGCTGATCGATTGTCCGTTAGGAGACAAATCGAAATTGGAGATTAGCGGCGGTCGTCGCCGGGATCAGCTGCATCGGGGAGAAAATGGAGAGCCACGGGGGTGTGCAGCGATCGTTGGAGGATCTCCACGTATCCCTTTCTGCTCGGGAGTGGTAATCCGAGCCGAGAATATACGCTCTCCTGCCTTCTGTACTTTGACGAGGGCGAGCGAGAGTCGACGCGCACGCGCCGGTCTCCCCGGCTTCCTGTCATCCGCCTTGCTTCCGCTATTTCACATTATGTTATATGCATACGGGTCGCCGCTGACATCCTCGCCACTGAGAATCCCTATAAGGAAACGCATCTGCGCGTCGCGATCCGGGCGATTCCGTCGTCGTTTGCGAAGGGGGCGCCGCGACGTCGACGTCCAGACAGATGCTGGACCGACTCTCCCTTTTTGCTGCCGCGGGAGGAGGGAGGAACCGTAAAATCGAGGGAGTCATCGGCGAGTTGGCTGTTTCTTGGATTGCCGATCGAGCGGGAGTCAGACTTTAAGAAGCTTTCGAGACCTCGCGAGGTGACCTCGTCAACCTCAAGTGTGAACCCTTTCGACGCGGAGTCTCGCGTCTCGCTGAATTCGATCTCTCGGACGACGCGCGTCCAAATGTCCAAGCGATTCGTCGTGCATTGCCCCTGAGCGTTCTCTAAAATGTTTCGCCGCTGGGATTTGAACGTTCCGCGAACGCGGCGAGTGAGCTACCGAGGCGTGTCTCCGTTTCCTCGAGGCTGCGAGCGGATTTGCGTGGCTCCGCGCTCTCGAAATCCTCGAGGACGCGCCGGGAGCGATACCTCCGATATCAAAAGGATACGCAGGATCGTTCCAACGTTCGAGATTGCTGCCCTGTGAATTTACATTCACGTGTGGGAAAACGCGCGCGAACGCACGTGGCACGTTTTCGCGTGCATAGTCTCCTGCTTTTATTCTTCCTTTTCCGCCGCGGATCGGTTCTTTCTGAAAACGTTCGGCTTCCAGCCGAAACCCCTTTTCACATTCACATCCTGGAGTTCACGCGTCTATGCGTGCGCGGTCAACGAGGTGCATTATCATCATTATACACCGACGTGCGAACGCACGCTGTACGCGCGCGCGCGCGCGCGCATGCATATAAATAACCGCATACGGGCCGCGTGCGCGCGCGCGTGTTCACGTGCGGGGAACAATGGCGCACAGTTTTCACGTGCATGCTCACGTATAGCGGGAATATAATGAGACGAGCGGGGAATTAATTTCTAGGAGCCGTGTAAGAAGTCCTTCGGATCTGGCGTCTCGTAATTATGCTCTCTTACGGAACCGAGTTTGTAATTAAATCGTTAAATCGCTCATCGAATAAGACGAAAACCACCACGGGAGACGAGATTATCGTTCATCGCAATACCGCGATACCTGAGAATGTAGATTATTCTTCTCTTCTTCCGTCTTTCGATTACGATTAAAATAAAATGATGGCGAATTTTACCTTCTTCCTTTTTTTCTTTTTTTCCTTTGATCGAGGTGTTATTAAATTTTCAACGATTCCCCATTTATCTCGCCGCTCGTTATCGATCTTCTGTCGAAACAGGTCTGCTGAATGAGTTCGATACTAGGCGAACTAGGCCCCTCACTACCGCCGCGTGTTATCGTTACGCAAGAGAGACGTTCGTTCCGACGAAAAGGATGTGCGAAAGGAAGCCACAGCCACGGTGCCGTGGGCATATTTCCCATTCTACGAGGCAGAGAGAGAGGCCCTCTCTTGGCCCGTTTCCTATTCAACCACACGAATATATCATACGCACGCACGAATAAAACGGTGCGCACGCACACACGGCCGCGAGGGGAGGAACAGTGCGTGAAAATCGCGCGGCGTAACAAATCCCTTTTCGTCGAGAACTGGATGCCTGCGTCCGTTTCGTTTGATCCTCGCCTGCCAGGATTTACTCTCGGCGGCGTATTCGCGTCTCGCGCGATAATACGATACCATCACGAAAGTTTAGGCAGTCTCTCTCTTATTCTCTACCTGCTAATTTCCCCTTTAGCAAAGACTGTTGAGAAGACAGTGATCGATGCGAAGTGATACGCCATCAAAGTTATGACTCGGTTTGCCCTTTGCCTTGAACTCGTTTCCGGCATTTTGATTTTTTCTTTCCCACTTTACCTGCAATTATCTCATGGCGGAACGAGGAGATCGATTGGACGAGTGGTAGCGGAGATGCAAAGCAGCGAGCAGCTCCGGACTGTCGTAACGGCAGCGCGTTTGCACTTTGCAAGGGTGCATAATATATCGAGTGCACCTTGCGCGGATGCCACAACCTGTTGGCACTGCGCGAAATACGAATTGCCAATGATGGGGACGCAGAATAAAAGTCATTTAGCGGTACATTGCACCGGCACGAAACCCGAATGGGGGGAGAAATATGAACGAGCTGATCGATATGAAGGGTTGCGCCTATCCCAACATATATTTAGTAACGTCAGCATGCTAGCATAATTGGTTCCGTTTTGATGGCCTTCTCTTCTCTTCTCGACCATCTTATTTTGATTTTATAAATTTACCTTGTACGAGTTTCATCTGTGCGTGTGTTGCATCGTATGCAGATGCACGCACGCACATGGCCAGAGATACATGGCGTATCGAATTCTTGTGTCGATCGATTTTGATTTCATTCGTCAATCGGATACAGATCCAATTCGCCCTCGGGGTGTAATTGTATCTCTTTTCGCAAGTCGATTCACTGCTCTCTTCCGAATTGAATTTCGTGCGGGAGGAAATGCTCGTAGAGCATCTTCCTGTGAACTGCTCGTTAATCACGATTGAGCACTTTTCGGAATGTCGATGAAGCAGCTTTGTATAATTTTTCCAAGAGCCCGCATGTGGATTAAATAAAATGCTGCCGATTGCGTGACCACGATTGAATAAATTTCCCCTGACGGGTCGAAATGTATATGGGTACCTGTATGAGGCGTGACGCGCAAAGCTACGGATATCATTCCTCCCCTTTTCATTATCATTACATAATTTATGCCTCGCGGCGATCTCGGTCCGAGTATCGTCATGGGATGAGAGACGCATCTCGTGTCCCATGGAAACGCGATCTTCTCTCGACATGCTTCGAGATGCGCGACTCGGGCTCGAGCATCAAAACGAGGCCGCAATGCATTTTTATCTGATTGGACTGAAGGATTCGATTAAGGAATCGTTATAAAATCGTGAATTATCTTTGCTCCATTATCTTTTTCCCCTTTACACATCTCGTATCTTATTGTATTATTCCAATTCCCCCCCCTCTCTCTCTCTCTCTCTCTCTCTCTCTCTCTCTCTCTCTCTCTCTCTCTCTCTCTCTTTCTGCTGTATTTATGCAGAAAGTGCACGCAACATCGTAAGATCGTGCCTGGCGCGCGATGATTTATCGTGAACAACAGCTTCGCGATGAAACTGCATCGACAGTCAAGGCAGATGAAAGGGAGACCCGTGTGACCCCGACGTTGACGTGCCGGTTCTGAAGATCGAAATTAACGGAAAGAAGTCGATGTTTCCTCATCCAATCGACGGTCACTCCATGCATCTAACCTCGGGCGGGCTGCTCTTGCACGTTGGGGTGGCCGGGTGCTGCGCAGCCAGGTAAGGGGCAGCTGTCCACCAGGTGCCGATCACCCCGCCATGCGCCTCCACTTTGGGGAGACCGGTGGGGATACGCACGGCCTCATTGGATGTTGGCTCGCGCGCGTTGCGGCAATACTCTCGCGCTCCGCGACAGAAAAGTCAGTCGTCTCAGGACGCTCGATGCGATACGTAGGTAATTCGCGATCCACGTGTTAGGTCGTGCTGCTGTCCCCGTGACACGCGGTCATCTTTGCGAGTCTCCTCTCCCTTCCTTTCTCTAGAATCTCTAGGAGTTGTTAGTGAGATCTAGATCATCATCTAGATACGCCGCTGATAACGAATCGCATTCGTTATCAGGATACCGATCGCGTTAAAGTTCTGTCTCCTGGATCGTCTTGCTGGGCCCGGGACTTGCTCGCGTTGAAATTTCACTTGGATACCTTGGATAAGCGACCTCGAGCAGTGGTGTGAAGGAGCCAGGGAAATAATTCCACCTTCAGTGTCCGAAAGTGCGATCGCCAGTGAATCATCGGAGTTTGATCGGTCGTACCTCAAGCTCCATGATCCATCGTTCTCTTTCTTTCTCTCGCCCGTCACCTCGTTCTTACTTGGCACACCTCGCCGCGAATTTTCGCGCCTGACTCTCGCGCGGGACGTAACACGGCCACATTTATGGGGGTGTCCGGAGAGTGCGCGGTCAAGGGCAGCAAGAGCAGCCACCCCTGTCACTGCAGCCACGTCGGCAGTTCCGGCGCGAGCGTGCAACAGCAGCAACAACAGCCCTACGAGCCGTATCATCATCACCATCATCAGCATCACCACCATCATCATCACCATCATCATCACGGCAAGAATACACCGGCGAGCACGCCGCCGCAGCACGACAACAGCGGCGACAACAACATCCTGATAACCCTACGCAGCAAGATGAAAATGCTCAAGAAGATCAAACGCAAGATGGGCCTAGGTGAGCCACACGCCTCCGTCCCTTCGTCATTGTCTCCTGTCGCGTTTTCCGGTCATCGCTTGACTGACCGTCCAACCATCGGTCATTCACAAGCGATGAGACTCCTCGCTGATTGATCTCGTCGATCAACAATGGCATTCGAAAAGATTTCCCTTAACGAACGAACGAGATATGTCCGAGCAATTTTGCTCGGATTGTTTCCATCGAGATTTCATCTGCTTATTCGAAAGTCTTGATATTTAGAGGTCTTGATTTGGTCTGGTAACTGACTTTTTCTCGAGCGCAAAGTGCTAATTAGTAGTCGGCACTAAAGTGTAGATCACTCTAGAGATGCAAGCCAAAGAGAGATCCGCATTCATAAACGCTAACAGAATTGAATTCATCGATCGCGTGAACGAATATTGCGGGCAAAGCCCAACGAGATACGAGCTTTCGTCGAGAAACTCATCTCTCATCCGTAGAATGGCGATACAACGACCGGAAAACGATTTTGCTTCTACTTGCCGTGGTCTGTCGGTGGTTTATTGCACCGCAAACCCGATAATTTCTATTGACGCATCGGTGGTTCTCTAACTTTCCGCTATATCTGGAGGGAAGTCCGCCTAGCAGCTTTTTTATTTTAGCAAAGCATTTTAAATCGGGCAACCTTCAATAGAATTTTAATGCTTTCGTTGATGTTATATCGTGAACGATCGTGAACGAGGAGTGATATCGTTGGACAATTTTAAATTTCGGCCGGGAATTGACATATCGATATCGATCGAGGAAAGTGTTGAATAACTCGCGACCCAAGTCGAGATTGTTCGAAAAACGGATTAGGAATTTCATCGATATTACGGACATTAAACTCTGTGTAAATAATATCACAATCTACGATCAACACGTAGTTGCCGCACATGGAGATGTGAATTCTGAAAAACATCGACCGCGAAGAGATGTAATTTCCCCTGGCTTGTCTCGATTTCCGTGCAATGCCATCGGCATACAATGAAAGCTCATTTCGCGGCAAGCTTGCGTTCTATGTTTCGTTGACCGACTTTTCCCCGATGGATGATCCGCTGGATCCCATCGGAGACTCGAGAACGAGAAGATATCGCCTCTCGTTGGCTTTTATCCGCCGCACAATGCACGATATTCTAATCGGATGCATTTGCCTGCACGACATTGTCGAGCGCGATTTTAAAGTCGAAACTTCTCGTCAACCTCTCTCCTTCAGCTTTCACAACAGCAACGAAGCGTCATCGCTGATGCCTTTGCTGCGAAATTGAGAGACCATTTAAGCGAAAATACTGGCGAACCAACCAACCTTTCTAATTCGCATGGTGCGTCAATGACACATGAATTTGTGCGAAAAAAGTTTTCGCTCGCTCAATGATGAGCGAGACAAGTTCTGAGAGAGACCGCTTTTATGACTCCACGAGAGGAGGCTTCCGCTGGATCTATGATTCAACGGATCTACATTTCGTTGTAATCTGATAGCCGAGATCTTTAAGGGTTACTCCCCGAGCGGGTATGTGCGACAAGATTTATAGTATCCACTTTTCCTCCTGCACACGCTCGCAACAAAAGTTTTGTGCCAGTACTTTTATACAAAGCGCCAGTTGTTGCCGATCGAAATTCAGGTTAAAGATCACGAGCTTGCCCTTCCACGAAGTGGACACTTTACGCGTGTCAACGACTTTTCTTTACCGAAAGATTTCGAAGGACCAACGCAATGCGACTTCTTTGTGGGGGAGCTCGTTAAAGATTTACGAAAGGGTCGAACCGACACGTGCGCCGACCGAAGACTATTTCACATCATGCATCCAAAACTGTTCGATCACGTGTTTCATGCAGTTCAAAAATTCACTTTGGCACAGATTGCAAGTAATCTGTACTGTAATGATTAATAAGTAGCGTATATAACGTCGCTCTGTGCATCCGTTACAAAAATACATTCTCAATCTTTTCATCTTTCTTAATTTATGCACAACTTTATTGAATTAAATTATATATATATATAAAGAGAATTGCTCTTTTGAGCAATATAAATTCAGTGAACACTAAACAGCGTGGCATTTTGCATCGCAACGGGAAAAACTTGATCGAACACGTCAAGCATTTCACTTATGATGCGCAACCTATTACGACACATGTAAACATTTGACGAAGAGGAATCTCCAGTAGGCACTTTGTTTCTTGCCGCGATTGTCATCGCGAAACCGGCGAAACGAAGAAAGTAACTCTCCGCGATGCTTCTGTGGGATACCGCTCTCCGCTTCTCTTCCTTTCCGCTTGTCTTTTTGCAGCGTGAATCACTCGCTTCTCGATTGCAGAGATTCTCAGCCCCCCCCCCCTCTCTCTCTCTCTCTCTCTCTCTCTCTCTCTCTCTCTCTTCGCCGCGGTTGAGGACTCCTTTCGTTTTCGAACCTCAGCCAACTTGTTTCAACAGCCATCCTCCTCCCTTGCGACTCGATGATTAGGATGTATTGCTTGATAATCATAAAGAGAATAAAGCGAGGAAGAGAGAGAGAGAGAGAGAGAGAGAGAGAGATTTCAAGTTCGAACAATGTCCTTTCCTTTTCCCTTGATCGATCCGAGTCATCGAAGGCGATCGTTGACGCATTGAGCCGTGACGAAACGTTACTGCAATGTTAATTGCGTAATACAACGCTTGTTACATGCAAACAATGCGCTGCACCAGCTGTGATTCAATACGCAATGATTCAGTTTGTTGCATGACTCGTAGTCACATAGATATGCGCGTCGATCTAAATACCACATGTAAATCGCCGATACGATCTTTCGATCAGCAAGACCGAGCGGTTTCTCGGTTAATTAATTATCGGACAACGACATACGTTGTGGTAGACGAGCCGGATGATCCAGTAACAACTCAGAGTGCGCGGACAACTAATGCAGTTCTATTAAGGTAATCGCTATCATCTTTCAATCACGCTCGTTTTCTCCAACTGCTCGGAAATGAAACTCGTTGCGGTTTTCGCGTGTCTCCTTCGTCCTCGAATGAGTCCCGCGAGCTTTCCGCGAGCCTCGAGGACGATTCAACCTACAGAGGGACGATCACTGACCGTCCTCACTGACTCGGCAAATCTCACACACCCATCCACCCACTTTCCGCTCCGCGTGTGACGTCAGGCAGAGCCGCGGACGAAACCCGTCTTTGTTCCCACAAGCGTTTCGCACAACCGGTTTGCGGTTCACGGTTCCGCGTAGTATTCCTGTCAGCTGGCCGGACCGTTTAATCGCGGAATTCTCCGCCTATTTTAAGGGTTCGACGCCCGTCCACGCGGGATGCTGCCTTCGGACGGTCCCTTCCCCAGAAGCGTTCATTCATCCTTTCGCTTCCTCGGACGTTCTGCCGGTAATCCTACGCGATAACGTCCCGATAAACGCATCGGATGAGCTGCTGCTCCTCAACATGCCTCGATATCCCGAATTCCCATGCAAATGGATATTATAGAAATGTTGCTCAGATTTTTTTCGAGATCCAGTAAAGGGCCGCGAATGTTGACGAAGACACTCGTCGTATAAAAGCCGCGCTGAAGCATCTGGAAATTGATACCTCCGATGATACAGCGACGAATCGCTCGATATGCTTCGCGCCTTTACTACCATCCGCGCAAATGCGCCTTCTCCATCGATGACTTTCCTCGTAGAAAAGGTTTCGGTCGGGTATCACCACCCGCAACTTCCGGCCGGCGAGCATTTGAGAGCGGAAGCGAGCGAATTCGAGAGCGGAAGTAGCCGTTGGTGGAACAATAGTCGAGACATCCCGTCTTCTCGTGGATCAAATTTTCCTGCAGCAATTCGCGCAAACCATGTCGCCTTGTATTGTTTGCTCTTGTTGCCAATAAAAATCACGATCGCGCGGGCGATCCTCCCTTGTCCGCTTCTCGCGATATCAGCGGCGTGAAAGCGGAACTTGACGGAAACAAGGTGCGTGAACACCCCACGCAGCACGTGCGTTCCCTATCTGCGTGCACCGGAAGCGGACACCGTGAACTTAATGGCGTGGCTTCGTAAGTAAACTCGCGCGGCTATCGCCACGTGCTCGGCTGCATGGAAATTCGTAAAAGCCAGGCTGCCGTGACGCGATCTGCTTCAAGATCCGGCCTGATGTAACAGAGAAAAATTTCTTAAATATTCTCGCCGTTTATAGCGAGTCCGCGTTTCATCGATTCCGGATTAACAGAAATTTTAATAAAATTCCAATGTATATTTTACTCTAAAAGACACATTAGGATTTATTATATTTTTAATCCTATTTATATTTATCAACACTTACGACACCCCTTTATATTCAACGACCCAGATAATTTTACAGAAGCTAATCCATTAGTAACTCCTATCAGAATGACATCCAATCAGAATGATACTTCTCATTTGCCTATACAATTTTATGCTCAATCCCCAATAAATTAGGAGGAATCGTTGCCCTATTATCTTCTATTTTAATTCTTTACACTATAAAATGAATAAAATACCATATAAGATTTAACGCTTTCTATCCAATTAATCAATTAATATACCGATTATTTATTAATAATTTTATCCTACTCACCTATATATACCTATATTATCAATTAATTATTTCCTCTATTTGATTGCTTCCCACTACTCGTGCAAATTATGAGATAAACTTGTAATAACTTATTAAACTACAGATTTTATAAGTCAATGATCTTGAATAAGTTTATGTTTGGAAAACGTAAAATAGAAATACTAATTTGTCCGCTCGAATCGATCTTGACGACGATTTTCGACGACTAGTTTCTAGCTTGTTCCTTCTCGCGAGATCATTTCCTATAATCCCGCTTGATATTTGTTTGTGAATAGGCGTATCGCACCGCGGCGTAAACCCTCACCGATTTATCTTTACGGTCGCGATACGAAAAAGCGACGTAACTGGCGAACATCTGTCGACGAGTGAAGTGTTTCCAGAAGACGCGATCCAGGATAGAAGAGCGAGAAGAGCTTTCACGAGAGCTCATTTGCTAAGCGTTAGCTGCTGCTGCTGCTGCTGCTGCTGCTGCGTAATGGATTCTCGAGTGAGAGATCTTTCCAAATCGCCATCGATGAGAAAATATCTGGCCTCTCGCGACGCGGATGTCACAGCCATTCGAATCGCCATGAAAACGCGCTCTGGATTGATCGTCAGATATACGTAAATTCTATTCCTTTCCGCGCGTGACCTTCTTTTTGTTAATTAATCCGCATGGACATACGCCGCTTGGCGCAAACCAGTTTCAGCGAGCAGCTGAGCGCTTCGCTTGTATTTGAAGTTCGCACGATGTAAATTGCCCGGAGGAAACCCGAAGAAAACAGTTGTCGGTGCGATCTTCGCGCGTGTGTTCTATGCATAAATCTGCCGACTACGCAGCGAAATGTTCCAACGATGCGGTTTTCCTCGCGCGATGCTCTACAGAAAAGGGAGCCTCCCCTCGAGATTTATCTCTCCAAGGCTTCCTTGGAGCCGCTCCACTGCACCCAAGTGCATTCGCCCTGCTTTTAATGAACGGTGAGACATCGTTCTCCAATTCGGGGACATTCGGGGGCTTTTCTCGCCCGGAGCTCGGAGCTTCAGAGAGCTTTCGTCGATTCGCTTCCTCATTCCCGGCACGTTCTCGTTTTAGCGCGTTCGATACACTTCTTGATTTGTGACAGAAACGGGATCGAAAAGCGAGATGAAATTGGAAACGGTGCAAGGGCGGCAGCAGTTGTTAAAAATAAGAGCGCTAGAGATGCTTAAAACTGCGAATAAATGACTGCGTCCTTATTTTTGGAGAAGCAAACTCGAAAGCTCCCGATGCAGCTGCCTGGATTCGAACGTCTGCCATTTGTTTTCCGCCCCTATCTTTCTTTATTTTTAGCGCGCGTCAGGCAAAACGATGATTCATATTTTCGATCGGAATTGCGACTTCAATTGCGCTGGTCCTTTCGGCCCTCGGTCTGAGACCTGACTTTTTCGAGGGATGAGCTCCCAGGAGCCCTTCGTTTGCAGTGCACGTATTACTCCTGGGAGTCGAGAGCCGTCTCTAGACCTTAATGGAACAAATGTTGCGAAACCGCACCGTTGCCCTTGGTGCCTTCGATCCGCCATAAGAGCACGATGGCAAGCGTTTCTCGAGCATTTTTTAGGCCAGCCAAGCGCTGTAAAATAACACGATCTCGCGGAGATGGGCGATTGCGGATTCTTCACGAGCTCACGAGCGCTCAAATCGCCAGGAACAGGGACGCATAATAGTTCCGTTGCGTAATAGCTTCTTCATCGAGATTTATGCGCGTGTACATCGGCGATTTATTGGCCGCATGAAAAATGCGAATGGACCATGACATTATTGACACGCGAATCACGCGTCCCTCGTAAACACTCGTCATTGAATTCTCGCGCCCGCGTTAATCAGCGGAAGTCAGTTTATCCTCTCATGAGGACTCTTGCTGATTGCGATAGAGCGCAATCTCGCCGCCCACGAATTAAGCGTGGCCGGAGGAAATGCCGAATGAAAAAGGAAGAGAGAAAGAAAAAAGGGAACGACGGGGAGGGGTGTGAACCGCGACCCACGCGTAATTTCGCGCAACCCGGCGCCTCAATGACGAGCGAGTCAATGACTGTATGAACGACGAGATGATTTAATTGCCCAGTGTCAAAGTTCATCTCGCCGGGACGACGTGACTGTCGTCCGATCAGTGCCTCTCATCCTCCGCGTCGTCTGCCCACGCGACTGTCCGTCTAATCGCAGGAAGTGCACGGCTGACCCCCGCGATTGAATTCAATTAGCGGGAGCACGCTCGCGAGAACTTCTCTCACGCTTAATTGCGCGCAAGTGTCGTCTCGGGGCGAGGCGGGGCTGTCTCACCTCGCCGATCGGACGGAGACGAGAATTCGCGCCCCACGGCTCCGAATAATCCAATTCATCCCCGCGGATGATGGATGACCGATAAATGACCACGCGAGCCGAGGCCAGATTAATTTATTCGTCTGCGATCGGCTTCCACGAAGCCACCCACGATCGGCGAGCAGCGATCCGCGAGAGTAGTACCGGTTTCACGCGATAAACCAAACCGCCGATGTGTAAACGATCGGCGTTTATCGGCCCGACGTAAACTTCCACGACTTTTAATCGCTCCTCCTCCTCCTCCTCCTCCTCCTCCTCCCCGCGTGATTTACGAGGCGACGCGGATCGGCGCGGTACGCGAGACTTCCGGCCCGGAAGCTGCCGAAAATCTGGCGATGCTCCGCCCGCGAGCTCCGGACTCGATCGAGTAAACTCGCCGGCTGCCGTTATCGTTCGCCGTTGGTGAGATCATCACGAGAGAGAGAGAGAGAGAGAGAGAGGAGTCGATGATTCGACGCGTGCAGACAGCCGTCGAGTCAACATACATCTCAGATATTTTACCTCGTCTTTTATCGGCGATGTACCGTAATCGCTAACGGAAATAGAAAACTGAAAACCGGATCGAACGGAAGATCCATGCCCATTATTTGTCCGCGTTCTAATTGGCGTTTCCGTGAGACAGCGCTCGCGATCACGGCGGGTTTCACGGGGATTTGCCAAAACAATCGGCGGAGACGGTAATTATCGCGAGGAAGCGATCCGTTGCTCATCGGGACTTCTCTCGCCGCGGATCAGCGTGCACGGTAATTCGCGGCTGATTTAACGTCATCCCCGAAGCGATGATCGCGCCTTAACGAGCCTCTCCCACGCGTCGTTCCTGCCTTGCAGACATTGTCTCGATTCCCGCGGAGAAAATGAGCGATTTTCTCCTCGCGGGCATGAATTTACGATTAGCCGTGATTTCACCGTAATGACCCGCCGATAACCCCGATACCCCTCGCCGTAATAACAAGCTGGCACAGTCTCGAAAACTGCAATGCTCGTCGCGCGTATAATATGCCTCGCGTTTCTAATCCAGCGCGCGGATCATCATTCGCGGCGTAACAAAAACGAAGAAGGAGAAAGAGAGCGAGCGGGCGGGCTTTCCGCTCGGTCCGTCACGGCCGGGAGCCACGGTGAACCTCTGCTCGACCTCTGGCGTAAACCGAGAAAGTCCGTGATGCAAGTCGGGCGGACTCGGGCGGAAGCAGAGCGATCGAGGATGCGGACGACGAGCTAAAGGTCGTTGCCTCTGATCCTTCGCGTCGATCGCGTCATTACAGCGGAAACCGAAGCTGCAGGCCGGGCGGGAGCAACCTTGAAGACGTGTTAGTTCATCGCGCGCCCGCAGCGTGGGAATTTGCATGTGAATTCCCGCCGCGAGCTTCGTACCGACGGTTTTTGTGTCCAGGGGACGAGGGGAGGATCGAGCCGTGGAGGAAATGCAGGAAGGAAGAGAACACGGGATCGCGCACGAGGGGAGGAAGCCGGCGAGATGGTGCAACCGGTGGCTTCCCTACAGGATATTACGGACAGATGGACCGTGAAACTTATCGCCGTAAGAGCATTAGGGCGCGATCGGGGGTTCGGTTCCCTCGGTTGGAGCCAACGTCTTGTCGAAAAACTGTTTAACGCGATATATCCGTCGTTCCTTTTTACGGTTCTACGCAACTTGCGGTCACGTCCGTCGATTCATCAGCTCCGCAAGCTCTGAGCGCTGCTTTTAGCAAATGCAGTGCGCGCGGGGCTTGTGCATATCGCTGACAACCCCCTGACAACAGCCAATCTGGCTGTGTCGGGGACGCGATCGATAGAGCTTCTATTGCGATATCAACCCCATGAGCGAGCGATGGTGGTGACAGCGACCGCGACGGGCGGGGTGTCTGCGTTGCAATGCCGCCCTCGCTCCCATGGAAATTCCGTTCAGGAGAGAGAGAGAGAGAGAGAGAGAGAGAGAGAGAGAGAGAGAGAGAGGAAGAAAAAGAGAGAGAAAAGGAGGGGGAGGGGAAGAGGCCACATCCGTGGCGTAGCAACGGCGTTTCCAACGCGTCGCCCCGGCTCGGGTGGCTGCAATTTCCCTCCGCGACTCTCCCGTAATTATAACGTATCGACGCCCTTTCTCGTCCGTCCTCCGGCGGGCTTGATTGGATTTTAATTACGCGTTCGTTAATTCCGTCGGCGCTGTTATTGCGTTATAATCGCGAATTACGCGATTCTTCCGAGAGGGCGATGGTGGCACAATGGTGGTGGAAATGTGCTCGGCACGCGTGTCCCTCGCGTCACCCCCCCCCTCCCCCCTCGCCCTCCCCCCTAATCGAGTAGCGGCGATCAAGTATGCTAATGTTCCGTGAAAACCGTCGAGCCGCGAGCCTCCCTTCCTTCCCACCCATTCATCTTTCCCCATCAAGCGCACTCGGCGAGGCTTTCCCGGAAAATGTCGGCTTCCCCCCCCCCCCYCCCCCGTTAACAAACGCGTACGCATACGTAAGCGCGGACCAGATACGGCCTCTTAGGATTATCGATCGGTTTTCACGACGACGACAGGATCAGGGGAGGAGGAGGAGGAGGAGGAGGGTGCCGGAATTCCAAAAGCTGGTGGGGCTCTTTTGTGCCCTCTCCCTCCCGTCCTCGTCCTTTTTCAGACTCGTTCTTTCGCTGACTGGGAGGGGGGAGGGTGGGGGGCTACGCCAATGCCGGAGCTGGCTGGCTGGCTTGGCTTCAGCCGAGGGAGGAGGAGGAGGAGGAGGGTGCCGGAATTCCAAAAGCTGGTGGGGCTCTTTTGTGCCCTCTCCCTCCCGTCCTCGTCCTTTTTCAGACTCGTTCTTTCGCTGACTGGGAGGGGGGAGGGTGGGGGGCTACGCCAATGCCGGAGCTGGCTGGCTGGCTTGGCTTCAGCCGAGGGCCAGGTGGTGCGCAACCGTTGCTACGGCATGCATCCCCGAAAGCCGCGTGTTCCGCTCCTGCGAACAGCTGCAGCTGCGGCGCGCGCGCGCGCGCGTGTCGCATTGCGTGTCCTCCCTTGGCCGTCTGAATGGAATTGCGCGTCCTGATTGAAAAATTCAAGCGCGATTTCGTTTCTGGATAGAAACTCCCCGTTCGGAGGACGGGTCGATTCGCCATGAAGATTCATTCATCAATCGGATCGCGGATGATCCCGGAGGGATCCGCGAGTCTGCGACAAATGCGTCTGAGTGCCCCACGTTTGACTCACTCAACTCGTCGATTACGTCTACCTGGACACGTAATCCCAGCGCGATGCCGCTTCTTATCATTGTCCATTCTCGCTGACATCGATAAGGCCCCGCCTTATCGTGGCATTCGCAAGGTGAGATCTACCGAGATAGCGGCCTTTCCGTTCTACAAGTTCGAACGCCCGGCTGCCACGCGCAGCTTGCCCAAGCGCGCTCCGTGTACGTGTGCGTGCGTACCAGCAGACCACATCATCGGCCGGCACACAAACACACATAATGACAGCGGGGAGTTGGCCGGGGCAGCAATAGCAGATGGGGAGTTTGCTTCTGCAAGCCAGTCGTTGTAGTGGCGTGGTTCAAGCTGCCCGCCTTTTCCCGGCAACTCCCGCTCGTAGATCTGCCTGTTTTCTTCTCTCCTTTCTTCGCTCTGTACTCGTCGTTTTTCTCCCGATCCGGAAAATCGGGAGGGTGAGATCCGCAAGACAATGTGACTGTGCGCGTGCTACCTTTCCTCCACCCCTCGCGGTCTATCTCTCTCCTTCCTTCGCCGCCTCCTGGCGTCCCTTGGCCCGATCCTGGAACGGCATCGAGGATCGTTGACGATCGATAAATCGAGCACTGTTCTCGATCGACGAAGCAGCTTTGTCGACCTTTGTCTCGTGCCTATGATGAGACGAGATCAGTGTTTACGTTGCTGCACCGAATAGTTTGCGAACAGCAACGTCTACTTTTTTTTCTTTTTTTTTGCAACGCGTGCGGGTTTATCGTGTCGCTGTCGCGACACGCGACCTGGTCATTTTTGTAATTTCACTTTGCTAGGGAATTCCAAGTAATCCTCAACGATTGACCTGCCCGTCCCGGATCTCCTTCTTTGTCCCGATCCTCCCGTCCCGGTAGAAAATTCTCTTATCTTCTCTTATCCTCGTATCCTCATTCGCGATTCCCCATTCGCGCATGTCTCCGAACGTCGCGAATATCTCGTCGCCGCACTCGAAGATCGAGATGTCTTTGTCTTGTTCCAAGATCGAGATGTCTTTGTCTTGTCAACGACCGAGGCGCCCGTTGACAGTCAATAGAGCCACCAGATTGGCACGATTACGGCTGTCGGCACATGTTCTCGGTGAGTATAAAAATGCACTCGTTCTCCTCTCTCTCCCACCCCCTCCCTCCCTCCCTCCCTCCCTCCCTCGCGGCCCCCTAATCTCTCCCGCTAAGAGTCACAACTGGCTTCCTCCTGCAGCCTAACGGGAATATCTCTCTCACGCGATGATGTCGCGATGAGCTATAAAAGGACTTTTCGTTTTTCGGTGATTCTTCGGTCTCGCGGGAGAAGATAATCGTTGGATCGAATCTCGAATACGTACACATCTCCGAAACAAGCAATGAGATCCTTTCGCGTTTAATTCTCCTTTCCTCTTTTTAAGGATTAACGCGAGCTCTTGAGGTTTTTTTTTTAAGATCGGTATCTTTCGCGCTGATGTGTCACGCTGTGAATGCCGCGTGTCGAATCGTTTGATTCGAGGGGACTAGCCGGACCTGCAATTAACGAAATACGCCAATTTAAAGGCGACGTTTGTCGCGTTTGAAGGCTTTTTCGCGCGAGCTCAGCCACGGCTGAAGATTACGTCAACGCCGTCTATTGCGTTGCGTTCCTGGTCTATTCAGTCGAACGAGCGCCTCGTTGGCCGGTTTGTGCTCGAAATTAACGCAGAGGGCACGGCTCCGTTTAAAACGGCGCGACACGCGTTTCTTTGTCGCAAGAGAAAGCGGAATTTCATAAACGCGCGACCGCGCGTTTCTGAGTCATCTTCCGCGATAATGTCGCGGAACTCGTAGCGCAAACGAGTCGATCGCCGGCCATGTTATTTGCCGATTGGTCGATGCCGTGACGCAAGAAACTTAATTTCCCAGCCTCGTCGCTCGCGCGGAATCGCAATCGGGTCGATCATCGATAACAGCGAGTCCGATGCGCGTAAGGTTTCTGCGGAATTTCAGCGATCGAATAGCGATAACGCCCAGAACCGTTAAGCGATGTTACGCCGGATACGGTGAGGATTCCATAATTCTCCCTGCGAGCTACTCTCTATCTAATTAAAAGCGAGCGCATCGCGAAGCAGAGCGCCAACGCAACCCTGAATTATCCAATCTCTACTTATTTCTCTACTTTCTCGCCGCGTTCTCCGGCCTCTTCCACGCTCGCGAGTTTACACGAATCCGCCAGTTTCCTCGCGATCGACCATCGAGCACCAAGCAGATCTCGCTTCCGACCTTCATCGATGATGCTGCTAATGCCGCTAAAAGCGATGCCCTCGATGTCGCCGTTGCGTTGTAGCATACAGCCTTTGTAGCTCGCGTCATTGTTTGCCGATCGAGAGATCAATGACTGCTCGCGTCCCCCGCGATCGTCCCGCGCGAAACAACCCCCGACATGGGGGTAAGACCGTTAATCCTGCTTACCGCAGGGGCGGCGCGACGCTGGTTCTCCCTATGTTTTCCCTTTCTTTACGCCCCCGCAAAGTCGCCCGCGGCGATCCTATACGTGCGAAACGCGACAGATGCGACGCACCCCCCGAGCCATTACGGTCCCATCGGCAGCGAGGGTGCGCGAAGGAGGTATCCTCCGGCCACCCTCTCGTTTAACTTCGTTAATCCGATTGTTCCTGGATCCGCGCGGCCTGGCGGTCGCGCGTTAAAAGCGCCGCAATGGGAATATACACTTGTCATCATGTGGRGGGRGGGGGRGGGGGAGGGGGGAATGGGGAAGGGTTTGCCATACGTAACTGTATTTAAGGAAGCTTAGATGCTTCATCAGCGCGCAACGGCTTTCTCGCTCTAGCCGAATGTCAGTCGCCGCTTCCGTGAAACGCGTTAACGGCGCGGCGAGCGTACAAAAGCAGAATCGCATCATCGTGATACATGACGGCATGATTTCGCGTCCGGCCCGCGAAAGCCAAGCTGGCCAAGCCTGGAATTAATAGCGGCAGCAGGGAAGGTTCGGGCCCTCTCCTCATAAGTCGTCAGGAAAGGAGGCTCACAAAGAGCCTCACCGGGGCGGGGCGGAGGGCGGGCGGGGAGATCGGGATAGAGATCTCGTGCCTCCATCAGGCGCGTACCTGCGCGTAGCCGCTACGTTGTTTCCTTGAATTCCGGTTGATCTTTGGTCCGCTTGCGGCACGAGCCGCGTCCTCGTTTCAAAGAGGCCCCCGTGAAAAATCACGCGTGGCTCCTCCCGCCCTCACGCCGCTCGCGATGCATGAATCAATCCGATCCGCGCGATGTCGTGATTTCTTATCGCTATCAGCATGCGTTATCATCGTTATCGTCCCGCAGCGCGGGTCATCGGGGCGCGATCGAGAGACGATTAGGACTCGCACTCGAGTTCGACGACCCTTATCCTGCCGTTACTTGCTAATCGCCATTGGCGAATCGCGTGTGGATGGTAGCTTAATACACCGATTGTTTACCGCGCGCCGGTGCATCACGTGCACGCAAGGTGTTCTCCATAATTACGCTAACTATGCGCGCCTCGCACTACGCCTTCCGCACATCGTTCTCGGCTCTCCCTCTCTCTCTCTCTCTCTCTCTCTCGTCATTCCTGCCTCGCGCTGTGCACGCGTTACTATTATTTCAGCATGACGGGAGGCTCGCGCATATTGCCATCTTACGTAATGCGCATAATGGTGGAGGGCGAAACAGAAAGAGAGAACAGGCACAGCGCGAGTGAGACGTGGTGAGGGTGGGAGAGCGAGAGATGGGAGGGGAAGAACCGGCAGATCTAGAGGAGAAAGGACCAAGAGTAGAGAGAGAGAGAGAGAGAGAGATCGCGTCCTAGGACTAGGTAGCTCGGCAAAGATCACGGCATCGGGCGTGGGAACAAGGCCCCTCCTGCTAGGAGACTCAGCCTGCGTTGTGCAGACGCGCGCGCGCCGCTACTCCGCACGCGGGGAAGATTACCGGCGAGTTCCTCAGCGTGCTGCTTAACAGTACCTCGAGTGCCTTATCGGAGCGGTCCGTAACCCCTCGGCTCGAACTCGTCCTTACGTAGGCGCACGCGACCGCAGCCTGTTGCGTCTCGCCTTCGTGTCCTCCCCCTCGTTTTTCCGAGGTCGCGTGGACGACGAAGGGGCATCAATTTACGTTGCGTGATTATTATCCGGATTATGACTCGATTACATTCCAGTTAATTTGATGGTAACGTCCGGTAACGCTGTAGAGATATGCAACGGCATGTCGAGCGAGGATGCCGATGAAGTCTAGAGTCTGTCGTTGTTTACAATGAAAGTTTGACAATCTTGCATGTTCATCGAACTTGAGAACTTGAAGCACAGCGATCGATCGGTGGCGACTTATCGGCGCTATCCATGTTCTTCCGCATGATCGATACATGATCGAAAGAGATTTGATCGTAGTCAATGAGCTGAGAGGAGAAGCCCAAGCTGCTCGGTCAAGGCTTCCTTTATTTACATCATGCAAAGTGCATCGCGTTCACAAGCCTCTGCCGAGGCGAGCGGTTCTCGCAAAGTCGCCCGCCCGCGATTACTTTCACCTCGCCGCGATAATAGTCGCGGATCAATTGGAAACACGCTTGGGACACGCACGTGGGCGAAACGAGGCTGCTTCGATGGTGTCAGAAATTTTAGAAAGACCGCGAAAGGCTCGTGAATACGAAAAGCTGCGTAAAAATAGGAATGACCCACTCGCTGAGCCTCGTCAGGAACGAGGTAAAAGGAGAATCGAACAGCTGGCTCGATAATTAATTCGATATTAATTTCTGGCTTCTGATCGACTTGGCGGCGGGATTGCAGACTTGTCGATTAATAGGCGCCGTCTGGCTTTTGGTTTTCTTACGCTACCATCACCGCTTTGTCAAAGCGGCAAAGTCGACTTGGAGACGAGATTTTAATTAAATCCCGTCTTCGGGGACGCGCGGCATCGCGCAGCATCGCGGTCAGTCATCAGCACGCGCTGAGATTCAGCATGTTGCGGCTTGCTACTACGAGGCGCACTTCCGCGCAAATGTGTGTCACGAGTTTCCCACGAGATGCACCGGCGAACGGCGGCATAGGCGCGGGCATAGACCAATTACCAGAAGAGATTCGCACGTCGGCTCCCGCTGATCGATCGCTCGATGTTCCTCCGTGGAAAAGTATCTTCGGATCACGCACCGAAGATTCCGATTCGGAGTCTCGATCGCGGTCTGTCTTAAATCAACGTCGAGGGCCGACGATTATTCAGCGAATCGACGATGCGCGCATAACTGTTCAGGCGACGTCGCGTTAAATCGCGATTAATCGCCGCTTCCGACTACTCCACGCTGAAATCATCGCCGGGGGGACGGCGGCGCTTTCAGCTGTCGCCCTGAAAATGCCTCTCGCCAGCGGCAAGCGGCCGACAGTGGCGAATAAGCGCCCACCGAGGGGTAAATGGAGTCATGGTTTACACGTCGAGGCCAACAAGAACGCCAACAGCGCGCAAGATGCAACGGTATACGTCATAACATTCCCACGGTGAATCGGCCGGGCGTTTCTACCGACCGTGGTGCGTCGAGGAATCGCCTCTTGCCGTGACTAATCATGACTGGACAACCCCGCTAATCCCGCGGGATTGGACTGGACTCTCCTCCCCCCACCGCTGTCCCGCGACATTCAACCGGTTGTTTATCAAGTCGAGTTCTCGAGTCGATCGAGACCTCGCGACATTCGGATCCGGGATGAAGGAAAACCGCGCCGCGAAAGAAGCGTGGGAATATTTGCGATTTTTTTTAAGAAAATTTCCCTTGGCGCATCTACGCGCGAGGTTGTGACGTTTGTTTAATTTGAGAAGCTGAATCATCGACGTCACGTGAATCCGGAAGATCTCCCGGAACGCTCAGGCGCGTCTCGCTCGTTCTCCAAATCGACGCTTGACCCTAAGCATTACATTAACGGCTTTAACATTTGATCGTCACTCGCACTCGTCCCGATTCCTAGATCTTGATTAACGCCGCAATAAAACGTATTCACAGCAGCAAGACGCGCGTTCGTTCCAGGAACGAACTCGAGCCCGGTTGATCCCGGATTTCGCAATGCCGCCTCGCAGCGGGCGATTCCCTTTCGGCTGACCGGTCCACAAGACGCAAGAGCGACTGGAAGAAACGAGTAGGATAGCGGTTGTTAAGTTTGTAATTACTGTGGCTCCTCCTGTATGATATTTGTCCTCGTATGGGAGCACGTAGCCTAAAAAGGCTGTTGCTATAGATAAGATGAAAATTGTTACTCCCCTTAGTCATGTGAAAGGCACTGAATGAGTGTAGTAGTAGATGCCTCGTCCCATATGAATATATGTATACGAATAAAAAATATTGAAGCTCCATTTATATGGATATTATGGATTAGTCATCCATTTAGTTAACATTTCGAGTGACGTGGATTATTCTTGCTAGAAAATGCTAGTGTAATATATTAGGGCAATTGTTCCTCCAATAAATCGGATTATTAAAAAGTGGCACAGCAGCCTATCTCGCGCGCTCATCAAGTGGCGGTCTCCGAATCACAATCCTGGAAACGCACGCGTTACTTCTTACGGCGCTTTACGCGCGCCGCGCATAACGGTTCGAGCGAGCGAGCGGGCGAAGGAAAAAAAAGCGGGATTAGAAATTACAATTAGCGCGTTTCCTAACGCGCGCGCCTTGCCGGGAGCGTGAGAAACCGAACGGTCCGCGAATTTTTACCGGCACGCACCGATGCACCGCGAGACGCGGCGCCGGTTTTCGTTCGTTAGCGTTATTAATCGCCGGCTGGAATTAGTGTTCAGCTGTCCTTGCTTGCTTCCCATCGCCTCCTACGAATATCCTACGAATGCGTGCAAGTCTGAGATCTGTCTCGTCAACAACGTACGCGTGAAGCTGCTAAACGAAAGGGCGTTTCTGTGATGAGAAAAGGAATACGTTTCCCGCCGATCTTGCGAGATGCAGTTGATAAGAAAGGACCGATCCCCCGTGGCGTAATCTTGATGACAAGACCAGGTGTGCAATAAGTCCTCTTTGCTCCTCCTCCACTCGCTCTCCTGTCATTCCAATCGCAGAATAATCCTAGGATTATTCCCATTCCCTTGATTGGGAATTGCATGGTCTGCAATCCTTATCACGCTCGATTTCGTATTACTAATATCTGCTCGTTAATTCAAAACGGGACATTGGTGCGATCTCTTTCGCACACTATGGAGGAAGCGGCAGAGGACTCGCGAGAGCGCAAAGTGCACTTCTTTCCTCGTATTGTTATAACGGCGGTTTCGGGTGCATCCGTTTTGCGGCGAAAGCGGATCGCCGGGCGGACTTTAATGCTTGGCATCCGCGCGGGCTGCTTCCGGTGCGAAACGTGCGGTTTCCGGTGCACGTAGGATATCGGTTCTCGGCATATCGATACTCAGTAAGAACGAGGCTCTCGCGAGTGCCGGTCGAATCGACGCGGCTCTGCCGGTTTACTTTCAAATCAGACATCCGAAGAACAAAGAGCCTCAAGGTCACCGATATCGCGAGGCGTCCCGCGAGATGATCAGTTTACGCTCGTCAGCTGGGTTGATAAACATCATCCTGTTCGGCGAGAGTGAGCGAGCGAGTGAAGTAAATTGTTTCCTACAATGACGACGATTTCATCCAAGATTGGATATTAATCACTGAAATCGAACAGTTGATTATTCCAAGGCAGAGCGCCAGGAAACACCCGACGTGGTCGACTTCTCTCTTCAGCGTGTTACCGGTCGAAGCGTCTACCTTCGCTTGGATCGCCTGGAAGCGATTCTGGGAGTATCCCCGCATTCCGGATCGGCGAGCTGGCATTATGAGATACCAGAATGGAACCTCTCGTCGACGGCTTCGGACGAGAGGTGCTTTTGCATTCGAGTCCGCCGATCGAATTTCTTCTCCCTCTTTTCTCGACACTGGAGGACTTCTTTGTTCCCCGCCCGAAGTGGCTGTCTGTCGCGAGTAAATTTCCCGGCCATGCTAGAACGCTCTAGGATGGCCTATTTCTTCTGGTCTAATGCTTCTCTCGATCGTGCCTCGAGAAAAAGAGAAATCTAACGAGTCCGCGGCAGACGCCCACGCGCGGTCTACGAGCGGTCGAAAGGTCATAATGATTTTTTCAACACGTCGTTATCGTAGATCGAATTGGTGATCGTTGTAAAATTGATTCGAGTCGCGGACGCGAATTATCGCAAAGTAATTTATAATCGCGCGCGATTGGCTTTCTTATAAAATTTTTTTAAGGACTATGCGCCTTGGATGAAAAAGATAATTATTTATGCATAACATATGCATTTCCCGGCAAGGCCGATGTAAAACTGTTACGTGACCTGCACGTAACGACGTGCACCTGCTGGACAAATGAAACTCGGGAAGAACGCGACAAATACTATCCTAAGATAGTAGACGGATAATTCTATAATAAATCTGGATATTCTGGATGGCGAATATCTCGTTATCAATGATCAATGTTTCTTGTTGCAGCGCCCAGATCCTCCAGTGCAGGTACCAACAATCTACCACCGTTGACGTTCCATCACGTGCACGGTGACAATATCAGGCTGTGTAATGGCTGCACAATCGCCAGGAGACACGAGAGCTTCTGCAAGGGTGTCACCTTTAGCGCCAGGCCCGTGCGAGTCGGCGAGAAGGTGAGTCCGGTCGCGAGGCGGCCTTTTCAATCATGTCCGCCGATTGTGGGAAACCAGCGGACTCTCGTTCCGCTCGAGAAAACGGCTCAGAGCATTCCTGAGATATTATAAAACAAGCTACCGCTACCGTCGCCAACCACGGCGACCATGAGCCAACGGACTTTTTACGTGGGTCGTTGTTTTGCATTATCGTCCAAGTTAGAAACACGAGCCCTCGCGTCGCGAGGCGATGGCTGCAAACGAGCTTATCGTATGTCCATGTCTATGTAACGTTGGCTAACGCGAATGGATCGTATGAGCGCGCTAAACGGTAGTCTAAACGATTCTCGATGGAGCTGGTCGATCCGCCGGGATTTTCCATAAACATAGCGGAGACCTGCCGCTAATAAGGCGTGTGGGCGTCGCGTTTGATCGTTAAGCCTGCTTTCGGTTTCCACATCGCGAATTAAAGCTAATCACAGCTTATAAAGTTGATACAATGATACAACGTAGCACGTAGGACGTAATCAAGCATGATTAATATTCGCAAAGATGTCCCGGATGAGACTCCATTTTAGGATCGTTCGATCGGTTCCTCCGCCGCAATCACGTAACGTTCTGCCACCTTGTTAGTCTCCGTCCCGTTTCATCGTATTCCACGGCTGAAAAGCTGCAGGAAAGCTAATTTTCTCCTGTTCGATGCGCAGGTCTGCGTAAAGTTCCTGGAGATCTCCGACAACTGGAGCGGCGTAATTCGCTTCGGTTTCACCAGCAATGATCCCATCAACCTGAGAAGCGGCCTACCTAGGTATGCCTGCCCGGACCTGACGAATAAGCCGGGTTACTGGGCTAAAGCCCTCGCCGAACGGTTCGCCGAACGAGATACAGTGCTCTTCTACTACGTCACGTCAGCTGGCGACGTGCACTTTGGTATAAACGGCGAGGAGAAGGGCCTCTTCTTCAGCGGTGTCGAGACCCGGGGTCCGTTGTGGGCGATTATCGACGTTTACGGCAACAGCACGGCAATCGAGTTCGTCGATCCAAATCGCCAGCACTTCAACAACATCCGGCGCGGCGCCGAGCACAGCAACGAGGACAATGCGCAGCATAGCAGGCACTCGGCCATGGATGATGCCAGCAATGCTGGTCGAGACATCGAGAGGATCATTGTGCCGTCCATGCAAAGCATGTCAATTCATCACGAACCCGATGTCGAACTACCCGGACTCAGGTTTCAACCTCCGGGCGTCATCTTCACGCCGCTGCCCTTCCACTCGTGAGTTTGTTGACACAGTCGGTTACACTGCCCTTTATACTCGCGTTGCTCAAAATCTACTCGAAACGTATCTGGTTGAACATTTTTCAGCACTTGTCGTTTATCTTGGTCTAATTTCTCGCTCGCGCGAAATAAGAAATAATGAAATGAAATAATGATTCGAGAAACACGCGTCGCGCAATTTTCCCGTATAAATTGTCAGATTGGATTGGCAGTTATATTCCTTATATTCGGGGAGATTCACGCAAGCTAGTAAGCGACACGACACAAAAGCCAAAGGTAACCGGTCCGCGATAGAAGCGTCCCATTCAACGATTCGCTGCACCGTTCAGCCGCACAGAACTAATTCGCCGTTCATTTTTCACGGTTTCGCTCGTTATTAGTGAGCAAGAGAGCGCCATCGAATAACCGCTTCCTGGTTTTCTTTCGCAGCACTCGGGGCAGGAACATCCGCTTCAGCAATCAGCAGTGCGTGGCGACGCGCACCGACACGGAATTCTGTCACGGCTACGCGTTCACGAGTCGGCCGTTACTGCTGGGCGAACGATTGGTCGTGCAGATCCTCTCGACGGAACCGATGTACGTCGGTGCTCTCGCCCTCGGCCTGACCTCGTGCGACCCGGCGCGTCTCACGCCGGAAGATCTTCCGGATGACAGCGATCTGCTGCTCGATCGTCCGGAATACTGGGTAGTCTCCAAAGATGTCGCCTCGAGTCCTCAACCAGGCGACGAAATTGCCTTTACGGTCACGCATTACGGTGAGGTACAGATGAGCAAGAACGGCGGGCCGCCCAATGTTGTTATGCACGTTGATCAGAGTCTGCAATTGTGGGCGTTCGTTGACGCTTATGGCAGTACTCAACGCGTTAGAATGATGACCAGCAGGCTTACCTCGCCACCTCGGCAGCGTCAGAGCAATGCCTCGTCAACCAACATCATGCAACAGCAGCAGCAGCAGCAGCAGCAGCAGCAGCAGCAACAACAGCAGCATTCGAATCACAGCAACGCTGCCACGGAACTCTCCAGATTTTCCGAAATGGTACAGCTGAAACCTATCATGGGCGGCGGTACCGTGCTCGTCGTGAATCTTCCACCCCAGGCCGGCTACACGGCTACTTCCACACCMCCCACGCCACAACCGATTTACGCGTCCGGGGCGCACAGAAATCCGCAGCCACCATCATCGCAAGCAGTACATCTCTCCGCGGCTGCATCACCAGTCCCGCACGCCGGATCCTCTCGGCAGTCCTCACCGCCATTGACCGGTACCATGGCTAGTACCGGTTCGTCCACGTACGTCGATCCGGTCACCTATCAGAGTCTAGATGGCACTTTGACATCATCGCATGCAGCGGCGGCATCCTCTCATCTGCAACAGTGGAGCGAGAGCCTGCAACCGACGCCTGGCCAATTGAGCGAGTGCTCCATCTGCTACGAACGGAGCATCGATAGTGTGCTGTATATGTGTGGTCACATGTGTATGTGTTACACCTGCGCGATTCAACAGTGGCGCGGCAAGGGTGGCGGTCACTGTCCACTCTGTCGGGCCCAGATCCGCGATGTCATTCGTATCTATCGATCCTAAGCGGGAGAGGGAAGTCGAGAAAGAGAAAGCGAAAAAGAACAGAAAACACGGATCTGTTCCCGATTCCCGCCGCGTCCATTATTGTGCTTCCGTCGTCTTCGTTCTCTTCCGCGTCGAGTCAACCGCGCTTCTCGCGTTTTCTCTCTCTCTCTCTCTCTCTCTCTCTCTCTCTCTCTCTCTCTCTCTCTCTCTCTCTCTCTCTCTCTCTCTCTCTCTCTCTCTCTTGGCGATTCTTGCAGAATCGCCAAAGAATCGAAAACCGGGAGTCGCGCTTTCGCACTGCCATATCTCCATTTGCGACGCGAGCGAGTTTTCCGGGAGATAAATCATAGATAGGATAGATAAGCGAGAGGATAAACAATTTTTCCCGGATTCCGTGGTGCATGATGAACGTTCGGATTCCGCGCCGATCCCCAAGGGCTGGACATGCAAGATCGAGCAATTCGCCAATGCGTCGATTAGACGACGCGTCGCTGTCAATTAACGTCCGTCAATAGACGGATCATTCTGTAAAAGAGAACAACGGGGCGCTTTCGAGATCGCAATCACTGCCTCCGGTTACCGCATTGAGCGAGAACGCAAAGATGATTCATCGCGGATCAGAATGAATGACAGTGAGAGAAAGAGAGACACGCGCAAAAACAACCGTAGTTGTTCCGAGTTTGCTTGTATAACGATATCCCCGTCTGCCAGTCTGCTATTATGTGAGTGAGAACGAAATGCATGTGCGAGAGTGTATACGCGTGTATGCGTCATCGACAAAAGAGACAGATGGATTCTAGATATTTTCACAAACGACATAATCGTCACTACCATTACCGATAGCTACTGATTTATCTGTTACTATTCTATCACTACCGCTGTCGTACTACTCTTTCAGCCTCTCCAACTATTATTTTATTATCACTATCATTATTACTATTATTATTATTATTATTATTATTATTATTATTATTAATGAACTATCGCTACATTATATTATTATTATTATTATTATTATTATTATTATTATTATAGTTATATTATTACTAGTTATCTGTTCATTATAATCGTCCCCCCGAACAGCTTCGTTTTATTACTACGATCGCTATTATTCTTACCGATTTGCCGATTGCATTAATGATTGGTAAATTAACATAGTCACTATCTCGTAGCGTGGTTATTATTTAATGGACTGTGTGATTTATGCGAGTAGCGCGAGTAACGCGAACTCTTCGATCGGACGCTTTTGGGGTACTTGGATAGCTCGTTCACGCTCCTTAACCGCTCTCATTCTTCTGTACAGATGATTGTAACTTATACTCGTTACGAGGTAAAAGATCGTTCCCTTTCGGTTACCATCAGTTAGGACGGTCGTCGATACGCGTCAGGCGGGGTTTTACCAAAGATCCTAAGCATTTCCTGCCTGTTTGTTCAGGTTTGTACCACCTGCCTCATGAACACTCTAACGAGTATTTGCGCCCAGGCAGCCTTGAGTCACTTCGACCTGATTTAGCGACAATCTTCGATAGCTCATGGTGGCAAGTAACGTTAATCTCGAAATCAATATCCGCGGATAGACGATCAGATTGCTAGCTTTCACTGTAGGCGTTTTACAAGCGCATCTCACATAAGATGTGGAACAATAATCAAACGAAGAAGCTAAACGTAATCGTTGCGAACTCTCGAAATAAAGCTCATTTTTGGATACTTTTCTAATGTATTCGGCCGAGCTTGCAACCTCCGATCAGGGGATAAGAGTCGTTTCAAACTCGGCCGTGAAATTTTCGCATGGCTTTACTTTCGTGCATCAGCGATTCGCGTTTACGCTTATTACGAGTGTAGGAGGAGTTAAGGACAAAGTGACAAAGTGGGTCCGAAGTGTGTCTCGTTCACGTGTCTCTCGCAAAGAACGTCTCGTTTCATCTCTGGCAAGAGATTGTTCTGGCGAACAAAGTTCGCCTCTGAATGCCTTGGCAAATGCTAGCCTGCGCAGCATCTTATTTTATTACGAGCGAGAACGTGGCTGTCCACTCGTTGGTCTCCGCTATCAAAGAATCGTTCGCGTTTTATTTCGCGATTTGCCTCCCTGAGAGAGAACGATGGATTTTACATAACAGAGAGGAAACTAGAGGGAAGACGAAACTTTGATTTTCGAGTCAAAGGTCGATCCGGGCCCTTTAAGGAATTAATTTTTAATGAAATAGAGCAAGGAGTATCATTCTCCTCTCTATGATATGAATAACGGATGCGCAATAAAGCGAAAGTAGTGAAAATCTCTAGTCCAGCGAGCGGCGGGCTTATTACAGCCCTGCCAATCCAAAAAAGAAAAGAAAAGAAAAAGAGGTGAAGAGAAAAAAGGAAAGAAAGAATGAGATGAAGGCCTTTTTCTTTTTTTCTTTTTCCTTTCAAGCAAACGGAAGAGGAAGATAGCGTTAAATACAGCAGGAGGGAAGACCGAAAAGTTTTATAAGATAGGAGAAGGGGGGGGGAGACAGAGGAGGAAAAAGGTGCAAATTAAATTGCACGCGTATGCCAGTAAACAGCGCGTCCAAGATTTTATTATTAAAGGGATATAACGATAAGAATTATTAAGAATTATTATTATTATTATGTCGGTACGATGTGACACGAGAGAACTGTTCCAAAATATCGCTTTGACCGCGATAGTAAAGAAAGAAAAGGGGAGGTAGAGTAAGAGAAGAGATGCTTGATAATTACGACGAATGCTTATTTGCGATATTACCGTTATCGTTATCGTTGTGATTAGTAGCGTGATTAGTTGTCGCGTTATTCTGTCGTCAGCTTGGCCGCGCCACGATCATCGCTCTACTTTGATTTATTTTATCGTCCTTATTATTATCATACAATTATGTGATTAATGATCTATCCAATTCGACACTGTACACGAAATTCACGTCGCGTCTCTTTTTCTTTTATCCTCACGATGCCCGTTAAGTTTAAGTTTCAGATTTCACGAAGCGTGATACGCACAGAAACGGAAAGCATTCACGATTTTTACACACTACACTTACGAAATTCCTGTGTGCGACATAAAGATGCCGATGGAAATTTATACATATGTAATATAATTCGCGCAGCCACGTGCTGTTCTGCACAATAAAAAGCCTGTAATATCTATGAACGCCGTTTTATCCTTAAGTTTACCCGCTTTCCGACCCTTCCGAGAGATCATCGTTCAAGAAAGCAAATTCGAAAATTCGGTATAAATGCTCTAATATCGTTTATCAAAGACACAAAAGCACACAATGTCTACAAATCTAAAGTCAATACAATACAAAACGAACATATACAAGGACATCACGAAAGGAATGTAAAAATCCTAAAAAAAAAAAAAAGAACGATACAAACAATCACAACATGTTCATTTATCCCACCAATGTTTCCCGTGCACGCGTTTTTAGTGTGTGCAATTAATTCGTTGCGAGCTTCGGATTAGAATTCTTCTTCACCCGGGATCTCCAGGGAATCTGTAGCAACTTCCTGATAATCTTTCTCTAACGCGGCCATATCTTCCCGAGCTTCGTTAAATTCGTTCTCGTCCATGTTCTCAGCGACGTACCTGGTAACGCATCATGATCACGCGAATGAAGCCAGCCTTGATTGTTTGATGTTTATCCTAATTCCGTGAAATATAGCGTTACGCGATTTACCAATGAACGAATGCTCGTTTGCTAAACATTAGATCGAATTTCCTGTCCAATCGACTCCACGCCTCGGAAATGGCCGTAGTGTTCGCCAGCATAGCCATAGCTCTTTGCACCTTTGCCAAATCACCGCCTGGTACCACGGTTGGTGGCTGATAATTGATTCCTACCTGGAATCAATACGCAGAGCACAGACTGATAAGATAACGATGATTTTTGGTTTGGATTTACGGTACGCGGTTTTTTTTTTTTTTTTTTTTTTACGAAATTTAAGTTGGTCGAAATAAACTAAAATTTACTTTGAAATTTTGAATCTTGCTAGAGAAGATCTCAGTGAAGTTGAGGCAAAGAACAACGGAAACGAGATAAAGGAATAAAATCGTTTGAAATGATGATTGAGATAGTTTTCTCGATATCGCGAATAAGTCAAACATCAAACAATCGAAACCTTGAAACCTGTTGGACACCAATCGACGAATTGTATCGTTCTCTTCGTCTTGATGGTCGCGATGGAGGCATTAACGTCTTTTGGTACAACGTCACCTCTGTATAGCAGGCAGCAAGCCATGTACTTGCCCTTTCGAGGATCGCATTTGACCATTTGCATGGATGGCTCGAAGCAGGCTGACGTGAGCTCCATTACAGTAAGTTGCTCGTGATAGGCCTTCTCGATGGACACGATGGGCGCATAGGTCGCCAAGGGAAAGTGTATTCTGGGGTAGGGCACGAGATTCGTCTGGAACTCGGCAAGGTCGATATTAAGAGCGCCATCGAATCTCAACGACGCCGTGATCGAGGAGACTATTTGGCCGATCAGTCGATTCAGATTCGTGTACGTCGGCCGCTCGATGTCTAGATTGCGCCTGCAAATGTCGTAGATCGCCTCATTGTCCACGAGGAACGCGCAATCCAGGTTCTCCAAGGTATTGTGAGTCGTCAGGATCGCGTTGTACGGCTCGACGACTGCGGTGGAGATTTGCGGTGATGGATATATCGCGAACTCTAGCTTCGCTTTCTTGCCGTAGTCTCTGGATAGTCGGTCCAGCAGCAAACTGGTGAAACCGGAACCGGTGCCGCCGCCGAACGCGTGGAAGATGAGGAAGCCTTGCAGACCGTTACACATGTCGGCTATTTTGCGTACCCTGTCCAGTACGAGATCGATGATCTCTTTGCCGAGGGTGTAGAAGCCGCGGGCATAGTTGTTCGCGGCGTCCTCCTTACCAGAGATCAACTGTTCGGGATGGAATAGCTGATGGTACGTTCCCGTGCGTACTTCATCTAGGGGCGTAAATTGTTGGAAATTTCGCCAAACACGGCGGGAACATCGCCAGGATGAGGAAAGCACGTGCTTACCTATCACTGTTGGCTCGAGGTCGAGAAAGACGGCCCTGGGTACGTATTTCCCGCCGCCCGTTTCGCTGAAGAAAGTCTGAAAACCTTCGTCGCTCGTGCAGGTCTGCGGTGGCAACATGCCGTCCGGTTGTATGCCGTGTTCCAAGCAATACAGCTCCCAGCAGGCATTGCCAATCTGTACGCCTCCCTGACCGATGTGCACCGAAAGTACCTCACGCTATTTCGCGATTTTAATTTCAATTCCATTTTAATTATGTGTATTATCGTGTATTAGCTTATCAATTTCTCGCAAAGCTCCTTCTTTCCATCCTCGCTCGAGGATATCCGAGAATACTTACGGTATACGCATAGTAGAAATTACGTGAAATAATTAGTGAAAAAAGAAGGATCCCGAATTTGCGAATTTTTTTTATAACGTCCGTCTCTAAATTGTAAAATCGGACATTCGAGCGATACGGGGCTTATCGATTCTAAGTAATCCTAGGCATTTCGATACGATAAAATATAAGCGACAGCAATCCTTGGATTACTGTGTTACTAATCAAGCTGCTCCTTATATGTTTATATTTACCATTTTGAAGAAACATTAACTCGTTAACTGGAAAGTGGGATAAACGAACAATACCGACACCAAAAATGTTTAACACAGACTGATGACAAGACGATCTGTTTTATAATTTTGTTTCTGTTGCTTAGGGAAACGGGGAGAATTCGAATTTGCGAGAATCTAGTAGACTTGGACTTTTAGGAAAAAAATTCTTCTGTCACTAGACACGTGAGAAATACACACAAATTTATGTTACGTTACAAAGAGAATTTCGATCGAACGATCAACGGATCCGATCATGCTGAAGAAAGTTATCGTTTTAATTCACAAACGCGCTCTTTAGAGAGCTATCTTGGAAACTTTGTCTACATTTCGCGCAACAAATCGTATAATTTATAAAAGCTATAAAAAAACTATTTTAAAAAAAAGGGCAAATGCAGAGCTTCCTGTTCGAAAGTGCATTTTTGGCAAGCGCATACAAGGACGAGGTGGCCGAGAGGTTAAGGCGTTGGACTGCTAATCCAATGTGCTCTGCACGCGTGGGTTCGAATCCCATCCTCGTCGAAGGGCATTATTTTTTTTTCATTCTCATTTCACCTGTCCCTGAAGATTGCGGCGAATAACAAATGTTTCCGGCTGAAGTAGCAAAGATCTAGCAAAGTTTGAACGTTACAATAAAAGAAGCGATGAAAGATTTTAATATGTGAAATATATTTTCGTACATATATACGTTTCTCTGTATTATGATAATACATGTACATACACGTGGATGTTAAATTAATAAAGAATAAAAAAAATGTAAAAGCGATCGTTAATTACTCGTATTATTCCATATACTCCTACAAGGCACCATTTATGTAGTTCTTATCGATTTAGTATAAATTATAATTAGTATAAATAGAGATTGGCAGTATATACGATTTACAAAAATAATGTGATATTAGTCGATAATAGCACTATTTGGTCGGGATTATGCGAAAGACATCAGAAGACATCAACGAGCACGCGAGATCTTCTTACTCTTATCGTTCTCGATGGGAGGTGGCGGGCCCTTAGCGCTCTGGTGTCGGTTATAAACGCTGCGAAACAATGAAACGAGATATGTACAATGCTCCAGACAACGAATAGCCGTTGTCGAACCAACCAATCAACGGATCAAAACGGCACAAGAGATAAGAATCGTGGAGCCTCGCGAGGAGTTTCGGAGATTCCGAATTTTGCGAAATTCGCGAGAGGAATTCCAGTTTCTTAACGCTTGATGCAGTCCCTAACGGCGACAAAGACACCTACTATCGATACGTTTCCGAGCGCAGATAATCCATGACGTGAGATATGCCCACTTGCAGCTGATCGCCGATCGGAGTAACCCACGGATTAAACTCCATACGAAAGACCGCTTTGTTACTCACTAGATCCAAGTTGCCTGAAAGATCAATTAATGCAGCACTCGCCTCTACTCTCTACGAGTTTGTCTCGTTTCGCTTTTATCTACCTATCTCGGGTGGCAACACCGTCAGACGGTTGGCCTGGATGTGCAGCTCCCTGAGACGAGTCAGTTCTCCGATTTCTTTCGGCAATTCGATCAGATCGTTCTCCCGCAGTACCAGCTGCAAAACATTTGCGATTGAAAGACTCGTCGCGAGCTAATCATTTATCGCATAGATCCAGTGGACTGGAAGCGTCTCGGGAGAATCTTACGATTTGGAGATTTTTCAACTGGCCGATCTCGGGCGGCAGGTACTCGAAGTCGTTGTCAGCCAGATAGAGCGCTCTTAGGGTCTCTAGAGGAAAACAGAAAAGGAAAAATTGATGTGCGAGAGATCCGAACGCTGTTGATCGGAAGCTGACGACAATAACTGACCCATCATGAAGAAGTTCCCGGGCAGATTCTTCTCGCTGAGATTGTTGTACGTCAGGTCCAACACCTCGAGGACCGGAAACGCGCCGAAGCCGCGAGGTAGCACGTCCAATCGGTTCATTCTGTCGGAAATTTAATATACGCTTTTATAAGTCTCTCAGAGACGGCGCAGAGTTTAAGGACCGTGCGTTAAGACTGACCCGGCGTTCAGAATCCTCAGCTTCGGCATTTGCGACAGGGATATAGGCAGCTCGGTGATGTGATTGTTGAAGAGATTCAATATTTCAAGGTTGACTAGATTCGCGAGACCCGGCGGCACCGCTGTACACCGGAAACCACAAAATGTGCTCCATTGCTCGAATGTAAAAGTTAAACGAACGCTGATCCTTACCTTGAATCTTATTGTGACTCAGTGTTAATCTCGTTACGTTAATCATGTTCACTGAAACATAGCAGAACGGGAATGCCTCCTTTGCATCATCGTGGATGATTCCGCTAGAATTATCGCTAGGTAATAATTTTATTTATAATACTTTTATCCGCGTTCATTATCGAATTTGAATCTTCTCTGAGAGAGAAAAGTGTTTGCTCCATGTTTGCTCCATTCGAATTTGACGAAAAGATAATTCACATCGGAGGAAAAACAATCACGAAAACAATCCTACATTTATTTGCAGCTTGTATTTACTCATTTGTATCCGCCTAACTAACTAGACTGCTACTAGAAACTTTTTGAAACTCGCGCCTGCGCATCGCGTACGGCATTCACCGCACACGTGCATCGTCTGCATCTCGCATCGTTTATCGTTCCGCTTCCGCGTGCAGCAGACAATGTCAAATCCAAACGAGAGCGCATGCGCGTCACGCCCACGTGACCGCACGGATGGCCGCGCAGCGGATCGGCCGGACAGTCGTCGCGGCAAGTTGCCTAATTTGGCGATCCGCGGCAAGCGACGCGCAGGTCTGCGGGCTGCGAGACTCACGTAATCCCGGCATCTCCTCGAACGTCGCGATACCCTTGTCGGCGAGATCCAGCTCGGGATTCTGGATCTCCCGGGCCTCGTCCAGCACCTTCTTCGCCTTCGACATCTTCCCCGCAGGAATACACGACACTGGCGCGGTCTGATTCATTGCGCGCGCATTCGATCGCTCGGCGCAAACACACACGTCAAGAGAGAGAGAGAGTCACCAGGCACGGAGCAGGCGTGCGCGTGAACACGCCCGCGCGCGTGCCGCGCAGCTAGTCCGGCGCATTCCTCGGCTCCGACCGACCGAGCCGACCTCGCGCTCGTCAGATGGCGGTTCCTGTACCTCACTCGGCTAGAGTTTGCTCTATTCCCATCGCTGCTACCTTTCCTAATTATTAACGCTAAATTTCTCCTCAATGCCTCTCTCTCTCTCTCTCTCTCTCTCTCTCTCTTGTGAGAAGCAAGAGCTGTTTCGCATCTCGCAGATGTTTCCGCGCGATTAAACCCTCCCGCGTTTTCCACCGCGATCGATCGGCGAAGACTCGAGGAATAACTTGCTCAATCAATCGATCGATTCCCCCTCTGGCCTGTCAGAGAGTCATGGATCGATCGGGATTCACATAATTAGAGATCGGACTGCCCGATGGCGACAGCAACATTTTTCAGGCTCGTTTTCAAGTTGCCAATTTTTCCAGCTTCAACCGCCGCTTTCTGCGATTGAAAAGCGGAGCGCCTCGCGGCGATCCGCGATGATGAGAGAAATCCCGGTGGCTTGATCGCGCCAAATTGCCTAATTAGTCAAATCAATTAACGAGGAGACGTTTGAACGCTAAACATTTCCCGCGCGTCCTCTTCTCGCTAAACTCGCAACTCGCGAGCGACGTCGCGATGGGGAAAAGGGGGGGGGGGCGGGCGGGSGGGSGGGKGGGGAGAAAAAAGGGAACTCAACATAGAGCGAGGATTCGAGATTTGACTCGTCGTGTCGCCGAATGATCGCGACTCGACCCGATTCGTGATATCGATCTTGAGTCGAGGACTCGCTGCGCTCGTGCTTCAATTTCCAGAATGAGACTCGAGAAGAGAGTCAAACAGCAGCGCTGACGCGCGTCAGCAGCTTCTGGAATGCTGAACGGCGATTTATCGAGACGATCACGGGCTTGCGTTTCCGAAAACTATAAATATCTCGACGACGATCCGGCGAACGGCCGTTTCCTCCACGTGGCCGGCGTCGTTTTCTCCGTTATCGGCGGCGGCGGCGGCGGCGGCGGCGGCGGTAACAGGGGCACGCTAAAAGCACGAGGAGAGGAGAGTGTGGCGCCAAACAGCACCCGAGGGCTCGTAAGGTTAGCGACCTTGGCGTGCACGTAAAGGCAAAGGACAGGACGGGCGGCCGCGCGAGTGCGCGGCGGCGGGGGCGCCCACCTCTTGGAGCATCCATCATTGCTATCCGGCAATCAGTGCCAAGCAACATTATCGGTCAATTTACTGACGCCGTGACCGGTCTCGCGGCGTTGCGCCGCGGAAAAAGCAAATCTCGTTACCGCAACGAGAGAGGAGAGCCAATCGCGGGCCTTTCGCAAACGCAACGTCGCTCGCAGCGTCGCAGCGCCGCTGTCCTCCATACGGCGCGTCCTTTATAACGCGCTCGCGCGCACGCGCGCGCGCGCTCACACCGTAGCGGTTACTCTCGTTACTCCCGTCGTGGCGAATTCGCGCCTTTTCATTGGAACGTACCCCCCCCCCCCCCCCCCCCCCGCCGCGCAATCTGGAAACCCCGCCGAGCGAGACCGCGTTCCGACACCCAGCCTGATCGGCCACTCGACGATCATTCGCGTAAATATATGAAAATAGAAGAATACCGACAGCGAGGCAGAATTCGACGGAATTCATCTGGAATTCTCTCCGGAGGAATCGCCATTTCCGCGACGTTTCTCCCGCGCGGCGAGTCCGCGAGCGCTATCGCGTAACATGCGTAACGTGCTCTAAGACGAGTCTAACGCGAGAAGACGAGGGGAACACGTGTGACGCGCATGTGCGCGAGCGCACGTGCGTTCCGTACGCGTGCACCGACGGAGCGGGAGGGAAGCGAGGGTGGATGAGGGCGAGAAAGAGAGAGAGAGAGAGAGAGAGAGAGAGAGAGAGAGAGAGAGAGAGAGAGAGAGGCGAGAGGCAGGCTCCGCCGTTCGCGAGAGGAATATTCAGTGCAACGTATAAAAGCCCGTTATGCTCGGCGACCAGTGTGGTTGCACACGTGCACGCGTGTGCATTAGTGTATGGTGCATGCTATAAATAGATGTAGCAGACCGCAGAGATTCTAAGTACCCCGCCTCCTTTCAAACGCGACCACGGTCGATAGTGTGCAAGAACGGAAACCTCGCACACATCTGACGCGCGCGGCGCGTCGAAACGTCGACGCGAGAGATTCGGTTGAATAAAGTCGATTATTCTCTCCGGGTGATCCGAGAGTGATCCGCGCCGATAACGACGACGTTAAACGGGACGTCGGAAGAGGAACGATAAGATGGTGGTGATCCGGGTGATGATGCGGGAATAATATTCATCGCTAGATAATATTCAGCGTGTCCGGTGTTCGCTGAAGCGCCTCGCGGGAAATCGGGGATTACCCTTTCCCGGGGATTTCCCTATGCTCGATCTATCCTTTAGGTCAACGTCGAGGTACCTCGTCTAAAGGTACGCGATGTGGGGATCAGAAATTAATTGGTCATCGGCGGCGAGGAGATCTCGAAATCTCGCGAGTTCAATTCAGCGGAGATCAAAACGGCCGATATTAATGACGCGGATGACGATGAGATAACGGCGGCCGCGTTACCCGAGGACGTCCTCGCCTCGAATCGCTTCCTGTGCCACTTCCCAGAGCAGAAGCGCGTCCAGGGCCCGCCCTGATGCCGTGTCTCCGCGTTAATAAGGCGTCGATGTAAGCGTGCAATTTAAAACGCCATTTTCGCGGCGCGAGCCGTTATGAGATACCGGTGCAGGTGACCGATACCAGCAGGCAGCTTCTGTTTTCGGCAATGAGGATGTCAGACGAGTTATGACACCGAAACGGCAGGTGTTACAGGAAGCGAAGCCGCACCTCGTCCCCGTCTCGTCTTCTTCCTTTTTTACAAACATCGCATACCGCCATTGATGCGAGATCGCGTCAGGAAAAAGAGAACCGCTTTCTTTAGATTCCCTAGTTTCCCTAGTGTCCGGGGCGCCCCCTTTAACCTCAAAGTCGCGAATTCTCAGGAGAACGATTGACGCGGGCAGCTCCTCCAGCGGCTATTCTGGCTCTATCAGCTTCGAATCTTTCCCGCACGAAAATCCCTTTCCAGAGAACAAAGAAACTTAAAGGCTCAACGACAACTGGCAGACTGCCGTACTCGCTGGGCGCCGGGAGTGCGATTATCGTCGCCGCGCTGCAACAATGTAAGCGACTCGCAGACTCGCGTTCCGAAGCCCGAACGTGATCCGAAGCGGCGAGCGCGCTGGGGAAGCTGCAAGGCCGCGGCTGTGATCTCTTCAAGGGCTTCAAGGTCAGCGATACAATCGGCGATGCTCGAGGACGATCGCGGGCGGGCGGAGCGGAAGGGGGGGGTCGGCGCGGCCGGGGGACGTGCATGGGGGGAGGGGTGACCAGTTCGTTGCATAATTGCGTCACGTTGTCCGGGGAATCACCGCGCCCGGACGCGGCGCGCACTTTGGCACGCCGCGTCGCAAAAAGCCGCGGCAAACTGGATTCCGCTGGCGCGCGCGCTCGTTCCACACACGCGAGGCGCGCTGCCACCGCGAACGCGGTGGATTAAGGGTCTCCCGTAATGTTACGTATTACGACGATCAATCGTGCTCGCGCTCTCTCCGCTCGCTTCTCGAAATGCTCCTCCGCTTAAAACGTACGGCGATATCGCGTGCCGTGTTTACCCGCGGATTATTTCAAGAGCGGATTCTTCGAGAGCCTCGACCTCGCGCGCGGTACGAGATAGTATACGTGCGTTACGTAAAGGGCCGATGACGACGAATTCTCGATTCGGGCGTTCCGCGTATCGCTTCTGCATCCGACATCCGTGATGACCAGGTTGCGGTCCGATCCCGGAAAGAAGCCCACGTGACCTCGTGACACTTTGACACGAGTCGTGTGTGACAACGGCGGAGCCTCTCGGCTCTGATTCAAGCCACGTAGCCGGGGGAGGATTCTTTCGCGGGGTGTCTCCCGCGTGCGTGCACTCTCGGGCGTAATTTGTGTCCGTTTGCTCGTAGGTTGGAGCGATTAAACGATTAGACGGGCTAGCCGGCCGCGAAATTATTAGCACTGGCGCCAGTTATCTCGCGTCTGCCCTTCGCCGTCGCGCCTTTCCCCTCTCTCTTCCTTTCTTTCTCCGTTCCCTTTTTTCCCTCCTCCGGAGACGCGAATTTATCATGTCCGTAGCCGTAGCCGAGGCGAGATCGCGTCAAGGGCTGCGACGGCCCTTAATCCGCGTGTTTACGGCTAATCGGCGCTCGCACCTCGCGGGAACGATCCTCGTGGCGTCCTACGAGACCACCGCCCTTAACTCTCAGCGACATTCCCGGGCGATCGTAATTGTGCGATCGGCTCGAGTCGCGTTGTGAATGATCGCTGAATTAAATAGCAACGAATACCGGGCGCGGATAATCGTTGCGAATTGCAATCGTTCAGCGCGCGGCTCGCAGCGACAGCGCATCCTGCCAATTAACGTCGACATTTCCCCGTCCTTGGTTAATTAGTTATCAATTCACGACGCGCGACGTCGATTGCAAATAATCCGTAGAGCATCGCGGGGTCCTCCTCCAGAGGGGTGGAACCGGAGGGGAAGATCCGCGAGCACGGTAGCGCGTGTTACGGACGGATTTATTTATTCAGTCGGTTATTTATTAGGCAAGTTTCTCCGGCCGTGCTTTACGATTAATCTGCTCTGCTCGTGGCGCCGTTATTAAAACGTTGCGCCGCGTGTCTAGGATAAATTATCGCCACGCATATAAATCCGCCCGTGACTTTAAGCGCGTTGCGCACGACTGCGATTTACATGAGAGAGCGCGGGCATAGCGCACGCATGGCGCTGATCGACGAAATTGCGCCGGTCTTGACGAAATTCGTCGCAATTAGGCCGCGAATTAGTCCCGTCTGATGTTATTGCTTTCTTGATCATTGCTGATTCTCAACGACAGGCGAGTGCCACTTTAGGGCACTCTGATGGGTCAGGGAGCGGATTCGCGCCAGCAAGTGCGAAATTCTTGCTCGATTAGAGACTCGATGGAGAGGCATCGCCAACATCGCCGAGAAGAAAAAAGAGAGCCCTCGTCCCTAAATCGCAAATGCAGGGTTTCGCTAGTTGACCCACTTATGAGAACGAGCTTTCTTCCAGGTGTCAATTCGACACTCAATAACGACTCGGGAGGTTGATAATGAAGACAGTGACGTGTTGTTGTCGAATCAACGGAGAAAGTCCATTGCTTTGTTTATGCGAAACACCGGCTCTACCGCCGTATCGTGAATGATCCCATTGTGGCGGCGATTGTTCGTCGACAAGATAGATTCGCGCGAGATTCGACGAGCACCCTCGCGATCGAGAGCGTTCCAGGCCGGAGAAATTGAAACGTCATCGGCCCGATCGTGGCAATAATGATTCTTAAATCGCGGCTAATCGCGATTAAGATTCCGTTCGATGATTTATGTAACGTGCCCTGCAGTTCTCTCTTTCGGGCGGCGCCTTGAACGGGCCTAATGGCTCTCTTTCAATTCCGATCCGCGATGTAGAGAGCGGACGCGCGCGCGCGCGCGCGCGCGCTGAGAAGAAGAGAAAAACGACGTTTCGTCCCGCAGGCGAGACCGCTCGCCACTTTTTCTGTGTCGGAGAGATTTAATTGCCAACGTTGATTGATAATAGATTGATCGGCAATAGATCGACCGGCAGGCAGGCAAGAAGCGCTTGGACGGTGTCCAATCCAGCGAAATCGAGAATAGCGTGCGGGAGAAGCCCGAACCTGAATGAAGATTTCTTCGTCCAACGAGCTCGCCCCAGGAAGCGGGCATTTATCATAATCTATCGAGCTAATAAGATCGAAATAATGTTAAGCGACTTGTCACGTTCCGCGCGTTAAGCTATATAAAAGCCGCCGATGTCGTATTCGTAGGACGTTCCGCTTTCACTAGGACGGATTCCACGCTGGAAGTGGAAGCTAAATGCTCTCCTGGCTGATCTATCTCCGCAGGAACTCGAATAGTGATCGTTGTGCCCAAAGGGAGCACACGTTGAAGCGTGAAAAAGTTACCATCGACCGAACCTGCCGGCTCGGAGGCTGCCTGCCTGCAGCTGGTAAACCATAAAATTGTAACGGATGCATTCGATAATTAATTATTAC
Organism: Eciton burchellii; assembly: GCA_020341155.1. Taxonomy (NCBI): domain Eukaryota; kingdom Metazoa; phylum Arthropoda; class Insecta; order Hymenoptera; family Formicidae; genus Eciton; species Eciton burchellii. The sequence goes on from JAHMML010000013.1 coordinate 3,258,176, forward strand.
GTCCTGTAGAGATAAACGACGCCTCTCAGCGGCCTTTTATCTTGTTACCGCTTTAATATGATATATCTCAGTTAGCGTAATTACAAATCCCGTAATTAATACCGCAACGCACATCCGCAAAATAAATCGAAATAAAACGGGGAGCCTCGCTTTATTGCGCGCGGCTCGTCCCGTTTTATTTAATTCGCATCTTATTAAATTAGCTCACTCTCTTCGCGAACTGGGACGACCGGGAGATTTACGGAGCCGATCAATTAGAGATACCGTGAGCGTACCGTGAATTTTACGACGCACGAAACCAGAAACGCAATTTCGAAGTGCGAGCAAGTGCTGGCCGCGCGCGCGCTTTACGGTTCATTAAATTATATTTTCGCGCGACATACGGCGCACCACCGATATTTAGTGTCTTTCGAAAATGCCGAGATGAGTTTCACGCACCATTTCCGCCGGCATCCAGCCAGCCTAATTTTCATTCGGAAATTTATGGATCTAATACCGCGCTCGTTATTAACAGCGAAATTATGTCTCGCCTCGCGTAAATTTACACGCGCGCTGAGATATTTCTCGTTCACGATATCACGATATCACGTCTATCGGAGCACGTCTATCTCTTCACACTTTCGAAAACTGCCAGAGACGCTGTCAGACTGACCGAAGCGTTGCTACCTGCTTGGAATTCGTAACGATAACGATCGAGCGAGTTGAACGATTCACTATAGAGGAGAGACGACATCTTGTTAATTCTGGAGAATATAGAATTAACTGCTAAGTACATAGTATCGTTGCGATCTACGTTGCTCATACTGCTCAAACGAGACGAGTCGCGATTTTTCGCAGAAGCGAAACTGCTGTCTTCGATAGCAAGTTACTCTCGTGCATGTCGGACTTGGCGCATTCCGGCATTCACCACGCGCGCCGGTGATTGTTAATTGCGCAACACATCATCTATCATCGGCTAATGGTACAATCCGGTGGCTCATAGCGGATCGTTATTACATTTCGGATGGCCTAATCGCTAATAAGGATTTATGGGCATCGTGCGCGCCGTTGGCAGAATGTGAAAGTCTCGGGTGGCCCGTAACCAGGGTGCACGTATCTCTCTCTCCGCAGCGTCTCTCTGTACGTCGTCCCGCATGAAGTAACGGCCCACCGATGGCCCGATGCAATTATTAATGAATCCGCCAGCGTTGCGCGATATCCGCGCGCTGACCTTTCTCCCCGTGCGCAATCCACATTCAAAATAAGGCGCTCAATTACGTACGTGCGCGCGCGCGCGCGCGCGCGCGATCGACGGACTCTTAATGAGAAATGCCGACAAGCGTTCCTCGCGCGACGAAATGGCGCGCGTAGGCCACGATAGCGAGCCACGCAGCTATTACCGAGCCGTTGGAAAGAAAGAGCGCTCGTTGGAAAGAAAAAGAAAAAGAAAAAATAAAAAACGCCGATCCCTTCGAGCGACATCGGCGCGACGTTGGATGTCACAAAGATAGAAAGTATCGATATCCGGTGCGATATCCGTCCGTAATTTCCCTAGGCGCGACACGTGAAGAAGCCACGTGCGGCGTGGCTCCGGCGTGGCGCATGCGCGCACGCACGTGCGGATCCGCATTGAGCTCGCGTTCGCGTTCCGGGATTCCCGGCGATAAAAATCCCTAAATTACGGCGGCGTTATCGGTGATGCAACGCTACATTATCCTAACGAGCACCGGCTGCACTCTCGGTGCTTTCTCGACCCACAATCGAGCGGATAATCGACTTTCGACGAAATTCCATCCCGGTATCGCCCGCAGGATTTCAGGATGAGTGTCCTGTTCCGGGTATGCCGTTGCCGTGAAAGCGCCAATTTACGGCTGGACCATGGTGTCGGGTTATTTTAAAACAAATCATGATGTATCTCTCTCTCTCTCTCTCTCTCTCCCTGCTTCTTTCTCCATCTTTCCCCGAGACTTCTCCCTCTTACTCTTTAATCATAATACCCTTCCACGATACTAGGAAGATTTCTCTTTGAGATGTCAACAACGCGGTAGATTAGCTTAGGCGTTGAGTTATTTTTATCTCTCCACTGTCGTATCTGAAGGTCGTATCTGAGAAGAAGGAATAAATTCGGGGATTACGAGATCTAGAGGAGAAAGACGTCACGTAGTACGAGCATCGACATCCGCTCACCGCGATTAAACGGTGAATCCCAGAAATACGCTTTCACCCCAAATACCGCAGAAGCAGCCGCAGCTTCAGATTGTCAAAAGCTGACACAACCCTCGCGACGCTGTTCATCAACCGGAGGCCGTTGAGGTCTCACGGGTCGCCTCCAGGGACGCGATCGTTTCCAGGGAGTCCAAATCGTGAGATCGTCTGATCCGATCGGCGGCGTTTCAGAGCGAAATCAAAGCGATCGCCGTCCAGCGGCGCCCGCGACGCGGCAGGTTAATTCCTAATTCCTCAGCGCTACAAGGCGCTCCTCAATTAACGTCACGGCGCTAACTTTCACCGCGAGGCAAAGCCGCTTCGGTTACGCCCCGTTTATGCTTACTGCTCGCTTTGCACGCGTGCCTGCCTGCGTCAGCCCGTGAAAAGGCGCCCCCCGGCGCCACGTCGCGACGCGTATGCGTATGCGCGAGTGCGTACATGCGTGCAGCGCGGGCCGGATCACGTCACTTGGAGCGGACGTAGGCGGAAGCGAATGGCATAGGACGATAGAGGGTGAAGAGGCGCGAAAAGGGAGAAAGGAATCATCCGCGGAGGGAGAGCGGACCAGTTACGAGATCGCGAGTATTCATAATTCGTCCCGCTCGTCCCGTTGCGGTCATTATCCCGCTAAATGTCCCCCGCTTTTAACGGGGTGAATGTCGGATTTGATGCTCCCCCGGAGACTTCCGCTCGAAGATCGCGCCCCGAAAGGCCCCSCTTCCCSCCCSCCCCCCCCCCCCCGTAATATCGTCAGTAATATCTTTTTCACTCGGCGGGATACGATCGCGGGATACGCGATTGAAATAAGAAGGCAGCGCGGGAACGCGCCCCGGGCGCGTAATGATAATAATTTTTGTAACGATCCGCTGTTAAAGAAATTGCGCGCTAATGACGCCCGCCGCGCCGTACAAGGGCGTGTCCCCATTAGACGTCCGTGAGGTAACACGAAGCCTCCCCTCCCGTCCCCCCCCCGTCCCCCCTATCGCCGGTTCCCCGATTAGCCGGTCACCCGAGACCGGCTAATCTTTCGGTCCAAGTGCATCGCGGCACTTTCACTCGCCGTTTCGCCGTTTCCTTCTTCCGATCTTTCCTTTCCGCGTCGTGTCGGCTGACTCGCTTGCTCGTTCGCGTCACGCTACACCTGCAAAGTGCGCTCTGTCGAAATTGACGCGCGAGAGAAACCGGATTTACGTTCTCGCGCCGATATCGGCGTGATCGACTGATACCAGCCAGGGCTGTTCGCCATCATCGACGACGCCTTAATTTCCCGTTTCCTCTCAAGAAGGAGTCTATCTTTCAAATTTCATCGCTCGGTTCAGATCTCGATTGTGCCTTCCTCTCTCTCTCTCCCTCTCTCTCTCTCTCTCTCTCTCTGTCTCTGTCTCTGTCCCTCTGCTTGTTACTTTCATGAGCATACGTTCTCCTATCGCCGGCATTCCTTCCTGCTCCAATTCGTGTAAGCTCGGTCTGCCGAGCAACTTGATTAGGTTCAGAGGTCGACGTAGAAAAAGTACCGCATCATTGCGGTCGATCATGAGAGCATGTAGGAAACAATAAAGACGTTCCTCGGACATCTCATTCCTCGTTTCCGCTCGTAAGCGATTCTCGCAAGTCAATTACGTCCGCGCATTCCTTCCCCGCTCGCAGCTTCGAGTGAGTCTCGGCTTGCTAATCGCTAATAAAATTTCCTCCGATGCTTCCTGGTATAATCTCGATAGTCGCGCGAGAATATCGTTCGATGACACGTGCGTTTAATTAAACGGCAAGACCGGCAGAGAGCGGCGGTCTCCAATTGACCGCCGCCACGAGAAAATCCGATCGCAATTACTTGAATTGCTGCGACGCGATCGAGTGCAAATTCACTGAGCAGCAGGGGATGCTGTTAAGGGCACCTCCGCCCGCCCCTCCCCTCCTCTAAATCTCTCCCGGCCTTGATTTTTTTCGAAGAACGAATCTCCTAATTGAAGTCATTCTCGTTCGGGCCTCCGAGCCGGGATCATTCGAGAAAAATTAGAAACGCGCGTTCCATCGCGACAATTCCATCCCGCGCCGTGTCCACGGGGGTCAGGGATTCTCCGCTTGGGGTCCTCGGGGCAGGATCCTTGACGGGGAATGGCCTTACAAATTTACATAGAAATAAATTTAACGGCGCGCGTCGCGCGCGAAACAAGCCCGTTGCAAGAGCAACAGAATTACGGCCGCGATAATAAAGTCGGCGGTTTGCGGAGGTGGCGCGTCGCGTGTTGCCGATGTATCACTGTAATTGGAGGTGTACATAATCCCATCCGGCGTGGGATCCGAATTAGGAAAACAATTAACGCTGCGGGCGCCGCGCGAGCGAGGGGACGAGGGGAGGAAGAACAAGCGAGTCGATGATGTTGCCGATTGCCCGCTGGGACGGCGCATCAATCTCGCGTTCCGTTCGATCGATGCTATCTCGCACGCGGCTCGCAGCCGTCTCCGAGAGGGAGCCACTATCGCGCGCCCTTAGCCCACCAGCGTCCGCCCTGCAGCCCAGTTCTCCCTGGCCTTAACGGCGCGTGATTTGTCCGCTCGCGTATTCCGCGCGAGCGCGGAGTACTCTCGCCCTTAATTTCCGCTTCTTTATTTCCTCGACGCGAGGTCGACGCGAGGCGGGACATTAATCGTGGCGACCCTCCGAGAAGCCGCTCTCGCGATAACGTTCGAGTTCGGCGAGGAAACTTCGTAAAGACGCGATCGTTATGTAATTTAAAAATATTCCAAGCATCCGCGAGAGACGCTCGCCTGTCGACTTTCTCGCCGAAAGACGAGCAGCTAAAATGTAGGTTGTGTCGTAAAACACGCGCGCGGCGAGGGTGCCGCGACGAGAGGAGCCACGTCGAGCGTATCGAGCCGCTCTTCTTCACGGTATGGAAACGGTATGCCTGAGGTCGGTCTCATAGAGAGGAAGGTGGATGATTTCACCTCGGCCGTATTTATTATCCTAATCTAAGCACGATGCTCGCGCATCTCCGGCCTACATTCACTGCAAATTGCCCCCGTTTTTCTCCGCATGTAGATCGAGCACCTCCGAACGTTTCCGCCTCCTCCTCCTCCCCCTCCTCCTCCCTTCTGCTTCCGACACGGCGGTCTGACGGCACAGTAATGGCGAGCTGGCGCGTTATTGGGTTTACCATTCCTCGAGAGGAATGCGGGGATGTCCAAAAACCGCGGACGATAGCCGGTTCAAGCTCTGATCTGAACGCGCGGATGCCGAGGAGAGGAAGGGGAGAGACCTAGTTTCGCGAGAGGAGAAGCCGTCCTCCTGAGAGTTGTCCTACGGACATGATACGAGGAAGCGATTTTTCGAAGCGAAGCGACAAACTTTCCGGGCTCAGCCCGCTCGCCCTTTAACCGATCGACCCTTGTCCAGAAATCCAGTTCCTGCCGGGGATCGGGAATTCCCCAGGGAGAGGAGAGGCTCTGATCGCGCGGCTATCAAAACGGSGGGGGGGGGGGGGAGGAGGAGGTCAAGCGAGGGACAATTAGCGTAACTAACGGCGGCAGCCTCCGATACCGTACTTGGCTAATGACGCGATCTTCACCCACGCACTCGCTCGGGCATCGCGATAACACGGGCGTAATTACGTCCGCGTGGCGGGCGCGACATTAGCGTACAATGTTCCATTGTTATCGCGTGGCGGGGACTCCGGAAAACGATCGTCGCCTACCGTAACGCCTCCCCGCCTTTCTCGCGCCACCCTCGCGGAATCCGCCGCTGATTCGCCCGCGGCGATTATTTCCGGCACGGCGCGAAAAATCGCCGACCACCAAGCTCCTCCGTGATTCTCYCCCTCTCCCCCGCCCCCCCCCCTCCCCCGCCTCCTCCTCCTCCTCACCCGTGTGTGTCTCATTGAATTTACGATTATGCGTAACGTAACGTCAAACGAGTCACCGTCATCTGCCGCCGCCGACTGGCGCTAATCGAGAATTGAATCTCGCGTTCAATGGCGGGATCCCGCTATTGAATCGACGGTATTTAACGTAGCGGCGACGGGAATCAATCCCGTCTAAACTCGCAACAATACGGCCTTGTATGGAGAGCAACGAGATGACGATACGGAACATGTATTTATATGCAATGACGATTGCGAGTCCTCTTTGTCTATTCATACGAGAGAAAGATCCGCCGAATGTTCTTACGCTCGACGTAGAAAGCGCCGGAGATTTAATATGAAAGTTTTCATGGCCGGGCTGTAATAGGAGAGGATCTTTCAGAAATCACGCTCACGGTGTCGCGAGCAGACCCGATCGGCGTGAAAATCTGCGCAACGCGCGTCAGAATCGCTCGGTGCCAGCTTCCGTCTATTCCGCGAGAGCGCTGGATTGCAACGGGGTCACGGGTCACGCGGGTGATCGCTCGTCTGGCTCAGGGGGGCGACTCGCGACTCGCCAAGGTCACCGAGCTATTAAAAGCAGTTCTCGTTGGCGCGGCGCGGCGATCATCGCGCGCGCATGGCGGGGAGTCATTGGGTCGCGCATCGCGTCAGCCCTTTACGAATTTTACGGCCCGGCGTACCGAAATGAAAGTGCCAGGTTTGAGCCGCCGATTAAGCAGCCGACTGCTGCCAAGGCGTCGCCGAGATGTACATCCGTCAGCGTGTATATCCGGCCGGAGGTGAAGCGATGGTTTGGCCGGCCTTTATAGCCGTTGCGCAAATTAAACTGCCACCCTCAAAGTCGCTGCCGGACCTCGTTCGCGCCTTCTTTTCTGCCGCCAACAAAAAGAGTCTCCGCGAGAGACGCCGCTCGAGTCCGCGAGCCTGGACGGATCTACCGGGTGTCCGGCGAACTCTTTTCACGCCCTCGGAAGATGAGAACGGGCACACGAGAACGAGCGGCGATCCGGTTACCGGATCTCATGCCTGTGTCCACCGTCGTGAATAACAGAAGCTTTCACTTCCGAGTTTTCCCGCGGCGTGCACAAGGCAGACGCTGATTCGCTCGAACTCGCAGCAGCCAAGCGATCCAACGTGCAGCCTTCGAGCCTATCCCGAAGAGTTACTGTCCCGTACGAAATATACCCAGATCCTCGCAGCAGAAAAGAGATGGACGACGATCCAATGGTCCGGAAATAGTCCACTTCCTAACGGGACATTCGCAGCAAAACCAGCGCAGATGAAACCTGAAAGAAAGCGATAAATGCACGTGCGGTAGCGCACAAACAACAAAGCATCTTCGGGAATCATGCGCAAAGAATGAACTAAACATCTGCAGACGTTACAGGTACAGAACCAAACTTGACAAAAATACTACAAGACAAAGACAAACGCAAAGAATTCCAACTTTTTGGAAAAGAGACCAAGGGACGAAGAGTGTCAGTCCGAAAGCAGAAACGCGGGAAACAGATCCGCACGATGGAAAGCAGGGTTTTAGTTGGTTGAAGTCCAACACTACCCAAAGGCGCTCAAGCCCAAAGTTGGACTGCCGGTCAACACAGCTGGCAGGGTGCCTACACCGGACATCCAAGATGTTGAAGGACTGTAACGCAACACAGCAACCTTCCTGGGAAACCAGCGGCAGGGGTTTTCCTGCCATGCGAACGCCAACTCCATAAACTATCCAGAACAAAAACACAGAGCAACAACAAACCTAGATAGAGAGACACAAGAGACTCAACAACGCCGCGCAAAGCCACTGGCAGCGAGACTGAAGTATAAATGGAGTTAAAAAAAAGAAAAGAAAGAAAAAAAAAAGTTACTGTCCCGCACTTCACGCGGGAATGCGTTCACCTCTGTGCCTCGCTCGGGGACACAGAAATCGGCAACTCGTCGCCCCTGCTAAACGCTCCCACCCTCCCACCCTCTCGCACGCGCTTTCCGCGCTGGGACGTGGACGCGAGCGCGTTATGAAATGCGCGCGTTTACTGGCGGTATCCTAGGAAGAGAGGCCGCGCCGAGGAAACGGCGTAATAATAAAGAAATGCTCGCGGTGAGTTACGGGACAGGATAAGTGATATGGTAATGAGATAGTACCTAAATCGAGCAGCTAAACTGCAGAGCCCGAGCTCCGGCCGTTTCGGCCGTAAGCGGAAAAAGCCGCAACGGCGCTCCCGTAATAATACAGGCCAAGTATCGGAGTATCAGTGAAAGCCGATCGCTCGAAGGGCGGCGGGGGGGTACAACGCGGACGATATCGGCTCGCCCGGTTGGAGCATTGTTTTCGACGCTGGCGGTGCGCAGAAACGGAAACGGAAAGGCGCCGATCATCGGAGAATCTCTGCGAGATTGTCGCAATTTTGCTGACGAGGTCAGCGTTTCTGACCTGGACATGTTCCCTGCCGGCGAGAGCGAAAGGATCGGCGATCGTCAAGCGATGAATGATCGTCTAACGCCGGGGAGCATTATTAAATCCGCTCGAGGAAACGGTTGTCGCCCGATGACGAGCATCCAGCGTAAAATGGATCCGTTGACCCAAGCGAACTCGAGCGGATTCTCATCCCCCTGGCAGCCCTGGCTAACCCGATTCCGCCTGCGAGCCGTAAACTACAATGTTGGATTCTCCGGCACGCCCGTTACTAAATCCATTCGCCACGGGCGTGCGAAACGGCGACAAGGCCGATAGCCCTGAGCGGCTCGTCCTTTCGATCGGACAGCTGTAAAATCAACGTTGGAATAGGCACAAATACGTCGTGCCAGTTCCGGTTGCCGCTAATGATACGCGTGATGTGTCGTGACGCATCTCGCGATGCAGCATGAGGGAAGGATCGAGGCGCGCGCGAGCGCACGTCGAGCCGTGAGCCGTTTCGATAATATCGCTCTTAATGAACGACACAATGCTGCCGCCGCCTCGATGCTCGACGCTACGTGCCCCTGCACGGGGATGACACTTTCTAATAAATCTCCCTGCAGCCCCAATAAATCTCTAAGCCGCATTCAAGGCCACCGCCATGCAGATCCTGCATGTGAGAAAGGACTTGTTCAGCCGAGGAATGCCGCCCCTTCCCCGTTCGTCCTCGAACGGTCTTTCAACGGTCCGTTGTCTGAAAGCAAAGACAAAGACGGGGAATGCACGGCTACAGCCGAAAACGCGGGGCGAATCGGTGCAGAGTTAACGCAAACGCGGATACGAGCGGAGCGTTTCGTGGCAAGCCGGGATCCTGATTAATGCGATTCGTGACGCGTCCGCGCACCGTAAACTCGATCCTGATTAATACTGTTTACAGCCCCGCGAGATACCGCTGGCCATTAATCAGGATCGAGTGACGACCTCTCTTAAGCTACTCCTCATCCTGGCTCGTCCTGGCTGGACGAGCCTCGCGTTCGGCATTAACGTTGTTAATCTCGCTGTTTGCGCGCGCCGCTTCTTCCAGTCCGAGTATTTTTGTCGAATCGTTGCCGGGCGTGATTCCGCGCAATGTCCCGCGCCGATTCGAGATAAGAGAAGCTTCAAGCTTGAAGCTGCTGGTGCTCATTTACGCAAACGGGGAGATCCCGCGGGGAGAGATATATATCGACAGCGTGCATGCGCGTTGTTGCGGTAGGACATGTTTAATGTCCTACGGGGACACTTGAGGGGGCCCGAAGAGAAATTCATTAATTTACCGTCCACGAGGATCCGCGATCCCCGCGTAGCGAGAGGCTTTCATTTCGCGTACACGTAAAGTTCTCCGTTCTCCGGCTGAGGGGATTTCAGCATTGCGATTGTCGCGTGCGGGATGCGCCGTGAATAGCCATCAAAGCGCGGCTGAATAGCGTGGAATTTGGAATTCCGGCCTCGTTTAATCGCGAGATGCCGCCGATCGGGCGCTCGGGCGGGCGAGCCGCGCTCGCAGGTTTCGATCTCGGCAGCCATTAATCAGGATCGAGGCACGACGACCTCTCCCCGAGCTACTCCCGGTGCCGGGGATATACATCAGCGTTGACCTTGGATCTACAGCGAGAGTGCGACACCCGAGAGAGCGAGGGAAGCCGGGCGCACCGGCGCGGCGCGCCGTTTCCTGCTTGCACCTGCTCGCAGGCCGCCGCATTGCCGCGGAATGGCCCAAGGGCCGACAAACGAGGATATCACATCGGCGGAAAACCGACAAGTATCGCCGCCAGTGCGGCATCGAGCCCGCGTCGGCCGCGTAAATCAGCATCCGACCTCTCGGCGGTCCCGACTGATAATTACGGCAAAGCGGCGATAACGAGTATATTTTACGTAATAACGATTACATTCGGAGAATGTAATGCCCATGATAAATTACCGAGTCGCGGGACACGCGGGCCGCGTGACTTATTCCGGTAAATAAATCATAAATTCCGCGCGCACATGCATCGTCCTTCCTCCTGCCTGGCCCCGCTCGCCCCGCGAATGCAGCTTCATGCGGACGAAAGTGCGCACCGTTAGGGGGATTCACGAAAAGTACAAGCGGCGCGGAAATGTCGGCGATAAGATCACGGTTACGAACCGTTCCGATATCGGGATACCGTAATGAACACAGTAGCCGCGGAGATTTCGCGCTTTCGGAGCGCGAAACTGAAATTCCTCCGCCAATGAGGAATGTGTCCGATCATCTCCGGATCTCCGGCCGCTCCGCGTGTTGTCGCGCTTTTTCCGCGCGGGCGAAAGTGCAACGCCGACTTTCCGTGCTTTATTATCGCTCGGAGAACGATATACCGGATACAAATCGCGATCGGCTGCCGGGCCGCGTTTTGCTGCACCTTCCTGCATTTCGTGGATCGAAATGTAAATTGGATCGCCGCCCGACCGCGTCGACAGCGCTGAGGATTAAGTCAAACGCCGCGCGTCGACACCTCCGAGAAACGCTCGATCGTCTCGGCCGAAGAGAGAACGCACGATAAATCGAATCGCTCGCTCGCGGAGACCCGAATGCGACCGGTTGGCGCCGCTGCGCGTGTTCCGATACTCGAATTTCGCCCGGGCGATCTCTGAAAAAACATTTCGCGTCCATCGTCGCGCGCTGTTACCTCCTCCGTCTCTCTCCTTTCTGTCTCGAGTATTAACGATAATCCCCTATAAAGAGTAACGTGAGTATCGGCACGGCATTAGCGAGCGACTTTCGCGACTCGGGCAGCGTATCGGCGCTACACGCGAGCGCAATTTCCAGGCGCGATTTAGATACAGTCGTCACTCAGAAATCGAGCGATCGTCGGAAGTTCCTTTCCCGGGCGAGGGGGGAAGGAAGGAGGTCTCTCCCTCTAGAGCGCATCCAGGGGAGCAGCGGATCCCGCGAGGCTCGGGCTAAGTCGAGAGCGAAATTAATAGCCCACTTGTCATAACAGCCAACGATAGGAGGGAGCAGCGTGTACGGCGGCCAGTACGAGAGAGAACCGGACTCGCGGTGATCTTAACGGCGGATATAACGTCCAGCCGCGAGCAATTCGCCATGACGAATCTCCCGCGTCAGTTCTCGGCTCTCTGGAGGCTCCCTCGGCCCGGATGACGTATGCAAATAGCACGCGCCGTCGCGGCGTCGCGACGCCGCGACCGGTCAGTCGACCGTCCGTCCTCTTTTCTCTCAGCTCGGACATTCTCGAGCCTGAGAGAGAGAGAGAGGAGCGCCAACGATCAGAGCAGTCACGGTGTCTGCTTACGCGACATAATCTGGAGAAACAAGTACGTTAAGGGGCGACACGAGGATACACTGAGACCTGCAACGATCTTCGAAACGAGAGCGGAAACAGGCATCATCAACGAGCTAAGAACTGCTAGGAACGACGGAAATGGGGGACCCCGAGGTGCATCACTGGATAGTCTGCTCTGCTCCGATGGAATTCGCAACGAGGACATCCGCAACCTCTGCGAGATCGCAGAGATGTCCAGGACGAGACGAGCATGGAGAGATCGTGAAAACAGGACGGACGATAATCGCGAAAAATGGACAAGCGAGGAACTTGAGGCCAACGTCTGGACGACCTCTAAAAAATTGGACGTCACGGGAGGACAAAGATATATAATACGGGAATAAAATACGGGACATGGTCTTGCAAGAAGATGAAGACGAACAAGAAAAAAAGAAGAAGAAGAAGAAGAAGAAGAAGAAGAAGAAGAAGAAGTCGATTACGAGACGTTGGCGCTCGGCGTTGGTCGATTTGAAGAAACGAGCGCGCGATTACGATCTCCTCGCGAGGCTTTTCTTTATTAATCGCGCGGGCCTCTTGGCAAGGCGATGCCTCTTTGCCGATGTCGGTCCTTCGAAGAAATAAAAAGGAAAAAGAGCGCACGCTATAATTCGAGCGTGTACATAATGGCCGGCACATAATGCGGTAACGTTAGCGGTAATGGCGCCTGCTATTACGGCGATCCTCGGGCAAAGCGTGGCAGCCCGAGCCGGTGAGAGAGGCCGGCGCGGTGCAACGAGACAAAAGTGCGAAGCGGGACGAATTTTAAGAGCGCTTCGGTCTCGGCGATCTCGGCCGAGCGCCGGCACGATTTTCCACGATAAAGGCAAAACGGGGCAGAACGAGCGCGCTCACGTGTGCACGTGAAATTGCGCGAGATGCCCGGCGCGCCGATAAAACGCCGCCGTAAAATAACTCATCGCTGACGCAACGCGGTCGATTCCTTAAGCGATCCCGTCCTTTTCCACGCCACTTTCCCGCTTAACCGCCGACGTCGTTACGGGATCGTCTTCCGAGCGATATCCCCGCGATAATGCCTCGCCGATAATCCCAAGCTATTAAGAGAACGATTTCCATCCTCGATATATCTATATCCGTCTACGTGCTGGGTGCTGGGTATCGTTACTTAACATCGCGGTGGAATCGACCGACAGGTCGACAGGTATCCGCGGGACCACAAAGAACGCGCGCGAGATGCAGCGCAGAAAATCGAGAATCGGCCGGCGCGATCCGCGTGGAGAACGGCGCGCATGCGCATGCGCGTGCGCAGTATCGGGCACCCGGCGTACCCGGATGCCCGCGCGTCCATAAAAATGCCGACGACGCGGAGGTTCCGGGTGATACGCCCTCGATAAACGACATCCCGGCAGATCCGGAGACGTCGAAGCGCGCGCGCGCGCGGCGTGTAAAAGCGCGTAAATACGAGCGCGCTCTTCGGGGCGCGCGATTTCAATTTCACCTGGGAAGGGACACGCCGGCGACGTTCCCGTTACGTTTCGCATCGTATGGTCTTCGTAAAGATAAGACCTCCGGCTGGCTCCGGTACGTTCGGGTGAAAGTTATTAAAAACTGGGTGGCACTGGCTGCGTGAAAACGAGCCGCATAGACGACGACGACGACGACGACGACGACGCGAGAGCGTCGTCTCGCCGGACGAAAGTACGCGACGTCGTTTCTATTAATCGATCGCGCTCTCGCGTTGCCTGGCAACCGCGTCCTTATGGAACGCGCTCGCGTCTCGATCGCACTTACATCATTCCGGTATTGCGTTCACGCCGATAGACAAGGGAGACTTTCTCGAGACCTCGATACGCATCCGAGCTGTGAACGAGACATTATCGTCGAGTCGGACGAGGCGCCGCATTCTTGAAACTTGCGGAGAATTCATTTCGCGCGCGCGTAATCCGATTTCCATCCGCGCATTTAAATCCGCTTCGCGATAATGGCGCTTCTCGCCGACGAGTATCCAGCTTCGCGAGACTCGTCGCAGAGTTTTTCGCCTCAGGGAGATTAAACATCAACGATCGATTCTCGTGTACGCGCGGGCGTGTATTACCTTGTATCGCATTAACGATCTGTGATCTTATAAATCGTCTCGACAGCTCGGTAACGATGAATCGACCGATAAATTACGGCGACCATAAAGCGGTGACAAGGCTTGAGGTCACGCCACGAGAACGACGGAAGTTCCTTCATCCTTATACGCGGTAATCGGCTGTTAACCCGCTTCGCCGACTCGTGCGCGCTCGACCTTATTCTTTTCCCTCTTATCAGCCATTTAAGTCCATCCGCGCTCGCGGAAGCACCGATGATCGATGACTCGCACCGACTGACAGCGAGGTCCCCGCTCTTACGTCAACGACTAAAAATACATTCGCGCGAATCATCGTGATGCGCGAGGCTTATCAATTCCCGCGGGGGGCTCGGATCGGCCGATCCGCGTCCCGGTTGCCCCGGGCAACGGAATCTCGCTGTTTCGTAAACAGCTTCGGCCCTCGGCCGAGAGATAGATAGAGAGAGAGAGAGAGAGAGAGAGAGAGAGAGAGAGAGAGAGAGAGAGAGAGAGAGACGGCAGAAGAAGCACAGTCGTGGATATTTTATGCCAGCTTCGCCTCGCGAGCAGGCATTGTCCGCCTCTCGACTCTCCCCCCTCTTCGCGTCACCTGGCGATCGATAAAGGCGATTTTACGAGGAGCTATGACGCGTTTTGTCCTGCGGCGACGGGAGGTCGGGGGGGGGGCAGGGGGACGCCGCGCGTCACGCGGATCACGAATCGAGTCGGATTCGTTTTTCCACCGTGCGGCCACGGTGCTCCGGTTCGTTCGGCCTCGCGACGAAACAGCCGGAGGCGAGAGAGTCGTCGCGACGGCGATCGGCCGTGGCGCCACCTTATCGTAATCGGCTTTCGACTTCCTGGTACGCCGCGGCGATCGCGTAAGGACGAACTCGGCGTTCTTAGAACGTCTCGCACGGCGATTCTCCTCGCCGTGTGTGAGCCGTGTCTCCGAACACTGATATCGTCCGCGCCGCGGGACTTGCGAAACGAGGCACGTACGAGGAATAATAACAAGGAGAGACAGAAAGAGAGAGAGAGAGAGAGAGAGAGAGAGAGAGAGAGAGAGAGAGGGAGGGGGAAGAAGGAGGACTCTACTCCACCTTGGGGGGAGAGCCCCGTGATAAATCTGCGTCCGCATTTGGAGAAAGCTGATTTTGCATCGAGGAAATTTTTATCTGCGGGAATCGGTCGCTCGAAAAAAAATACACACGCGGCTCGCGTGTGTCGAGGGAGGTGGGAAGGGGCGCCTGCAAGGCGATCGCGCGAACAGGTCAGCCTGATCCGATGCCAACGTCGTCGTCCCTCTCTCTCTCTCTCTCTCTCTCTCTCTCTCTCTCTCTCTCTCTCTCTCTCTCTCTCTGTCTCTGTTCATCGCGCTAGCTGCGCGATCATTTTCCACCTCGACGCTTCCCCGACGCGGGGATAAAAGTTAATTCCTCCCCCCCCCTCCCTCCATCCCTCCTCCTTAATTGACCCGACCCCGACGAGGATGGGGGGGGGGTCCTCTCCCTCCCGCCGCGCGGGGGGGGTGATTGCGTTTTCGTTGGATTAGAGTAGCCGACGAGGCCGCGAAAGGAAATTGCGCGAGCCGGACCCCCCCCCCCCTCGCCCGATCGGCCCGCCGGCCGATTTCAATTACTCGCGTTTGCGCAATTGTGCAACGCCTAATTGCGCGCGCTCGTCCCTTACCCCTCCCCCCCCCTCCCTGCCCAGGCGCGATTATCTCGCTGTCGGCGGATCTACGTGCGGCGGGGGGATTACGTGTTTCATTAACGGACGATATCGTGGGAAGAAAAGCGGCCGCTTTGGCGCGCGGCTCGTAGCCGACAATGAAGCCGACTCGCCGATAAGTCGCACGCGCCGCTCATCGTTCCCGAAATTTCTCATTTCGGTGCTCTCTCTCTCTCTCTCTCTCTCTCTCTCTCTCTCTCTCTCTTCTTGAAGAGTCGCCTTGAAAAATTCCGGCAATCGCGTATCCTGGAACAACGTAATTTATGTACTCATCATTCGAGCGAGCGTTAATCGGTGATCCGAGCATGTCAATAACACCGCGGCGTCATTGTCGCAGCGTATCGATAAGGCGAGATCTCGAGACTGTCTCCAGAGAGACAGAGAGAGAGAGAGAGAGAGAGAGAGAGGGCGGCTCTTGAAGGATGAGCAAACGGCGACGGCAATTTGAACGTCGGCAATTACGGTGCCTGCGAATTTGGCGGCATCGCGAGCGTCAGCGAGGCCTCTTACAAGGCCCGCTCGTAATTTGCATATTTGGCAAGTGCTAATTAGGGGATTCGAGGTTGGCCGACAGCGGTCGCGCGGCTTTGAGGCGACGCGGAGGAGGAAGCGGCAGGAAGAGGGAGATGATCCGTTGGCAGCATCCGTCCCTCGTAACTGTGCATCATTCGCGAGAGTTTTGCGCGGCCGGCACACCGGCACAAAGGCGGCCGGGTTCAACGTGGCCATTGAATTATGTAAATCCATTTTATTCGCGTTTTCACCGGCGATGAGGCCGCTCGCTGGCGCAGGGGTTTTCACTTGGAAAGTCAAATGCGATTTCCACGCGTAACCGGCAGGGAAATAACGTACGCGCCGTCCGATGTTCATCAATTTAGAAATTAGGACGTCGCGTGCCACTTTGCGCGCGGCGAGTCGCGAAAACGCCCGCGAATCGGACAATGGAGCCGCACGGATCGCCGGCGCACGCGCTCGCGGCGCGTATTTAGCGTTAAACGCGCCCGTTTGCGGCTGTTCCGTCCGGCTTTTACGATCCCAGGTGTTCGCCTCCCGCATTTAACGCCGAATGATCTACTTGGGAATTCAATTTCACCGCGCGCCGCGACGCCCGGCGACAGTTTATCAGCGTTTTATCGCGTCGCTCTATTACTCTCCCACGAACCTGTCGAAGCCTCGCCGGCTCGCCGGTTAATTAATTGTCCGCGGCCGAGGCTCGTACGTCTTGCGAGCCGCGCGTAGGAGGAAGGTCGGCGGAATTCCAATGTGCACGTTAATCATCCTATTCATCGATCCCGATGAGATCGATGGCGACCGGGCGCCTCGCGTATATAGGTTCCGCAAAGTCCCACCGACCTCTCGACTTTCCAAAGAGGCTTGGCAGCGCGCATGCGCGCGGGATCGCTCGATCCTCGCGGCGAAAAACGCTCGTCGATCATCGCGCGCGCGCACGCGCGCGCGCGCGTGGCGAATTTTCTTCGACATTCCGCGGATCTTAATCCGGATCGACGTCGCCTGGCTCTGATCCTTGCCTCCTTGCCGCCCCGCCCCGCCCCTCGCCCCCGTCGTCCGATTTACGCAATTTGATTTATGGACTAAACGGGCTAAACGGCGCGCGCGGCCCACACGCTCCCCGCTTCCCCGCTGCCCCGTGCGCTGATAAATCACCCGGCGTCGAAATTCGTGTGTGTTCCATATGTTTTGCGCGAAATATTCATCGGGGAGGCAGGCGGAATGATTAATGGTGAGCTTTCCATCGCAGAAGAGAAGCAGAGAGGAGAAAATACACACGGCGAACGCGCTCGAATGCCTAATGGCCTAATGGATCCCGGAGATTCGAAGCGCGGAAGTAATCGCGCGATGCGCTCGATTCGCGGACCCGCAGCCTTTCGCTGCGACCCGCTCCTTTCGCCGTTTCGGATGTGATGCGCCTCTCTTAATTGATTCCTTCCGGCAGACGGTAATCACGGCGCCCTCCTCTCCGTGGCGCCGGATCGGATTGATTTCGCGGCCTCTTCCGGCCAGCGGAACTCCCGGTCGAGTTGAGCGAACCCACCGCGAATCCTCCTTCGTTCCTCGTGCTTTGTAGACAAAGTGGAATGAAAGACGCGCACGTGAAACTACGATCAAGCGGAAGCTTGTCCGCCAATTTTTCAAAGCTGCTGGCGCAAGGTTGACAGGACACTAAGCGAGAGGAAAAATACCTGGCGCCGCGGCGAGGATCCTTTCTATTCGATGAGGATTGCCGGTCCTCGATCAAGGCCGCGTGCCTGCTTAATGTCGTTCCGTTTCGTGACAATTAAATGCAATTGCCGAGGCCGTCGCAGCGAAGCGGACAAAGCGCGCTGAGCTGCTGACTCGCCCAGCGAACAAAGAGGTCCTGTGGGCTATTTTTAGCCTTCTCGCCCGTCGTCGTATCCGCGTGCGCGCCGATTCGTGCGCGTCTCCGCGCGTGTCGTCCCTTAACCCGGCTTCGTGCAGATGCGCCGCCGCTCCATCGGCGAAACGAGAATGCATCGGGCGCTTTTATTGGCGGCGATGGCTCGCGCCCGGGAATTTTATGGCGAATTAAAGAGAACGGAGAGATCCCGAGAGCCGAGAAGAGCCGAGAACGGAGACGCCACGCGTACGATAAACAGTGAACAGTGCGGTAAGTTTGAGAGTGATGATCCGAACAGCCCGTTTATCGCGGAGCGTTTATCGAGAGAGAGAGAGAGAGAGAGAAAGAGAGAGATAAAAGATACGGTCTATCCATTCGGTAGCGGATGCAGCACCGATAAGCGTGCGTGGGACGACGAAATTACGTGCGAAATTACGCCGTGCTCCCCGGTTGCCGCGGAATTATCGCGTCGAAGATGGATTCGCGCGCACAAATGCGCACGCGAGTGATCGCTAGTGATCGCGGGTGATCACTTCCGGCTGCCGCCGCGTCCTCGAGGAATCACGCGGTGATCTCGAAATCACCGGCATCTGAATGAGAGGGCGGGGGGGATCATCGCTTCCCGGCGATGATTAATATTTATTTCACACTAAAAGATACCGTTGGATTCATTTTATTTTTCATTATATTTATATTTATTAATTTTCGATATCCCTTCATATTTAGAGACCCAGATAACTTTACAGAAGCCAACCCATTAGTTACACCTACTCACGTTCGACCAGAATGATATTTTCTATTCGCCTACGCAATTCTTCGTTCTATCCCTAATAAACTAGGAGGAATTATCGCTCTCTTATCATCAATCTTAATTCTTAATACACCTTAAAATGAATAAAATATCATATAAAATCTAATGCTTTTTACCCATTAAATCCGGCAATGGGAAAATCCCATCCTCGCGACAACGGGCCGTTTTCCCTGAAATCCACGCACTTGATGCTGCGATCGCTGCGTCGAGCGTATCCGCCATTCGCAAGTTTTCCACACAAAGTATCCAACGATACGATCTCGTCCTACTCTCGGCGGGCGCTTCGTTGTTTCCGCTTTTTGCTCGTTACAGGGCGATATAGCCCGGCAACGCCGGGCGGATAATGAGCATTCGGTAGCGCGGCAGGGACAGGGAGGGTGGCAGGGAGGAAGGAGGGCAAAGGGCCCGTTCCTGCGCGCCTCCTTTGCGCGCGCGCGGATAATTCACGGTCTTGGCGAACGCGGAGCTTTACGTCCGATCCGCGTGCACACACGCGAACGCATACGGCGGCACGCGGCCACCTTTGTAGGTCACACACAGACGCAGTGAAAGCCGAGATTTGACACTGGTCTGACCACTTCTTCGCACCCTCGCGTGTATAACTCACGGCGCGGACGCGGCCGCCCGCCTCCTCCTCGGAAGCGCCCGCTCGTTACTCATTGCGCGGCGAAAAAAGGTGGGAGGGAAGGAAAAAAAGAGCCGAAATCTCTTGGTCGCTTCCAGGAAAAAGTGCGCGAGACGCCGCGCAACTATTTTCGTACCATCTGGAGAACGGCACGCAAAGCCCGACTTTGTCGGAGGACGAGCCGCTAGTTGCAAGTTGCGGAGAGATCGGCTGATTACCGGCTATTCCTCTTCGCGGAACTTTGAAACTAGATTCGTCTTATCGTCTCATCGATCTAGATTTTCGATAGGATGACTCGGGGCAATCGAGCCCCGCAGCCTGAAACATAGCTTTGAGGAACGGTTCGTTCCGCGCGCTTCGCAAAATAAAGCGTATCGTTTTATAGTAGCATCGATACGCCGTTGTTTTACACGGAAAAAGCGCGGCTCTGACAACCCGCTCGAAGCATGTTTCATTGTCGGCCACGCGAGGAAACTCCGTGTCTCCGTTTTGTTCTTATGCCAGCGTAGGTAGGCGGATAAGTTAGTGCGAAGTCGATCCGGAAAGAGGAGGCGATATCTCCAGGTTAGGTTAGGGACAGCCAAGCCACGTGGGATCATATGAGTTGCGACCTGTAAAATGCAACGGAGGGGCTGTCAATAAACTCGAAATCGAAGCGCGACACTCCCAATTTCCGCTCGGCTGGCGTCACGCGCGAGAAATCAGCGCGATCCGCTCGCGTTGCAATGTGCAACGGCTCGAGGAATCGTCATCGTCATCTCCTGCCGTAATTAATCCCACGAGAATTCGTCTCGGATGCGGACGCGCGCCACGTCCGTCCATCTGTCACGCGCTTTCTCTCTTAACGGCGTATTCGGTTGGCGCGTTAATGTGACTGGCGATTCCTAAATTTCCGAGGGAAACGAGGGAAGCCAGTGAAATCGAAGGTAATGTTCGCACCGCCGGCACCGAAGATACGAGGAGAAGAAAATCCGCCGATTCGCGAAATTGCGTTTGCACGAAAGTTGCTCGAGGAATTCTCTCCCGGTATCGCTGGCCATCGCCCAGGCGCCTGTAATACAGACGCTGAAGCGGCAACCCGCGACTCCCCCTCGCGTTAAATGAGCCCTCTCTCTCTCTCTCTCTCTCTCTCTCTCTCTCTCTCTCTCTCTGTCCCCCTTCCCCAGGAGGAAAATAAAGGAGAAAAGAACGAGAAACAATCGCGCTTTCCCCCGTTCGCGGACGCCGCGGATTACAATGCCTCTTCGAATCCGACAAGATTAACGGCCCGTTGCCCCGCGGGGGCTTTCGGAAGAAAGCCTTCCGCGTCGTGACAATTTATGAGCGACGGCTTTTCCGGCAACATCCGCCAATGCGAGCGTTAACTCGCGTACGCTCACGTAAGAGAGAGCATCCCGCTGCAAGTGCTGCGCGATAAATCACATTGCAGAAGCGCGTCTGTCGGACAAGATCTTCCCCACAATTCGGCCATCGACGCAAATCGCTTCGGGATTCGCGGGCAATTTTCAGGGCAACGTCCCGAAGAAACGAGACCGCCGACGATGTGACATCAGGAGCGATCGCCCCCTCCCTGCCTGCCGATGTACCGCGAATCGATGAATGAGCGAGGAGAGGCTCGCGGTTCTCCTCAGGAAAGTAACACGTATAGCTTTCTCGTTGATTGCGAGAAGGGACGTGTGAAAGAGGGATGGCGAGAGTGAGGGGAGGGGGGGGGGCACGCGCGGGGGGACGGGGACGGGGACGGGACGGGGGAGGGGGAGGAGGTCGTTGGCTACAGGTGGCTCAACGAACAATGCTCGCGACGCGGTCGCCACAATAGAGATCATAATCAAGCCCTCGACGTGTAATGACTTATGGGCGCTCTCGCTCGTCCGCGCGGCGAACAATAGATCGGCGACGGAGAGGTTTACGGCGGGAAACCGTCCTGAACCACTGCTCCTCGCGATCCTGCGTCCGTGGGACCGAGTCGATTAAAGTGCCACTTGCAAGCATCGTCGCAACGCTTGCGAACGCTTCGCCACCGCGAGGTCGTCCGAGAGAGGAGAATCGAGACTCGGTCGTGCGTAAATTTGAGCAAGCCTCGAACGATCGACGCTATGACTCTAGTCTCCTCGGATGGAGTGCTGACGAGTGATCAACTGAGAGCTGATGACCTCCGCCTTCTGGCAAAGCAAGAGACAAAATGTCCGAAATGGAAACGTATTGCTTGTAGACTCTCGTTCCGACTTCAATGATCGTCACCGGCTGGATTTCAATAAAATTCCCTTGTCGCGATGTGCTCTTCAGAGCTGATCGCTGGCGCGTCCAAGTCTCCGGAGACTTCAACGCCGCGGCGAGGCGCACGGATTCTCTTGAAGAATCTTGATTCTTTCCCGCGCGACGTTTACACATTTCTCGTCGAATCCGTGGCACTCGGGTGCGGGGGAATTTCGGTTAACAAGGTTGAAGACTACAAACTTGCGCGAATACGGATGATCGGCGCGGGATAAAAGCGAATTTGGCGAGAGTTCTTTCTGGAACGCGCTCGCGTGATGTCGCGTTCTCCTTCTCGGCGGTGTTCGCGGCTACACGCGAGTTTCCGTGTTTGTTTGCGTAGTGGCAGAAGTCGGGATGGATATAACGGTGTGTCGATCTCGCATTACCGAGAGCGGAGGCATTACGTATACGTATTTGATTGGATCATTCGAAAATTCGAGTGATCGCCGGCTGGCCGGCAGGCCGAAATCGTTTCCCTCGACCGAGAGATGACGTGAACCTGCAATTTAAACTGCATTTTCGCGTGAGCCGTTATAATTGAGGACCGGCTGCGCATCGCAAAACTGCAACGCCAACGATATGTGCCGGGCTGTGGCCGGCCGAGGTCATGGTGCGATCGAGATTCATGCCAAATCGATCGCGCGAGATCGACGAAATTCCCCCGCGCACGCATCGCATCGTATCGCAACGGTGGGTGTGCGAGGTCAAAGGGCGGCGCTGGCCCCATTCCGATTGGTATATCCCTCGGCCTCTCTTCGATATTACCATACCGTGCCGCAATTTGGCCGGAGGTTTGCACAAACGTGGCGGCGAGACGCACAAGTGAGCAAAATTAAGATCATAGTTGCATTCGATTGAACAATTAATAAATTGCAAACTAACTGAAACCTATTTTCACCGATTCTCTTCATTCGGACAGATACGCCTGAAGCGGCTCCACCTTCGAAAGGTGGTCTTCCTGGTCTTCCGAAAATTCAACGCCACTCTGCGCACCATTATTGACCGTCTTTTGAATGTCTTCGTCTCTCTCTCTCTCTCTCTCTCTCTCTCTCTCTCTCTCTCTCTCTCTCTCTCTCTCTCTCTTGGGTATCTACGAATCGCGTTGCATCATTGCGGACCGGAGGAAATTGCGCCGCGATTCACGTCCATCCGCGCGATCGACGATTAACGGCGTTTAAATTGAATTCGTCCGCGAATGCGAAAAAGGCCCACGACTGGGATCAGCACGAAATTGACGTTTCCGGCCGCGCCTATTCCTACCGACTCTTTGCCATTGCTTCTCTCAGCGGCACTGACTGCCGCTGACACCGACACCGTGAAAGTAATTCCGCTTGCCTGTCAATGCTGCCGAGTACAAATCATTTTTGCGCCGCGTCGCGGGCTGCATTCCCGGCCAGATGATATCGCACCCTGTGCGATTTCCACTATTTAATAAGCTCCCGCGGTAAAAGTCCCCACCTTCGCCGGGGAGATCAGGCGATGCAGAAAGCGTTACTCGCGACTGCAGGAAACGTTCGCGAAAAGTCAAGTTGCCTGTTATGCTCGATCTGCACGTAGATCCCCATTTCTTGATTCAACCGTCCGGTCTCTGCGGACCAACAACGGAGAAAGAGGTGAAAAGCGAGAGAGAGAGAGAGAGAGAGAGAGAGAGAGAGAGAGAGAGAGAGAGAGAGAGAAACAGTCTCGTAAAAAGAGTCAGCGATCGCCATCAAGTTCAGCTTATTGCTGTCGTTACTTGCTCAAGTTTCGCTGGAAGCACATTCGGCTGGATAAAACGCGCGAAATGAGGAGCGCGTGTGCGGACGGCTAATGTTATAGGACTTTGCAGGACTGGTTTCGCGATTCTTGTCCTGCCGGTAGCCGCGTATAGTTGCCATTGACGCGACACGAGCATTCGATCGCCATCGCAGAAGTTAGAAGCGATCCGAAGCTACCGTGGTTCAATCGTGGTTTTCTGCTTAGCGCGAAGGTAGTGAGCAGCAGAATCCTATTAAATGTCTTTGCAACTGCTTGCGAAACTGTGCGAGACGATAATTTATCGAACGACCCCAGGCGCACGTGTGAACGTTGAGATTTCCATTCTTAGATTTCCCATCTCTGATACTCGGCGGATTAGCACACTTTTCAAGGCTGACATAGTATTGCTTACTCCTTCGTCATTACGCTGTTGCGTTGTTACATCATTAAGTGATTACACGTTCCCGGGATCGTTATATACCCTCGAATAGCTGTATCCACTAGCGGTCGCTGCACCTACGGATGATTGCGTTCTTAAATTATTACATTCTCGCGTTCTTACACCCTCGAGAGAGCATCTCTCGGAATCTTCGCGGCAACGAATCGCTCGTTCGCAAGTACATTTCGCGGTTACAGCGAAGGGCCTCGCGAAGTCACGGTTGTTATTCCGACAAATTACAGAGCGGGATGATACTTCCTCGAATCGACACGACGGGCTCTCGTTCGAGAGGAGGACGCTTTAAACGCGGTCCTGTCGCCGTAAAATTCAATATTTGCGGCCAGCGCGGACTTTACCTTCGTGGCGCCAATGAATTTGCC
Source organism: Eciton burchellii (assembly GCA_020341155.1). Lineage (NCBI taxonomy): Eukaryota > Metazoa > Arthropoda > Insecta > Hymenoptera > Formicidae > Eciton > Eciton burchellii. Next base: position 3,282,362 of record JAHMML010000013.1, read on the forward strand.
GCTGCCGTTGCCGCCGCCGTGTCGTCGGCATGATTTTCACGCTGTTCCGCAGTTTTGCGAATCACACGCGTAAACACGACGCAGCCGGGCCGGGCTAATGGCAGTTTCTCGAATTTTGCGACCTCCTTCGGTCGCATCTGGGATATCGAATGGACTGGAATATTTTCTTCGAGCCTTCGACAAGCCTTCGTGCAAACGTCTGATCGCTCGGTTTCCTTCTCGAGCCTCAAGCGACAATGAAATTTTGATATCGCGCGTGGCGGTCAATCTCCGACAAGAGCTGATTCCAGCTGATGACGACGATCCCTCCGTGTCGCGCGCGATTTGTGTTCCCCTTCGCCCCTTCGGTGATTCAATATTTGCGTACTCTGGGTTTGCCATTCGTAAAAATCGACTCGTCATCCATCGGGCATCAGCATCAGCAACTGACCTTGGACCAAGTTTTCACCTGAGGCCGAGAGGCAGAGAAGAAAGCGCAGAAGAGGCACGGGGACGCTGAACTCAATCCATCAGCCACTATTCACATATTTGTTTCGCTAAGTGAAGTGCCGTGTTCGCAGTTTTATGCGTATTACAACCTCGTGCTCGCGCTTCCAATGCCAATGTTTTAATCGAGATCCCGGATCCCAACGCGCTAATAGAGGCGAGCAAAACGAGAAAGACCGAACGGAAGAATTGCACGAAGCAAGTTCCAAGTGAAAGATTCGCACGGCGCGAATCTTTTTGCAAAGAGTCACACGCCTGCCATAATTGACGATTCAGCAATGCGCATAAGCATATTTAGCCGACCGATCGCGGGTTCATACAAAAAGATCCGCCGAGGAGCGAGAAAGAGGCGTCGGGGAATGACGGGGGGAGGGGAGGTGTCCGTTGTTTTATTTCGCACGACGCTCCGGTCGAGCGTGATGAAGATTCGTTTCGTCGACCTTATAATTCCACGGGCTATAATCCTCGAGTGGTAGGATAATCATGAACATTAAACCAGGATTCCCTGGTGAGGGGCGAGGAGGGAAGGAGAATACAGGAGACGCGATCTTTTCCCGTTCGATACACGCCGCGCTTAAATATTATTTTCGATGATCAAAAGCTGCCTCGCGCGCGGCCGATAAGATGCGATAAGCTTGGATTCGTCTGCGAATGCAAAATGTTTGGCGCGCAATCTCTCGGATTGCTCGGCGAGAGATCCCCGAGACGGTTTAATCTACGCGAATCATCAACGAGACGCGAAAACCGCGGGAGACGGGCGTGTTTGACGGGCATTGCGTCGAGAAGATCTCGATCGCGAGATGTCTCGAGCGAGCGACTTGCTCTCGATCCCGCGATATCGGCATCCGCGTTTTGTAATTCGCCTTTTTCGATGGACCTTATTGCATAAGGCATCAGCAACGTGCCGCGCGTGCGATCGCGAGGTAACGGTATGCCTCGCGAATGGCAATTGTCGAGGTCGGATTCGAGCGCGGCATTGCTACTTTTGCCAAATAAAACACAGTCTTGCGTAGAGGTGAAACTCTCGCGCGGCTGTGTAACGCAGAAACTCGCGTTTCTCACGGCACGATAGGATCGGCTTTACAATTTGTCTCGCGCTTGAAATGTCAGCAGGCACTGACAGCTTTACGACTCGCGAGGACTTATTTTCAACTGTCATGCAAGGAGAGCAGGCCTGAAAAACATCAGGCAGGATACAGCGCGCCGTAAGGATATAATTAAATTTATATACATTCGAGGATTGTTACGGCCCGGGGCTAGCGCGGCAACATGTATAACGACACGGTATAATTACAGCACCTCTCCCCATCTCGAGGAATGTAACAATTCGCCAATGCGATAATCCAAAGAGACGTAGGAATCTGAGTCTATGATTATCTAAGAGCGCATAAGCATTTCAGGGATCTCTAAGGGGATAAGTGGCGAATAAAAATAATTCACATCCTACGCGAGAAATGAAAGGCAGGTCAAACAAATTCCCCGGGAAACGAGTTTATTCCGTATTTTGTATATGGAATAAATAATTTAAATTTACGTCGGCTTTTCTCGTCTACTCGGATCGACGACGAGGATGTAGAAAGGATGTAGAAAAATTACCCAATCGAGACACATAGTTTAGATTAGCCATTGTACACGAGAGAGAATGCTCTCACGTGAGCGACCACCCACAGAAAAGGGCGGCCCTCAAGATTAATCCGATGTTTGTAATGACTGTTTAAGGAGCACGATGACTCCGAAGCAAAGGCGCGTCTCCTCTCAGCGAGAAGAAGAGGCCTTTGTCAAGGATGCGCTCGCGCGACGAAACTTGGCGGATCGCATGAATGGGCGCCGGGATTAGCCCCGTGACATTATAATGAAGATGAAAGCCAAGACTAATGGCAGCAAAGTGAGCCGACGTAGCATTAATCAATGTCCTCTGCGTGGTGTGCTCTGCCGAGCAACAAAGCACGTTTAGCGTTCATTCCGTGGAAAAATCTCCAGGAACGTCACTCGCCATCACAAGAGAGTCCTTGATTGCGTGAAACAATGCTCACGGCCATCATTTTTCGATCATTATTCCCCCGCGTTCCTCTCGCGAGCTATCTCGGGTGACTCCAGGTCCGTCCTCAGGCTCTTGTCGCAAGTTCCTCCCGCACAGATCAATCCGTGCGGGATCGAGGACCTCGAGCGTTACGCGATAACGCGGCTGCAATTGCAGTAGCCGATGATCGATCGCTTCAGCCGCATCATTACAACGGACAACAACCCTGCCAATCAGGGTTAACGGGCGACGCGCATAATTATCAACGACACTCTCTCGAACGGGAGCCGCGGCGAGGATGAATGATCGGCCCGAAAGCCGCGTTTTCTCAACTTGACTCTCCGCGCGATAAGGCTGCTCCTTCGAACACACACGCGCGCGTGTATCTCTGCTTCGCGATATTGCTTGGCTGGGTGTAATTAGGTTATTCAAGTGGGTGTGGGTGAATGGTTCATTCACCGGTTCACCGTTCCGGGTCCTCGATCGTTCGAGAAACCGAACGAAAGTACTCTGCTCCTGTCAAAGTTCGCGCCGGCCGAGCATCTCGTGCCCTTGCGCGATAACGAAGGGTAACGGTAGTTGACGAAGGGCCAGGATCGAGCTTTCACCAGCCTCGGGAAAGCCAGGCGGATCGCGAGGGCGCGACAAAAGCTGCACCGGCTAGAAAACGGACCGCAGCAGGCACTTACAATGAATTCATCCGCGACCCACACCCGCCACGGCGGTGCAAAGTCGCCGCAATAAACTTTACGACACTTAATAACAATATCTACGGCAGATAGCCTCGACGAACGGAGCGCGAGCGCGAACGAACGGGCGAGCGAGCGAGCGAGCGAGCGAAGCGTATCTTTATCACCCGGTTTTACAGCACCACCTTCGAGCCGTCATAACCGCGTCTCCTCATCGTCGTCGTCGTCGTCGTCGTCGTCGTCGTCGTTCCTTATTAAAATCGAACACGGGGAAAAAACAGCGCCCACGTCGCCGTCCTCCTCCTCCTCCTCCTCCTCCTCCTCCTCGTTCTCCTTTACCCTTCTCCCCCCACTTGCCGATCAAACGCGTTAAGGTCTCTGCACACGAACCGCACAATTTGCGATTAGACTTAATCGTCGAGGGAGTAATTGGTGTTCTAAATGTCTTTCAATAGCCAAGTCTTGCCATTTTCTATTATCGATTTTCTCACGTTTTCAAATAAATTGCTCGCAGCAATCGCAGCGGCCATGATTAGTTGTCAGATTTAATTAAATTCCATTAAATCCGCCAATAGGTCTCTCGCTTCTATCGATAACTATGAGAATCCTTTATCGAACCTTCGATATCGATGTCAATTCGTATTTGCTCACTGACGTGCCGTGCGCGCGAGGCGTTACGTCAGGCGGGAAGGAATTTCGCGGGGATTCCCCGTGTAACTTTGAGCGCGGGTGTGCGCGGTCCTTTACGTCGCTGCGTCCGACGCGGAAGTCAAGTCGCGGAAGATTGAAGCCGGCATTTTCTGCGTCCCGCAGAAAGCAGGAGGGTCCTCGCGCGCGGGCGAAAGCGAGAGTGCACGGAGAAGGAGCCGTTGACCAATTAAAAGGCGAATCATCGCTCAGACGCCGCGATCCAGAACGAGCGGAGAACGCGCGGTCCTCCCCAAGGCTCTCCTCTATAATTCATCTCTCGGGACTTGGCGCGCGAGCGCGCACGTGACACGGCCCAAACGTAACGCGAGATCGATCGCGGGATCGAGTAGCCGGGCGACGTCAGGTCCAAAATCGCGATTCGCGAGCGAATAGGCGAGAATGAGGCGAGAACGAGCGCGAGGAGGGAACGAGATCGTTTCTCCGTAGTAAACGCCGGTTTGTGTTATCGGGCATCGGGCTCGGGTGCACCGTCCTCATCACGCCTTGGCCCTCACCCGGACCCCGAGTCATCCCTCCCTCCCCGCTCCTCCCCGGTCGCATCACCGGTGCATCGCGATCTCGCTCGCGGTCGCTCGCCAGCCGAGAGCATCGATACTCGGCTTCAAGTTATGCAACTATGTAGATCGCGATAGAACCAGCTCTCTCAAGGCTCCGGGATGGCACGACGAGTGGTGCGAGTATCACGCGCGCCCCGATAAGCCGCGACTAGACGCCTACCTCTCGTAGTATTTTGCTATTAATTGAGGAGCGAAGCATCGATCGCTGGCGTTTAAGCTGTTCAGCTGTTGCCAAAGCGAGATTTGCGGCCCGCTCGTCGTGAACCGCCCTAAACAGCTGCGATCTCAAGCTTTCCGCTCGATCAGGGGACTTCCCCGGCCCCCGAAACGAGACGCATCAACGAGACCCTGGCTAATTCGTCATTGCTCGTGTAGCGCGGCCGCGCAATGGCAAATTCATGCGAGATAAAGCTATCGGGACTGGTCCGACATCTCGTTGGCGACTGGGGCTCGATAGTGAAAAATGACACGAAACTAATTGGCATTCCACAGGCTCGTCGGTGACGCCGCGATCCCCCCTCAGCGCTGTATTTCAGCGCTAAATTAAATCGAACGATAAAAGCGACGTTATGCTCCAAAGAAGGGAGCATGCCGGTCAGATTCATTACCGATACAGCCGCGTGGGAACTACGCGCGTAACGAAGCTCGCGTCGAAACGCATGAATCTTCGCTAATAAATAAGCGAGAGACTCGTGTGCATACGTGCATACGTGCGTGCGCGCGATAAGGATATGAATATCTGTAACTTAGTCCCGCGAGCCCTCCGATTTACGAGGGCCGCTTGACATATTTTCTGGGCCCGCAGTCCTGGGCAGTCATCGGTCCTTTTAGTTTAGCTTTCCGCGGACGTGAATCGAGAAGAAAAGAGAAAAGAAGGAAGAGAAAAGGGAACACCGATATGTAACGAGCAGAGACTCGAGACGTGTCTTCAAGATCGTTCCCCTAGGATGAGCGCTGAGGGGAAAGTAGCATTTTTCACGTACGATAATTTCCGGTCCTCACTCTAATAGATTCATCATCGTTATCCATCAAGATTGATATCCCATTCGTATCGATGATGACCCGAGATTTACATTACTAATTCACAGATTAGGTTACGCGAGATAGAACGAATGCGAGAAAGTGAGAAAAAGTGGAAAGAACGGCCGGGCGAGCGATGCATCAAGCGACAATCTGTCGGAATCATACTTAATAGGAGATCCGATAACACTGCCCGATAATCCAGGATAACATCGTTGAACCCAGGTTCGATCCTTGTCTCGCGATCGATTTAATGTATGCAAATTACAACGGCACGAGATATTACCGGGATTAGATCAGCGAAATGCAGATTACGATAATAATAATGGATTCACGCATGTAAATCGATCTCTCGGAATCTCTCGAAACATTCTCCTCCTCCCCGCCTCTGTGACCTCCAAAAACCGTTGTCCGAAAATGATGACTGACTCTCCGATGCCCTCGAATCCGTATCGCAGCGGATTGCCATCCCTTGTACATGCATTGCTCTCTCTCTCTCTCTCTCTCTCTCTCTCTCTCTCTCTTGGCTAGGAGGCACTTGATCGAATCCGCAGAGCGATATGCATTAAACCGCCGCTCACTTATCGCTCGTTGCGTTTTCAAGCCACTCGATATCGCGGAATCGCGCGGCAATCAATCAGAACCCTCGACTTCGTGGTCTGTCGACGTCTGTCGACTCGCCGATCCGCGACGCGGCGATCCTTCAATACCGAGATCGGACTCGCGTCCCGCGCTCCCTCGGCGAGAATCCTCAAATATCAGTGAGAACCCAGTAACACCCATTTGGACGAGCCCTCCCTCCCCTCCCACTCCTCCGCCTCCGCCCCGACGGGGCTGTTCTTTCGCGCCCGGCATTTCCCGATCCTGAATACGCAGTCTGGATACGCGTACGTTCCTGCATTACAGGGATTACGTGCTCGTATCTGCACCCCCCCCCCCCCCCCCCCCTCTCTCTCTCTCTCTCTCTCTCTCTTTCTCTGCGCTGCTCTCTCGTTCGAGCGAGCGAGCGACATCTCTTCCTTCCTCTCCGCTCCTCTCCGCTCCTCTCCGCTCCGCTCGGCGAGCTCGCCTCGCGCGCTCTGCCTAAGGCATGTCTTCAATGGCGAACACGCTGTTAAATATAGCCGGGGCATTCATAAATCAGGCGAATACCGGCGATGTTAAAGGGGCGGTCGCCTCGCGTGGGCAGGCGGACGCGAATGCACACGGGGAACGTTAAAGCAGGCAACACCAAGCGCCAAGAGCCGAGAGAAAGAAAGGAAAGAAGAGAGAGAGAAAGAGAGAGAGAGAGAGAGAGAGAGAGAGAGAGAGAGAGAGAGAGAGACCATGACTAAATTCTTCCGGCCCCGTGGACCCTTTCTGTCCCTCTCATCTCTGGGCTACCTCAATAGCGCCTCTTTCTTTTGGGCCTCTCCCCTGTACCGCCGGAGGCGGCCACTTACGTGTCCGCTAATTGCTACCGTGTGACACTTCTCTTTCTCTCTTTTACCGGGAACGCTGAAGCGTGTTGTTGCCGTTCGCCGAAATGGATCTTATCGCGCGTCCAACGGAAACGAAATAGACTTTATTTCAACACCGTTAAGGCGCGATCTCGGGTCGCGCGGTGGCTTCGCTCGCAATCACGCGAGCATCGCAGGCGGAGATGAAGCGTATCGCGGTAATTAACGGCGAGGAGCAAAGCGAGCGAGAGGAGAGAAGGCGATGAGAAGGCGATAATCTGGCGTAGTTTCAAATTCCTCATATTTACGTAATCGATTAATTAGCATATCTATCTTTACTCTCGCCGTTTGCCTTCTGTAAACAGGAAAAGGAAAAGAGCACTCGGCGTTGTTACACAAGTCACGGGATTCCGGCTGCGATGATGCCACCGGATGACACCCAAAGAGAACAAGACGTTCAAAGATTGACAGTGTTTCGGGACAAGCGCCACCGTCTCCCGCAGCCGCGTCAAAGACTAATCGCCTTTACGGGTCGACCAAAGGGCAAATAGAGGCACGGTGGCAGAATGAATGGGAGGATGGCCCACTTCCTGACAACGCCTTATATGAGCATCTATTACAATGCCGGCAGCGAAGATCCTTTGGCCTCCGCTGCGGCGGCTGGCGAGGACCGAAGGCGAAACCGGTCGCCGTGTGCCTCTTCTTTCGTCTACTTCCTGCTTTTTAACGTCGGAGTGAAAGTGAATACCGCGAAAAGAAAAATTCCCACCGCGCGCCGTTATTAATAAATCACCGTTATTATCAAATCGCGAATCTAGAAATCGCTCGATGAGAATCCGGCCGTTTGCGAATCTCCGCGGGGATTCTAAAATTCAGGCGGACTAAGTGGCAAAGTGGCTTCCCAAGACACGTCGTGTCAACGTTACGCAGAGACGTTGATCAGAATTTAACGGAAACGGATAAACTGGAAAGAGATGTACGAAAATATAGATACAACGTATCAACGTATAGAAAACGTCTCATGGAAGATTCCCTGATATCGAAATTGAAAGTCATACGGTTGGAAATGGACAGCGAAAACGTATTATTCCATCAGAATAATAACACGAGACAATGAATTGAAATAGACCCGACTTACGTGCCCGATTTTCTACGGAGCTTATTCACGAAGCGGGATTTCCCGCGGAGCAATTATTTCTGTAATGCGTAATTATTTTCGGAAGGTTCGCCGTAACCGTGCTCGATATAGAGCTCGATATTATAATCGTCGCAGATCGGCCAAATTTATCCCATTATTTGTTTAAACGCAACCAACGTCAGCACTTGAGAGTCAACCGGCCGGTGATACGACGAAATTCTATTTCGAGTCCACGATTGCTCGAAATAACGTCGCGAGTCAGCTAGATGGGACGCAAAATAATATTATCCCTTCGCCAAAGAAACTATTGCTCGTGGTACTAGCAACGTGGTACACTTTAACCGCCGCGCCGGTTAAAGTTTCGGGAAAAAAGATCTCGCGATCAAGATGTTATTCCATCACGACGCAAAAGATCCACGAATTTGCTTTCAACTGGAAACAACGAACGTGCGCGAACTCGCGCTATTATTCAGATCGCTGTCGAAACTCTCGTCGTTTGATATCGTGATTATTTTTAATTCCGTTGTCCGAGAAAGCGAACAGAAAAGCAAGAGCGACGAAATCCATCAAGGTCCATCTGCAGCGAGAATCTGCAACAACGCAACGCGAATTTATCGCAATTAACGAAACACATGCTTGCTCTTTAAACAAGCACGCAGGGAGTCTCTTGAATCTTCAGGTGAGGGCGCGTAAGCGCGAGGACAATCGACCTGCTTCAGAAATGCGTTTCGAAATGCGCACGAGCGGAATCGCGTAGAGGTCCAGCGCAGAATCCGCGAGAATCCGCACCGAGCACGAGCTCGCGCTGGGGTTGCGATGATATTAACGGAGATGCGGTTGATCATGCGAACATTGCACTTGTGCGCGAGGCTCGAGCGGTGAATTACTGCAGGATACTGGATGGAATTTAAATGATCGCGGAGATAACGGTCGCGATAATTATCGCCGCATAAATCTGTCGGCACTGCGTTTCTGTTTCGACAGCGACGTTTCTCATAGAGAAGATTGATAATCTCCGATGTGGCTGCACCGGACGTCATCGGCTTATCAGCGACACCGAGGCGTCGTTTACTCCAACTCGTGTTTAATTTATGATAATAACATTCGCATGACAGCGCAAGCTGTAAGCAAATATACAAAGCGCGCGCGTACACACGCATACACGCGCGCGCGCGCGCGCGGTGGAAACATAATTTCCTCGCGATATGAGATAATGCGACTCGATTCTCCAAGATGAAAACGCATCAAGCTATCTCCTTCCTTCGCGGCAGTAAACTAGTAAAACCACGGAACGCTCGCCGAACACGGCGATCATTCGTGCCGGACAAACCTTGTAAGGGACAAGCCATCCTTAACGATTTTAATTAACTCCGTTAGCCAGCGAGGGACCCGCGTACGCAAATGCAATGCTCGGTTGTTTTACCGTTAGAGGACCGACAGGGAGGGAAGATGCGGTCTCTTGTCCGGGGAGGACGAATCGACACGCAGGTTAAAGGAGGCACAAAAAAGAGCGGCGATTTTCGACGCTAGGTCCTGTTAATTAATATTAATCGCTACTCCTTCGCAGTGCACCCGATGGCGATGGCGATTAAATTTCTCTCTTTGACGAGCGATTCCGCTTCCCGCGATATCGCCTCGATTTATTGTCAAGATAAGAATTACGGGATGACTCGGGCTTCCTTTTAACGCGCATAAATTTTGATCTTAATTCTCCCGACGCGATGGCGCATTAAAATAACAAGAGTGCGCGCATTTAATTGCTGCTCCTGGCGGGAGAATTAAGCTTCTCTCTTGCGCAAATTACACGCCTACCGAGAATCCGCGGAGGGCAGCGCGCCTGCCCGCATATTAGAGGGTTAAAAGTGGGTCGTATGATATAATGTTAATTATAGGTGATGACATAGAGAGAACTTGAGGCGAGTTGATGATGATAATGACGATGCTGATGATGATGACGACGTTCGGGGCGGGTGTCGATGATAATGGCGAGCAAGGCACCGTTCCGGATTGCCGGGCGTGTAACCGTGAGTGGGTCGCCGAGCACAACGCGATAATGTGTTTCTGGGTCACTCGTCGCCTGTGTGCGCGTACGTGCGCGTACGTGCGTGTGCGATTTGTATGAAATATGCATCTTGCCGTATATAAATATGCGCCTTGCCTATTAACGCATACGTGATGTGACGGTCAATATTAACCCTCTTGTAAAGCGACGCTTTACGACGACTCGAAGGAAAGGAAGAACAACAAGGAAAAGAACAACAAAAAAAAAAGAAAGAAAGAAGAAACAGCAGAGTGTTCTATTTATGTTTATCGGCGGGACATTCCATCGGCGCGACTCGCGCCGTTAATTATTATTCCCACCGATGGATATTCGGTCAAAGGGTATCTCCATTTCTAACGACAGCGTCGTAATAACGGCGGATTAATCGATCGATCTGCGAATTGGCCCGCTGGCTTATCGACGATAAATTCGCGATTGGCGAAAAGTAGACTGTCCGCGGCGACATTTAGCCAAGAGGGTATCGGCGCGAGCGGCGCGAGGTTCCATTAACCGCTCGAAAAACTGGTTTACACCCGAAGAGGATCGGGCGCCCCGCATGCGCGATGAGACTGGAAAGGAAACTTGTATCACGAGAGCCCGCCACATAATCGCGTATCATTATGTACAATTCCGGAAAATAAAATCCGCAGCAGCGGGCCAGCCAGCGGGGACAGAGATCTCGGGAATTAACGAGCGGAGGACGGCCATTGTGTCCCGACAATGCCGGACCACACGCGGTCCCCGATCGTTCGCGTTGGGCCCTCTTTCCTTCCCGATTCGGCTCACGTGCTCGTAGATCTGTCCGAGACGTTTAGGTGGATCTACTTAAACGATCGGGCACCGTTAGGATCGAGCCGGGGAGCGACTCCACGCCGTTCTCCTCCGTCGAGCTACATTATGTCCGTTCCAGCCCAGCTCGCGATGCGAGCAAACGTGTCATCGTTTAGCAGAGCTAATTACCTAACGGAACGATTCGGCCATTGTAAAGATCCTCTATCAGGAAGCGAGCACTATTACCGAAAGTCCTTACACAAGTCCGATATCTCGCCCGGTCATTCTTATTCAAGATTACATTTCAGATTACAGCCTAGAGCATACTGGCGCGGCAGATGCGATCGCGAGTCGCCTCGGCGAGTCTAAAATGAACGACCAAAATCAAACCTAAATTTAATTAACGCCCCGAGAGACAGAGAGAGAGAGAGAGAGAGAGAGAGAGAGAGAGTTTACAAAGTTAATTCCCGCGACCTGCCGAAGAGGTTCGATATAAATTTTCGTATCCTCAATGCGCCATCCACCATTAACATTTTTATTTTCTGCCCCTAATAACGGGGCGACGACTATTCAATGCACTCGCCAAGAACAAACGACGCCTTGCCGTTCGGACAGGTACAGCTGCACAACGTTCGCCGCGCTCTTATAAGGACAATACGTCTCTATTTTATCCGGAGGAGGGGGTGGGGGAGAGAGGGAGATGGGGGGGGGGGAAGGAGGAGGAAATAATGAGTGGTCTCCGTTCGGCGCGCTATGTGTACGTACGATCGTGGTAACAATATAATCGTGATTCCACGGCGATCTCATAAAGCGGCGCGCTCTCGAGCACGAGCTTTTCTTTTGCAGGAACGGATCACGGGCGAGAGACAATATGCGGAAATCGCATTAACGCGCGCGCGGCCCCGGGGGTAGAAACCGCCACCGCGCGCGCTCGAGCCCGGGACAATGAGATCGGCATCGGCGAAAGGGCGGCGCCGAAAACCTTTTTGCGTGTCCGCTCATGCGGATCGTTCCAACGGCGGTTTCTCTCCCTCGCATTATACGCGTCCAGGCGTGAATTATTTCATATCATTCGCTTTGATTTCCCTGCATCCCGCACCTTTCGCAGGTTTCTCCGTGCCGACGGATTTGCGTCCTGATTTATAGCGATTTCTTTGTTTCCTTCTTCCTTTTTCTGCTTTCATTCTGCGTCATTTCCGTTTTCGGTTACTCGGTTCACTGTGTCCGATCGTGTCCGATCGTGAATTTCTGTCTCGCCTCACTTCGATCCTCGATTTGAACATCTATGAGACTCTCTCTCTCTCTCTCCCCTCTCTCTCTCTCTCTCTTTCTCTTCCTTTCATTCTCTACATAAGCGAAAGAGATCTCTGCGAGGCGCGTTTCCCGCTCGAGAGATCGAAATCCACTCGCGCGTGGATTTTAGATCACAAGGAAAAAAAGAAACAGAAGGAAAAAAAGGGGGAAAAAAGGAGAGACAGGAAAAACGAGATGAAATCTGACGGGTCCCGCGATTGCAACACTCGGCGTTGCCTCCGTGATCGGGCTCTTCAAGGAGGCTCTCTTCACGGCACACATTCTGCGATAGAATGCCACGTACTGCCATCGCTATAAGATCATAAAAGAATGTAATTCCGGTTTATGGCGGATACACTTTCGAAACGTGTTACAACGCAATTAGCGCGACTTGGAAGACGAAGACGTTTCCACCGGACAATGCCAACACCTGTTGCGCAAGCTATCGTCCAGCAAATGTGGCGGTAGAGAGAAGAGGAAACTACGACCGTTGGCATTCTTGGACGACCTGGCATCATCGAGAGGCTTCCTCTTCGATCCAAAAGAAGCCACGAAACCGCGCGATCGAGCGCGACTGTATCGCCCTGAAAACGTATCGTCTGGACTCCCACCGTTATTATACCGTTCGTCGGGCGACTGTAATAAAAGCACGCGTCGGTTACAATGGAAACGGTACCGTCATCGTTCTCCATCATTCCGGCGTCACTCCTTCCAGGCGCGCGCGCGATGCGCCATAAAAGTTCATTTCTAACGTCACTCTCGTGGGCGATATTTCCGGTCCGCTCCGACACCCCGGCCGATTGTCCGCTTATAAATCAATTTCAATTCGAGAGACGTTTCGAAAAACGGGAAAAGAGAGAGACGCGAGTTTGAAAACAAACGAGCGAGCATCAAGCGATGCATGATAAAACACGAGTTGCAAGAAGCAATCGAGATCCAATCGAGATCTACATCCGCGTTTCTTCCTTCGTTCTTTCCCTCTCCTTTTCTCCGTTTTCCTTCTTTCTCTTTCCTTCTTTTTTTTTTCTTTTACGAAAGAATAATGCAAGCTCCGTCCGCGAATAGGTCTGGATGTTGCGTTTCACTCTGGGACTCTGCGCGTTTCTCGCGAATTTGTAAAGGCGCGCGCGCGCGCGCATAAGAAATTTATAGGATTAGAAAAGCAGGTCGCGCGAGAGGTAAAAAAAAAAAAAAAATTAAAGCGGACGACGCTTCTTCGCTTTTTTCTTTCCTTTTTTCTTCCCTCCTCCCTACCCTCCCTACCCCCCCCCCCCCCCCCCCCCCCCCCGCCCCGCCCCGCCCCGCGGACTGGCCCGCTATGCTACGCCGTTAATCCCGCGAATTATCGCGGCAGGCGAGCATCANTTTTTCTTTCCTTTTTTCTTCCCTCCTCCCTACCCCCCCCCCCCCCCCCCCCCCCCCCCCCCCCCCCGCCCCGCCCCGCCCCGCGGACTGGCGCGCCAATTAATGACCTTAATCCCGCGAATTATCGCGGCAGGCGAGCATCATGTTTCCGTATTATCGATGCCGCCCGATGCTGTTGTAGCGGACTGCGTAAATCTCAGAATTAATTGCCGCCGATTTTAACCTATCGAGAGACCGTAGCTTAAAAAGTAGAGAGAAACGAAAGCGAGTCGCTTTTACGCGGAATTTACGCGGCTGTAAACCGCGGTACACACGAGAGAGTACCTTACTACTACTACCGTAAATTTCTCTCGATTCGCGCGTTCCCCGAGAAATTCGAATTCCGCTACTCTTAATCGCTTCCCGACACTAATCGATCGATCGCTGAGTTTACCTAGGACCCATCACGCGTGTTCGCGATTATGGCTTCTCACTGGCTGACCCCTAACCTCGCTTTGAGATTGAAGCGTCGACCTTGCGGGCGAGCGTAAAGCTCGCAAAAAGAAACGGCACTGAATCGGCATATTTTGACATGAAATATGAAAACCGGGCGATCGCGCGGAGAAAAAAGTGTCGCGCTCCAGTCTCCCTCCCCTCCCTCCCTCTCTCTCTCTCTCTCTCTCTCTCTCTCTCTCTCTCTCTCTCTCTCTCTCTCTCTTTCTGGCAACGCGAATTTATTTCGCTCCCGATAAATACGCCGCTCGGTCATAAACGCGCGGCTAATTGCCGCGGTCGCTCGCCTTGCCGTTTGCCACGCGAGCGATTTGCATTATGTCGCAATTATATTCCGCCTCGCTCTAAGGCGTTACGAGGAATTCGCGCTCTCGCGATCAGATGCGCCCTCGCGATTTCGTCGAGGCATGCCTCGGGGGAGAAAGGAAAAAAAAAAAAGAAGAAAAAAAGAAAAAGAAGAAAAAGAAAAGAATCAAAGCCGTCGATTTTTCCAGCGGACGGCGGCGAATTTGAGAATTGGCTCGCGGGGCATTCTCACCGCCGCTGTGATCAAGCGGTTACGTCATCGCGCGTTCACCGCTTGCTCGCGACACGAGGCGGCCTTCATTGTAATTATTTCGCGATAATTGATACCGTCGGGACATAACCGGCGCCATCGGGAATTCCTAAGTTCCCGCGCTCCGCTGCGCTCAGTTGCGCCACGCGATGGGAAAAATGCTCCGAACTCGAGTACTGGCGCTCGATCGATCGATCTCGATCGACTTGAATTCGATCGATCCGTGAGGCTTCCCGAGGAGATCATCGGAACCTTTTCTTAAACGTAATCGTCAATCCCGAGCGGAATGAATGACGGAATGAGACGGAAAGGTTCGCATCCCTACCGGAGCTCCCGTTCGACCATCTTCTCGGCCGTATCGCCACCCCCGCACCCTCCGTGCGCGCGGTACCGCTGCAACAATGGATGGTCAGATGGTTAACTCGGCGGCGGTGATTAGCTCGGGCGGGAGTATAGTAATTTACACGATAAATCTGTTATCAGAGTAGACCCGGAGCTTGGCTGGAGGTCGTCGCCGGTTATCTGGAGAACCGTAATTTCAACGCTGCTTTAGCCCGCTCTAAAGACAGTGCTCGGCGTTCGACGGTGGCCGCCGGTATTATTTATCGGCCACCATTGTTCCTCGTAGAAAGTCCCGCTGGTAAGATAATCGCTTCTAATTATCACCGGCCCAGAAGCACGATCGCGATAATCGCGCGTTTCCCGAGAGCGCAGCCCGCGTCTTCGCGCCGGATTTCACTCCGCCCGATCGGCCGATCTCTCCCCCTCCTCCCCGAGGACTCGCCAGCGAGTATCGAGGGTACACTCGGCGGCGGGTCGGTTTTCCTCGGAAACGGAAACGCTGTTTACATTCCGAGCGAGCGCTCTCCTGAATGCTGAAATGATTATAATTGTCGGATTTTGATACCAGGGTTAACTCTGGTCACTTCTGGGATCCGCGTGATCGCAGTATCGCGGAACAATCGGATTCTCGGATTCGCGATTCGCGGCTGTTGTTCCCGCAGGAATGTCGATCCATCAGCAGCAGGAAGACTGCGGAGAGCAGTCGTTGCAGTTCGTTGAGGACAATGAGCAGTTGGCGCGGAGCTAGGTGAAAGCACGCCAATCATCTTCGATGAGGAATCCCAGGGTAGTCCATCAGCCGTGAGCAAACAATAGCGCGGCCAATTACCCGGCAATCAGAACTGCCGTTTGATCTTGCGGGTCGTTCCCTCGGCAGGCATCTGATAAGGCCGCCGCCGACACGCGCGAGCCTGGCCGAGCTGAAGTTCATCGAGCGAGTTCGCGGATAAGCGGCGAGGCGGAGTTTAGGTGAAAGCAGCTAACCGCCGGCAAGTATCGGCGATGTTAACGTAATCCCCGGGCCGTAAACAAACAAACCAGCCAATTACCGGGCGTAATGCGATGATCGCCGGGCATGCGCGGAGCGGAACGCCGCGCGCGGCGTTGATGTGACGTTTAGGATTTCGAAATGACAGAATGACGGGGATTTAAATGCATAGATTCTAAAGAGAAACCAGATGCCTGGAGAGATCATCGGGGATCGTTATGTCCTCGCGTTATTGCATCCTTGAAATATGGCATGCCCGCCGATCGCGCCGTTAAATCCTCCCATCCGCTGACTACCGCATCGCCGGTCTTCTCGAATCTTATCTGTCGAGCGATTCTTACAGCCCTCGATCAATTATGTCGCCGGCGCCGCTGGCGCATACAGGCGTCGTAACTGTTACTTGCTATCGGCTTTATGTCGAGCGGCTAATCGTGACTCGCGCAGGTCCCTGCTAATTAAACGTCTCTGCCCTTCCTCTCTCTCTCTCTCGCTCTCGCTTTCTGCGATTGATTGACAGAAAAATTCCAAAGAGACGGAAGATCGACGGAGAAGGGACATTCGGCAATTCAGGGTTGCGACGTCACGATGAAGCGGGGACTCGGAGAATCCGACGCGGATTTCGTCGCGCCGATCGAGATAATCGATGACGATGAAGGAGCGAAGGTCGCGGCGTTAATGATTCGCCGTCGCGGGGAATTCCAGGGCGGCGCGATCAAGCGCATTTATTACACGGCATATGGCTGGAAATATCTGTCGCGCGCGTTTATCGCGAGACGCGGCAGTAACGCCGCGCGTTAATTAGAAATACGCTCGTTTCCGCTCGTCGATTCAGCGCTTCAACGTTTATCTCTCGCGGCGCCGTTTTATTAGCGCGCTCCGCTCGGGCGTTTCGCGAGTCGCGTAGCTGCCTCGCGTAGCGAAGCCGAGTGAAGCGATATTTGCCGAGGAATATCCATGTTACGTATTGAAAATGGCGGAGAATAAGGAGCGAGGAGGCCAACGGCGAGACAACGGCGAAAGTAACGGCAACGCGGGATATTTGAGAGAAAGTCCCCGCGCGGGACTTTGGAAATTGTAACGAGCCGTGGCCGTAGATATCGTCGATCCCGGGGATTACCCGTGCGGCGTCCGCGCGCATGCGCGTTCCCCGTCTCTTTAATGCATTACCATTACGCGCAGTAAAATCCTCGGAGGCCCCTATGACACACGCCATAATCCGCGCATGCAACGAGCGCATGCCTCTCGACGGGAGGGTTTAACCCTTCGGACGGAGAGGCACGCTCGTCGAACCCCGTGAGCGCAAACCTCGTGACCCCCACGGTGCCCTCTCCGCTCATCTCTCTCGGATCCCTTTCGAGGGATAATCTACCAAGGGCTAGCACAGGCAGACGCCGATCGACGGCCCGGGGGAGAACGGTGAGCTATGCGCATGTATTAAATTTCAACTCTCGCCCGAGGCCAGACACGCCGCCGCGGCTGGTTCCTTGCCTTCGTTCCTCCGAAGGCGTAGGTGCAAGGTGCAGCGCGAGCCGACCTACGACCTTGGCAGTCACGACACGAGCGAGCATCGCCGACGCGTAGCGTACATGCACGTGCAACGCCACACGGCCACACGGAATACCGTTTTCCCGTATCTCGCGTCACGCAACGTCGCCGTGCACCCTGCTAATCGCCTCCTCGAAAGTCCTCCCCGTTCCTCCTTCCGCCATTGATGCGAGATTCCGGAAGTCCCCTCGCGGAGGGGAGACGAACGGAAGACGAAAGTTCCCCCCTTTCCCCGGGGAAACAAGGACCGATCTGCAAGGTATTCCTCGACCTCGAGCACGGCGCACGGGGGACAGCTCTCGTCGAGGAATCGATTCTCTTGTCGAGGAAACGACAAGACTCGTGGATTCGTCGGAGGGAGGGAGGGAGGGGGGGGGGAGAGGACAGAGGAGTCCCCGATGCTAGAGTCCGGCGCACGCGTCCGGGTGGCGTTCTTTACGAAGACGGGCTTACGTAAGGGGTTGCGGCGCTCAAGGACTTACGTAAGTAAGAACCGGCGACATTCAGCCACTCCAAATGTGATGATCCAATTCTCGCGTTACACGCGCTCCCGTAATTACACGAGGCAAATGCAACTGGTCAGATACAGGGCCGATACAGGCTCGTGAGCGCAAACGTAAATCGAGGCTCGCGTTAATCATGTGGCAGATAGAAACATACGCCCGATATCATTCGGCGAAAGTAACTTTATCTGCCGGGATCCACCGGTATCGCCGGCCAGCACGGCGAAATAGGAGCCGAACGTCCCCACGGCGCAGCATCCATAGAACGGATTTATCCCCGAGAGTCCCCTCCCCGCCGTAGCGGGGCGAGGAGGGGGGGGGGGAGGGRGGGAGCCGTTTGCAGCGCGAACTATCGCTAAGCATCGTTTTCACCGGTCGCACAAGTCGGATAACACCGGTGGAAACCGTCGCTTTCGCCTTTTGCCGATAGCGAGTCGCGATTCTCTCTCTCTCTCTCTCTCTCTCCTGCCTTCTCTTTGCCGTCGCCCTCGTCCCCTCGCCGCCGCCMCCCCCCCCCCCGCTCCCTCCCTGCCTGGCGCTCGACGATCACGGCGGCGTCCGCTCCCTGTTATCGGTGCCCTGTCGAAAGTCGGCCTGCAGCCGATCGCGAGATCGGCAGGTGGTTATTGTCGGACCGGCGCGAGCACGCTCGCGCCGATGAATCTGAATTTCTAATTGTCGCCAATGGCGCCATTAATTAAGTGGGAACCGTGCCGGACGAAAGCGAGCCTGCTGATTAAGCGCGCGATGAAAAGCGCGCCCGCACGATCCGCCAATTTTTCGCGCTGCGAATCGCGCTCGGCGGCGTAGCGGCGCGCGATAAGCGCCGGCATATCGTTATCGGCTTCGATATCGCGCGCGCGCGCGCCACGCCGGATTAAATCGCGCTCGTTAGCGCGCGACGTATTAATCGACGCCTTAATTCGCTATTTCCCTAACGCTATTTCCCGCGGCTCCGCCGCGCAAGGTTATGCCGCGGAGATAAAATATCGCACAATTTCGCAATGCCCGTATCGGAACTGTTAATAAGGACTTTAGTTCTCCATCATCGGTAAGACTGTAAGGCTGGGATTAGCGAACGTGTCGATTGACATTAATATCACGCAAAAGTGGTTTGGAAAGTAACACGGCAGCGGAAAAGTCCCGACGATTAAATCGTCAGCTTGCGCGAAGGCACGGGGCCTTCCACGGAGCGAATTGCGTAATCGGCACGCCGAAGAGGCTTACATCCCGCGCTATCAGGCGCGGAGAATCGCGTCCCGCGTGGAAAAGATGATATCATTGCCGCGAGAGATACCGTATTACTGCGATGAACTCGACGAAGAGAAAAGAAAGATGGGAAGAAAAGGGGACCGCCGTACGCCTACGCGATGCAACAGAATCGCTCTCTCCGGCTCCCCTTCCTCTCCCCCTCTTCCCGAGGGGACTCCCCCGGAACTCCCCATTTCCCGGCTGATATACGCAAATTGGAATTATCCGGCCGCGGGAGCGACTCCGCGCGACGTCGCGACGATAAATCGACGACATCGGGGCGTCGTTTTACCCGGATCGTTTGTCTCTTTGGCGGAAAGTCGCCGCGAACCAGCGGAATGGGCGTCCCCTCGGGAAGAGGGGGAGAGGTAGGGGGGTATTAGTCGGATGCAAAGGTAATATGAGAGGCGCGCGCGCACGTGGAGCACGCTGGCGTTTAGACTTAGGCGAGCGCCGCGCGCTCGGAAATCTTAAACCCGACCAGGTTTTCAACCCTTGTACCTGCCGTCGCCTCGTAATGTCGTTCCGCGGCGACAGCGCGAAAAAATGGCCGCGCGATCCTTCCGGCTATGATATACGGAACGGTTCAAAGGTCGGCGTAGATACCCGGCGCAGATAGCGCGAATACGGCGATCGCGTGTTTCGGAAATTTCACGGATCATTCGCGAAAGCGAATGCTGTTCCTCTTGTTTTCTATCTCTCTCCGAGATTATGCGGCCCCGAAGAGGTCGACAGTGGTCCTGGTTTTCGTTTATGCCCGCTTCTGTTGACGAATTAACGATTCGTCGGATTTCTCTTTCGAGAGGATCTGTTGTCGATGGATGTTGGAACACGACGCGTTTACAGCCGCGTTGAGATCTTTATTTGTAAATACGCGGACTTTCTGTTATGAAATAAAATCGAGAATCGGGGATTTTAGGCGATTAGCTACTTTATCGTTGCTCCTGGATCTCCTCTTTTCAGGTCCATCATGATCCGCGATGGTCTTTCGTGGCTTCTTAGAAAAACGTGATTAATTGCGATCGCGTAGAATTTTCAATTTGCATCGATCGGTCGATTATTTTTGGCGAGTAAGCTCCAAGATTATCCGGACGAATTTCGGAAACGAAGAAACACGTTTCGCTCAACGAGCAATTGGGCCGAAACGGAGGCTTGATCCCCGGCGGGGTCAACGTTAAAATCGGATGAATTCGCCAATTCGCGACTGATGTCAATTCGACCTGATCACCCCGAGCGGAATGAATCATGTAATCAAACTGCATTGACGATCGTCTCAGAATCGTCAAGCGACATTTCGGCGGAAGTCCCAATCGAGCTTCGCGTCCGTCTTGTTTCATTCGTCGGAAGCATGTCCGCTGGCAAAGTAAATCTAGGGATTAATTAGAACTAATTAATTATTGGATTCTTTCTCGTTCACTGAACGTGAAGGCATTAAATTCTCGATAATTATGAAGCAAAAGTTTTCTCAGGATTAGCCAGATATCTGGATCTATTCGCCTGCAAAGAGAATATACGAAGATAAAACGCGCTCGTGACTTTCCTTTATTAAGGCGAGCATTATCAACGAAGCGATTGCTCGGGCAAAAACACCACAGTCCAGCCGGGAATAATATTATCGCTTCAACTTGAATTTCAAATAAATCTCGCGAGTAATTTAAACTTCAAATAGCCGTTATTGATCAAGAGAAGTCGTCGCGTTGACGCTCGTAAACCGTTATTTGCGCGAGACGATTAATCTATGATTATGAAGGATGTGTGTTTGATATTCTCGAGACTTTGTCGCAATCACGAGGCTTAACGTAATGTACAAACTCGCTATTGCTTGCCCGTTCGATCATCATCGTCCCAACGCAAACAACAACAGACCGACCGTTTTGAACGACATAATATACGACGCTGTGTTGCAAAAAAGGCAAACGTCGAGCGCCGTGTGCCAAATCGCGATTCTGTGTAACGAAACATTTATATAACACGCAAAGTGGAGCGCGTACACGCTTAATATCTGATTCCACTCATTTCGAATTAATTATCGACCAGCCGTCATTGCAATCGTGACCATTCTCGAATCGCTCGAGTCAAGCGTATGCCGATCGTTCCGCGTTCTCCAAATGAAAAACGTTCGATAGACTGCACTTAAATCGACGAGGATTCGACGAAACGTCAGGCGAGATCGGAATAATCATTGTGAAATTATCGTAGATCCAAAATCCCGATAGCGAAGCCGGAGCTGGCTCGTTACCGCAAATTTTCGCGAGCGAGACGCTTCAACGAGATCGTCACGGTCGCCGATTTGGCGAAAAATCGAGAGCGATCTGTTGCGGGCGAGCTTCGTTAAGCAAATTTGCTGTCGGTCGTTTAACTAGCGATTCGGGCCAAGGTTTCGAGTGCAACACGTGTTCGGTCGTCTTTTCTCCACGAGCTCCACGATGCAGAAATAAAATATAGCTCCCCCTCGATGTGTGCATTCCCTCGCGATGACGGCACGATCGCTTCGCAGAAAAATGCAAAACGAAAGGGCAGCATCGGCATGCCAACGGAAGTTGGAAGCATCGGATATCTCGCGAGATGTTCCAGAAACGCAACTTACACATATGCATGTATAAAACTCCCTCTCATTAGAATCTACTAGAATCTATCTAGAATCTCTTTATATGTATATGATTGACACAAATGAAAAATCTTAGAGTATCAGAGAATTGTGTACACGTGCAGACCTCGAGTCGAACGACCTCGATATTATAATTGCTAAATTATCACGCGTAGATGCTTCAATGCTGATAAGCGTGATAATTGCAAGCGTGAGACACCCGAGAGCCGCATTTCTTAAGATCCGCTCTCAGGAAGAGAGGAAAGTAATTTCAATTTTATTATTGCTCCGTTGCCGCGACACCGATAATTCACTCGCGCTGCGTCCTCGCCTGCCTCGTGCGGTGAACGGCTGTCACGAATATCAAGAGAGTTATTAGTTGTCATTTTAATTATGAGGATCGTGCACGCGCAGCGGCGGCGCTTCATTCGAATTAAAATGTGCGACGTTTATGACACTGCAGAAGAAATCGCTGGAGAAACCGCCGGGAAACTGTGAGGGAAACGAGGGAGTTTTCATTGCGACTGATGTACGGCCGAATGCAACGCGCGTCCTTGCAGCTTTCTGGCGCTTCTACATACGCAATCTGGAGCGCGAACACAGCGCGCGATTGTTTACGATGATGACGGCTCTGGTTTAATGTTCGCAGCATCGCGCTCTTTTGAATATCGTTCATCTCACGCACGAGCATCCGTTCAATCATTTTGCGAAATATGCGTTATTTGTGTACCGCGTTATTTATTCCATGATGGTTTACAAAATTGTAAAACATTCCTTGTAAAAAAAAATGTATATATATATATATATGCATTTATTGTGTATAATAAATTTTACGTATGTATATAATGCCCGATTGTCACGTTGCGAAGCAACGGGTATCTCTTAATCTCGCGAGTTTCACGCGTAAATTTCCACACATACGTACAATTCCGATACGTGGAATCTCTCTCGTCGCGTGCTATTACGAAACATTGATTAATGGCTGAGAAATGGCCTTTATTGACCAAGTCTCTAACGAGAAATGTGTCGGGCAGAATTCGGAAGATCCGAGGCTGTTTCGGTAATGCATGCGGCGTAAATGTGAATTTTTTAATCAAAAATAGTCGCGACTTACCCCCAATGTTCATCGATGACTCACACGTGAAGTGAATCATCACGGAGAGCAGACGGTGGGATGGTGGAACGGTGGTCAATTGAAGTTGACGAGATTTAACAAAAGATGCTTCTTTATTATTATCTTCTCTCGATAACAAGTGACTAGCACTTCGAATACAGCGATCGACATCTGCCTGGAATCGAATTACGCACTCGCACGCATTAGATACGCTAATTTCGAGTGGAATGTATCGTGAAAGAGAGAGATGCGCGCTCATCGAGGGAGCTCCCTCATCCGAGGGAAGTCTGCCTACACGATTCTTCTTCCACTAGAAACTGGGCGCGCTAAAAGGGTATCGTGCAATTTACCGTTCGTAAATTATCCGTTTCCTTAAACGCGAGTACAGCCGGTTCGATTCTTCTTCTTTCATCCCGTACTCGGCAGGTACGCCAGCTGCTAGCGAAAGAAAGCATGCTGTAACGGACTTCAATGTCGCTTCGAAGGCACCGAAGGGGGATTTACCAAGTACGCGAATCTCAAAGTCGATCGTAGTCTCTATGCTTGTCGTAGGAAAAAGAAGAAAAAAAGACAAAAAAAAAAAAGAGAAAAAAAGGCAGAGAAAGAAAAGAAAAGGAAGAACGATTTACGAAACGTCGCGTGCGATTGTAGGGCTTACAACGGCGAGAAGGCGAACGAGCAACATTCTCTACGATAGAGCGAACGAGACCGGCGATCATCCGGTCTGTCGTCACTGACGAACGCAATCATGGCAGCCACTCAAACGATCATTAATATTCTTAGTTTAACCCATTAAAAGCTTCTCCACGTCTTTTCCACGTCCGCAAAATTCAACCATCAATTTTAGAGCGTAACAAAATTGAGAGACAGGCGGGAAGGAAGGACCAAGTGAATCGTAACGACTTTTGATTTATCTGTGGAAATTTTGTCACGTACACTTGGCAGTCCGACGACACAAACGACTTGGGCTTTTAATAGGTTCGATATAGGTTCGGACATTCGCGCTCGTTATTCTCTTCTTCTCTCGTGCGTGAAACCTCAACGGTTACTCGAGTCTCCGAGACTCTCCGCGGAATATGATAAGCGAACGTGTGCGCTATTTACACTTAGGCTACTTTTTTTAGGAACATTAAAGTCATCGAATCAATCACGCCTGGCGACGAAGGCGCCAAAATCGCTCGCTCAATGACGCCGGACGCTTGCGGACGCCTTCGGGAAATGATTAAGGCAATAGACAGGGAATCGAATCGAATCGCGATCTCTTCCACCTGCTGGAAATCGAACATCGAAATTTGAAAGACTCACGGGTTTCGTTCGGGGAGCATCGAAAGAGAGGAGGAAGGGATATAAACCCTAAACAGTATCAAGCTCGAGGGAGAAATTCACTTTTTACGAAATTACAATCGAAAACAAACTATTGCTGCGAGAGAAAGTATCGAAAAGATCGCACAGAGGATGCCGATCAGGGAGTAACGAAAGTAATGCACGAATATGAATCGTACTGTTTAGGGTTGATAATATAATAACTTAAACACCGAGTGATGTACAAGTGTCACGTTTATCTGAAACTGTGGAATTTGCACTCGCGGACACGGCTGCGAGGCACTTGGCAGCCGGAGGATCATCTTAAGAGCTACGTTCAGCTTCGTACGTTCAAGGAACAACTTGCCAGTCACTTGCAAAATGTCACACCGTGATATCTGGAAAAGTTTGGAAGAGCTTGCACAACACGAACAATCTCCGAGTCCGGCGTCGACTCGTCACGTCGACGCGCTCCCTCGGTATTCGAAACAATCCTCTGCAAGAAGATGACCTCGCCCTCCAGGTTGAATGGAACCCTCTCGGAGCTTGGACCTCTCGGCTGGAGAGGTTGATTGGAGAATCTCGAATCCCTCGCGAATTCCCCGCGCGCCGTGCACTCGGAGACTCGCATCTCGGATCGCTCGCAACGTTGGAACATCAGTCTTACATCCTCGGAGTTTCAAGGCCAGAACCTGCCGCGAAGCTTTCGCCTTGACGAACGCTTCCGTTTCTCGAAACGCTCGAGCTCTGGAGAAACGGTCTTCCGATCGCAGCGGCCTTGCTGGACTTTGGGAAGAGATTCTTCGTCAGTGACTCGAGTAGACGTTGCTGCTGAGGACGACGATGTCGGTCCTCCTGCCTGGCTCATCTCGTTCCCCGAGGAGGAGGGCGCACAGGAGGCGTCATATGCTCAGCGAGGGCCTCTTCTTGCGATCCTTGGTGGTGTTCTTGCCGAAGATCGTGCCGAGGACCCTCGAGACCGAATGCACCCCCAGCTTCCTGCGGATCGGCAATGCCCGCAGCAGCTGGACCGATCTCGCCTCCCGCAGGAGCGCCTGGAACGCCAACGCCGCTCCCGCGGGACTCTCCGCAGCGCTCACCTCGTAGAACTGGCATCCGTGCGCCAACGACAATTGCTGACCCTCGTCCACGCAGACCTCTCTGCAACATAAACATCGGTCGATTGTCCTTTAACGCTTCTCGACGATCTCGCCCTTCGGCAATATCTCGATCGATCGATTCGCATGGCGGCGCCGAGAGCGTGCGCTCGCTCATGCCTTCACGATAACGACACGGTAGACATTACGCAGGGGGTGTAACTCAGTGGTAGAGTGTCTGCTTCGCATGCTGAAAGTCCTGGGTTCAAATCCCAGCTCCTCCATTAAAACAAGTTAATCTTTTTTTTCTTTTTCTTCTTCTTCTAAACTCGCCTATCTCGCCTATATCTTTTACCGCGCTTTCGATCGCGCTTCAGAAATCATAAATTCCGGACGCAAATCAATCGGCAAATCAGTCTGGGGATTTTCTGATAGCCGATGATGCGTAAGGAAGCGTAAGACCACTCCGTATCAAGACTACTTGAAGGTTTAGGACGCGTCGCGCGCGATCGTAGAGTCGTGAAGCCGCGAGATTTACGATCCCTCCTAACGGATCGTAGGATCGGAACAGCCTCGTCAGAGCTCGCCGTATCATTCGCGGGAATGATTTATGCCGCGAAGAGCGCTCGCCCGGACCGCCGCGCTGAAACGTCGATCGGCTAACGGCGGAAACGCGGACCGGATGCTGCGGGCGTTCGCAGATTTACGTCGCGTTGCGGGCGTTGCGCTTTGCGAGTCAATGGAATCATCCAAGGCTCGGATTAAATCCCGGCGACGCACCGACGACGACGTGCCACGTTCGGTTTGGCAAACAGCAGACGTCGCGCTTGGAAAGAGGTGATTGAACGGCGACATAAAGACCGGACGTTTACGAGAGGAAGCAGAGTCACTGGAATTTCAGCAAGATGAGGCCGTCCGGCGTCGCAGGATATTTATGATGTTAGGGTTAATAAGAGCTTTGTTAGCTCTCTTAGTCCCGTCTGCATGTTGCCGTGCGTTCGCGCTGCATCAGCCGTTCCCTAATATACGGACTGTTCTGTCTCGCGAAGCCGCCAGAGAAACCGTGCTATTTATATATATATATATATATAAATGTTCTCCCTCCCCTTTTTTTCCAGAGAAGCTTTCACAGAATGAGATCCGTGTATTCTCGAGACTTTGGATCTACTAGCTTAAATTTCCGCCCAAGTACCGATTAATGACCAAGTACCGATAGCCGAGTGCCCTTACGCGCTATAATTGGCACGGACGAGGGATTTGGGGTCGCTGAATGCGCGAGATGAAGGACGGCGAGGTATAGCCGTAATTCCAGCACGGAGAATGCGCGACGTAAGCGCGCGTATCCGTGCACGTATGCGGCAAAGGGACTCCAATATTTATGGAGACAATTAAATTCGCGGCAACACATGATCCCCAGCGAGGAGCGCGACGAGGGGAGACACGAAGAGCACGTGGGAGGGCGCGCGATTAGACGCGATCGTGCACGAGCCGACGTGCCGTTAATCTGTTCCCTTTTATTTTATACGAGAGGCGATCCGGCGTTGCTTTACGAGCGGCGGGTGTCGGTTTCCGTCGTGCCTTCTTAATTCAAAGAAGACAGGTAAAATGTTTACGACACGTTTTTGGGATAATGCGCGCCGTCAATATGTCCAGCCGGGGGAACGGGCCATCTAGAAGCGCGAGGTAGCAACAGTTCGCGCAGGAAGGAAAGATTTACCTCACCGTAATCGGTACACCGGTGGGACCGGTGTATTCCGGTAAATCATCAACGTGGACGGGCGTTTCGGGATGAACCGAGGCTCCGCGAGGCTCGAACGCTGCATTGAGATTGAAAACTGAAATCGATGGATGAGAGATCGCGATAGGAATTCGATAGTATGAGAACGAGAGCTCTCATCCTCCTCGAGAGAAGAGCGAACGACTCGCACGTCGCGGTCTCTGGAACGGAAGTGGCTCCTCTCGAACCAGTCCATCAGCCGCTCGTCGCTGCGAGGGATTGTCGACCGTGATATTTCGAGATAAGCGTTATCGATGCGCGATATTCGCCAGCGAACGACAGCTCTCTGGATGTATCTAAAGCGGCGAAAACTCGTTCTCGGGAGAGTGGTTTCACCAGCCCTGCACCGGACTCTGCTCTAATCTTCATCAAGTCCATTAAGACGACGAGCGTGACTACCGGATAGAAGAGACGCTGCCTCGTCATACGGATCGATCTTCGCCCTTTAACATCCTGGATTCTCACGAATCGTTTCACGATTCCTCAGAAGGAAGCGCGCCGAGAAAGGGAAAGAGAGACAGAGAGAGAGAGAGAGAGAGAGAGAGAGAGAGAGAGAGAGAGAGAGAGGTTTCGAGTGAAGCTACTCGGGATTAAAATCGTAGAGCTCTGGAAATGGAAACCTCGAGTGTGTTGGACCAATGAAATCTCAATGTCATTAAATTCGATGATTAACGTCTCGCGGATCTCTCTCGGCGGAATCTATTTTTATCGAGTTTCGGCCGCGCGAGAAGCGGTCTCACACCCAGCACGATCGATTTAAAGTGTCGATCACTTAACAAGCATGCGACACGACAAGGAAAGGCGCGCTGTAATTTATGACTCTCTCGAATAATTCCGGTTTAATTAAATTTCTCGACGATAATCGTGACAGTTACGAAGAGCGTGTATCTCTTGCATGCCATCAAAATGCCAGTTACGTAAATCGAATTGCTCTTTTCCCCGCCGCCCCACCGCGCCGCCGCCGATCGGCGACGAATCGCTTGCAACATCGCCGGCGACATTTTATTCGTGTGACATTTTTCTCATATTTCCGCCCGTAGCTACGCGGGACGCGCCGTGCTCTGTTCCTTGTCCTCTATCAGTTCTCCACGCAATTCCCAGCGACTCGACATTTTGTTTATTTCGATCGCTCGCTCGTGCTCGCGCCGTAAAACTCGATCGTTCACCGCCTCGTCATCCTCTCGCTCCTCTAAAGGTTGGTTCAAAGTTGAAAGGCCGAAATGTCACGATTGCAGTCCTCGTCGAGCAGCACGCTGTGCCGCCGTATCTGTAGTCCTTTTTGCGACATTCGGCGTTTCGAGATAGCAAACGCGCCGTTTATAAAATCGCCGCTTGTCGCCGAATTCTCAAAAACACCTCGAGAAACACTTTTATTCTCCCTCCCCCCCCCCCTCTTAGTTTCTCGGATGTCTGGATCAGATCTTTCCTAATCTGACCGCGAGATGAGAAGGCCGGGACCTTAGTCGCCACGTTTAACCTGGCGATAATCGTGCATACACGCCGAATGTACAATTAACATGAGGGGACGTTCCTTAATTTCTCGAGGCAGAAGATCCGAGCAACGTGGAATTCCTTCGCGCGTGGAATCCCGCCGATCGCGGCGCGGATTCTTTTCGAGGCATCCGGTATAGTAGCGGATGTAATTGCAGCGTGGTTGCCGTCGTTACTAGATCATCGGTGAGATTTCTCCCGGTATGCAAAGCCCCATAAAGGAGGCGTGAGGACGAGAAGGTGGCTCGTGAGGCGAGAAAAGGAGCGTGTCTTCGTTAACGACGATCCGCATTCCTGCGGGATTCGCGCGGGGAATTCCCCTCCGTCCGGTAAAGCGAATATCCTATCGGCGTGCTCGTTCCGCGATTCGAAGCGACGTTTTCATCATTTCGTTCACGACGCGGGTCAAGTGATTAGCGGCTATCAAAAATAGCGACGACGATTTATTTACGATTCATCAGCAGGAGGCGCCAAGATAAGGATTATCTCTGATTATGTCGAGCCAAT
Source organism: Eciton burchellii (assembly GCA_020341155.1). Taxonomy (NCBI): domain Eukaryota; kingdom Metazoa; phylum Arthropoda; class Insecta; order Hymenoptera; family Formicidae; genus Eciton; species Eciton burchellii. The sequence continues at coordinate 3,311,444 of JAHMML010000013.1, forward strand.
TACGCGTTGCTCCGCAGCGGAATAATTCCGCAATCATTCGTCCGCTCCATTCGTCGAGTCTTCTCGCATGGTTCGCATTAACGAGCCACCGCTGTGGTCGCTATTCTTTATTCAACTTACAAATAAAAAGACCGGTTCTAGTATTTCCTAGCTTTCTCTCGTCCAAATCACGCAACGCGATGATGCACGCAGCGACTCGTAGCATAAAATGCGACGAGATGAATCAACGCTCTGAAAACTGTGCACGCGAGCCACGCCTGTTTGCGGATGTCTCCCCGACACATCTTTCCGGAATTACGTTCTATATCGAGCGGGCCGGAGATCGCGTTTGCCCATATAGAGAGCAAACGATGCGTCGATGCGTCGTCCCCTGATCATTATCATCAAAACGTCGCTTTAACGAACCGGGCTCATCGTCGGATTAATGATTAGTGTCCTCTTCAGAAATCCACCGAAAGCTCAAAGCAGCTGAATCTCCGCTTCCTCCCGCTTCCACCCGCTCCTCTCTTACATCAACATTACCGATACCGTATCTGCATCGTTAACTGTTCTCTTAATCCCGAGATCCCGAGCAGCATCCAAGCCACGCTAAGGCGACGCGGCAAGGCTAAAATCGAAGAGGCTCCCCGAGTGTTCCCCTTTATCAACAATCCTGAAAAACAGGACCGAGCTGCTTCTACCTATTTCTATTTCTGTGCGCCCAACGCCGGGGTTCCCCGATGCACGATCCGACACGTAAAACGCGACACGTGGCAGACCGCAGCATCGACATCGGACGCCGCCGCGATTCAGAGAACACCCGGCAGTGGTCTCGTAAAGGCGCGTTGAAAGCGGATGAGATGATTCTTTCGCAGATCTGGATGAGCTATGTAAAGCGAGATCAGGTTCGTTGTTCCGAGAGGCCAGAGATATATCAGATGAAACGTGTCTCGTAGACAGAGAGAGAGAGAGAGAGAGAGAGAGAGAGAGAGAGAGAGAGAGAGAGAGAGAGAGAGAGAGAGAGAGAGGAAATCGAGAGCTGCATCTCGATTGGATTCTGACGAGACAATGAGAAAATCGGGATCGCGCTCGGCCGTCTAGAAATCGTTGGCCCGAATGTCTCGCCCGGTCAATCCGTTCATCTGAAAGCGAGCCGCATGAGCCGCTCGCCGAAGATGACGCGCCAGACAGCCGATTAACTTATTTCATCATCACGCGCTCACGATCGTACATTCGGTTCATCGAACCTGCTTTTTACAGAAACACGCGCCGAGACGGTGCAACATGCTCCGCATCGAGCAAACGATTTCGAAGAGAGGAAGACGAATCTTCCGGACGAGCCTTGGCAATTGGAGACGCGCGAGAGAGAGAAGAGCAATCAACGATATCAAGCAATGCTGCTCACCGCGAGAGCTCCGCAAGTCCGAGGATGGTCGAATACGGGAAAATCTAACGCGATTCAGTCGTCATTACGATCTTCTCCCTCTTTGCTTACATCTTGCGACCGAAACGTCGCAAGATCGAAGAAACGGGCTCGAACGACATTTCCTCTTGAGGGAGCGAACAAGCGATCTATGCTTGCAGGCATGCTGGATAATGGCGAGCGAAACCGCCGGAACAACGTAATAAACTCGTCGCCGGGTCGTCTGGAAAAACGCGAAATCTCACCTCGTCGGCGGAAATCCTCGGCGAGGATCCTGTTACCCGCAGGTGGAAAGTGAACTGCTCAGGATTAATGGATGAATCGCGAATCGCGGCGGCGATCGACGGCGGCATTGAGGGTGAGGGGAGGAGAAAAAAAGAAAAGAAAAGGGAAAGCCGATCGGGGAGAATAATCGACGAGACGCCGAGGGCGATACACGGAGTCGACGATCGGGGATCGCGCGACGCGAAATGATATTGTAATTCCTGTGCCGGGCGAGCTAGTTAAGCGGCCCTCATACGATCCGCGCCGAGCCGATAAACCCGCCGCGATAAATCTCAATTCCGCGAATGAGATTCGGCAACGTGACGCGTATTTGGCGTTAAACGAGGGCCAGCGACACGAATTCCTCATCGCTGAGCGTGAGCGGAGATTCGTCGCGTAGGATCGGGTGTCTTCCTTGATCGCGCCCGACACTGATCGCGCCTTTGAACGTTACCGCTCTCGTTTATATTTACGCATCTATGCGATAAGTCTCGATCGATCGATCTCTGGATATCAACGGCGCGTCCACCGTGTGAGAACCCCTTAAAACGACCAAGTGTGCCAGACTTGCGAGGTCGCGATGGAAATGGGTCACGTGAGTGAGCGCGACGATTATTTATGAAAAAGTAGGATGATCGTCTTGCTTTAATTTTTATTGATGGAGCTGATCTCCTCGACAACGCTCGTAACGAGCCCGTGGCTGCGGCAATAATTAATCGACTCGAAACAATGCCGGCGCGTACAAGCGCAGATCCCGCCGACTTTGCGCCGAGTAAGCCATCCAAATCATCATCGATGATCGTTACCAAGCGCGAGCGATTCGTAAAAGTTTCGAGCGTAAAAGTTGACTCCTCGAGTCCATCGAGTTAGTTGTCCTTTCTTTTCTCCCGCAGCATGGACGACGCGGTTTTCTTCGGACCGAAGATCAGGATCGCGACCGTTAATCATTCGTAAGCACGTTATTTACCGGGCATGATCCAGATCTCTCTTGTTGCCGAGCAGGAGGGCGGTGAAATAGGATGGCAGGCGCAGATCCGCGAGTTGCTTGAGGAGTCCCCGTGCTTCCTGGAAACTGCGCTTACACGTCACGCTGTACACCACGACGAAGGCTTCGCCCCATCGTATGTGCGAGTACAGGCAACCGTTTTCCTGAAACAATCGATGGAGCAGGTCGATCAGTGATCGATCGCAATCTGAAATCGCATTCGAGCTAATCCGATCGAATGTACGGAGGCGTTTGCGAGCGTCGATAAGGGGAACTCGATCTCGCGAGCTTTTTCGGAAGGAATTCAGAGTTTAGGACGAAAGTACCAGAAAATGAAACAAGTTTAGATTATTCGAGGCTAAATCGTCGAGGGGAATCGGACGAACGTTGCGAGCGAATAACCACGTTTCCGGTGTTATCTGCTCGCGCTATATGACTTTGGATAGAACGGATAGCTTTTGGAGATGTTAAGCTCGACGAATTCTCAAATTTGTTCCAACGGGCCTTTCTCGGGAAAATCCTTATTGCTTATTCTCGATGCTCGCTCGGAATTCCTCTCGGAATTGTCAGATCTTTGTACATCTCGCGCGCGTCTCACTTTCGTCGTGCCTCTGCAGGACGCATTCATCTTCGCGCGTGAATAAAACCGCTTTTAATGATCATAAAATGAGAGAAATAGCGGACGGACGGACGCTAAAAATTCGCCACGCTTTAATTTCTTGCGTCCGTAAATTTCAGCCATCACTTAAAGCGCCGCGGCATCCGGCCCGAGACCGAATTTTATAGACCGAGATAAATATATGCTTGATTCGCGCGCGCGCGCGCGCGTATTTATGGACGTTATTTACGGTCAAATCTGTCGAATTAACATTGCGTGTAACGTGCTCGTAAATAAACGCTGCAACGCAACCCCGACAACAGCGAATAAGTTTCCATTCACGTTGCCACAACGCGGTGTTGTAACGCCTTAAGGATTGTTGAAATCCTCGCCGTAAAAAAGAGGCATTAAAAAAGTTTATATCGTATCGAAAAACTTTTCGCGATTGCTCAAATAAGAGAGTCCCCGGCTCGGATCCAACGATGATTTATGAAGGCTGCGGATTTATGGATCCTTGAGAGCGTCAAGTTTATCCAAACGTTTAAGCAACGTCAAACGGAAGAAGCGTCGATTCACTTGAGACTTCAAGATCGCAGTCTAAATACATACGGAGCTTCGTGATATCGCGGAATCGGATTCGAAACTCGAAAATTCCTTAAATGTAACGTCGCTGGTAAATCGATCAGGATTTTGGGGCGAGCGGTAGCGATCTGAAACCGGAGGGAATCTAAACGTCCGTCTGACGTTCCTTCTTCTTGATCTCCTCGGAGACCTCGTCGTCGCATTTTCGCACCTCGAGGCGTTCGCATTGTTCGGCACGTTAAATGAATATCCTGGCGCAGCCTCGACAAGATCAGACGCCGTCATCGTGCAACGCCGGCAGGCGTGCATCTGTCGCGTCGTGAGACAAGCTCGAACTCTCATAAATATTTATTGATCGATTGTATTCGAGGCAATTGAATCCGCGATGCCGGAATTGCGTTCACGCATGTCACGCGAGTGCATCGCGGCGACGTTGTGTAACTTCTCGTCGCCAACGTGATTCGGCCGGTTATGAAATAATGCAAAACCGTTGATTAAGCAACGCCTCGATGCACTTTGCGCCGCAATTATTCAACGACGACTCGCCGCCGTTAAAATTGACGCGACAGGCGGCCTCGTGCAACAACGAAATCTACATCTCGATTATAAATAAACGCCCGCCGTGGCCGATGTAAGTCTACCTACTGGTAGGCTTTCTTCGCTTCGGGAACGAGATTTAAGGCGCGTAAACGTAAACGCGAATTTCCAGATAAATCGATAAATCTTATCATAGAGCGTCGAGGTCGGTATGTTTGGGCGATCATTCTCCGATTCTACGATAAAAGAGCAAATGCAAATATTAGCTAAACCGATCGCACGCACGTAATGACGAGCCAAGCAGAATTGAATGGAGATTGAAGTGAAACCGAAACTTTCATTCAAGAGAGCTACCACGATAAAAACTGGTGCTGGTAGACTATAATTTCGGTTCCCTTAACGACGCGACTAGTTAACAGGACACCCGATAGGGCCAAACGATCGCGTCGTCCATTCGGAATCGATTCTCGAAGTGGGCGAGAACCGCGCGCTTTAACACCTACGCGATCCCGCTGGATAAGCAACGATCGCCCCGGCGACAAAGTTATGTCTCTTCGTGTTCGTGTTCGCGGATAACGATCAACGAAAGATGCTATCCAGCTATTTGCTGTCGGCTAATAACGCTCGGCGATTAGAAGGCCGCATATTCCGCGGCTGCGGGATCCCAAAACCCTCGATTCCAGCGTCGTGACTCATTCGCGCTTAGAGAAACGGACCGCTCAATGTCTCGTTGAATCTCTCCGAGCAGCGTGGAGAGATCCGCGAGAGATCCGTGCAAAATTTCGACTCGATCGAGTCCCTATCAGTGCCGCTTCGGGTCGTCCGGTGCGACCTTTGCGAGCCTCTCGTGCATCCTCTCCGGCAAATTCCTCGCTCTTAGAGCTCTAACGCCCAGCGAGTGCGAATCCAGCCTCTCAAAGCCGGTGCTGCGAGCGCGGATCGGCGCTGTATCTTTTCTTCTCGCGACAATGCACGTTTCCACGAAAGCGACACCGGCCAACCCGACGCCGCGGGACGCCGCGTTATTGCCCGGTCACTGACAATGAGTTACAGTGTTATTACTCGTAGTTTTACAACGACAGGGTTCCTACCGGGTTCACCAGCCCCCGCTCCCCGCTACCCCGGAAACGGGGGAGAACACGAGGAAGGGGAGGAAGGGAAACGGGCGGATAGTAAGTCGATGTAACGAGCAGCGGCCGCCCGAAGCGAACGGGGGAAGGGCGAGAGGAAGTGCGAGGGCAATAAAGTGAATTATCGCCGCAACAGTCCGCGAATTCTCATCCCGCGATCGAGTCGATCGAGTCGCCGTTTTAATCGCGCCTCGCGCCTCGCGCACGAGAGCGATAACATTGTTGTTTAAACAATGGCTCTTACCTGTTTCGAACGACGCGAAACGACGGTGCATCGACCGCGCGGACAGCTCCCCGAAATACCCCGCGTGTGTCGTCCCTTACGATTTCCCGAGGCTGCGTAATTGGAACGTCCCGTTCTTGGGGAAAAACGAGAAAAGCCACGCGCCGCCAGCTCGCGGATTCGTCGCGGCGCGGCTTGTTTGCGCACATGTGCGCCATCGAGAAATTAAGATAAGCCGGCCGACAATGGAATTTCAATGTCGATTCGAGTCTTGCGATCGTGCGATCGCCGATCGCCGGCATACCGTGGGTGTAACGACTTGTAGAAACATTTTTAGAGAACGACGCGGATTAATGAGGCGCGAGGAGAGACAAGGATCGTCATAAATTGAGACGCGCGCATTCCGACGAGCCTCAATCCTCTGCTCTAATTAAGTTACGTCGGCGTTATCCGTTAACGTCATCCAACGTTATCGCGATGTCGATTAAAATAAACACGCCTTTAATTTGCCTACAGATGACGAGTATCTCTCGCGAGAGATAAGAAATCTGTCCGCTGTCGCAGCTCGCGGACAGGACACGGGCGATTATTTATATTATTTAAATCACAAAGCAAGCAGGTCGCGCCAGGTCGATCCCTCCCGAGATATAATTGCCACTCGATGCAACTCGATACGACACAAACTGGGGATTGCGAGAGAAATTTCAACGCAATTCCCGAGCTGACCCGAGCGACAGGACGCGCCGCTCCGCCGTTGCGTTCGATCTTCTCAACCCTCCGCCGCTTCTTCCACCACCCCGGAGGCAAGGAAGGCGCGCACTTAATTATCAATTATCTACCGGCCCTCCCACGAAAAGCAATCCCAATTACGTGCCGGTCACGAGGCCAGAGGGGCCGCCACGGACTCTCTCCCTTCGTCCCTTTCTCTCTCTCTCTCTCTCTCTCTCGCCCTCCCACTCGGAGATTTATTTCGTACGTGCAAGCGGATGAAGAACAATGCGAGAATTGGGGAAGTGTGTCACCAGGCTGCCGGCGCTCTTCATATTCGCGAGGCGGAACCCACCTGGGCACCACGCGGCGCGCTGCATCCCGCTCGGTCCGAGAGATGAGGCGGTATGATTGATACTTTATTGCGGCCCGCGCACCATTGACCCGTAAAGCCATATGTAGATTGTAAGAAATGAGACACGCGAGATGACAACAAAACAAAACGGGGGGGGACGGGAGAGGGACGAGGCGGAGGCGAGAACGGCGGTAGGGCGGCGGGTAGGCGGAGGAAAGAGAGGAAAAAGATTAATCCGCTGCAAAAGTGGAACGGGATGAAGTACGATCGATACTTTATCGCGCGGCCCGAGATACTGACCCATATAACGAGGATATTATAGACCGAATAATCGGCGCGTTGATTATAAAAATACAACGCGCGATCGGTTGCACCGGCACTAACGGTGCCGACGTTCGTTAATCGACTTTCCCTTCCCTATCGGCGGACCGAAACGAGATTAATCAAACAACTACGAGAGAGAGAGAGAGAGAGAGAGAGAGAGAGAGAAAGCGTCGAATTTTCTTCGAGGCATCCTTCCGCGTCGATTGCGTCAACGGCGGATTGTTCGCTTTCGACAATCGGCGCGATCGTAAAGCGGCGATAATCGCCCGATAAATTGACGGTCGCGCCTTGTTATTAACGTTGGCAAATCTCGACGACTGAATCTGAGGGACGACCGCAAGCGTTTCCATCGGTCAAATCGGTGGCTGGCCGGGCCATTATCCAGCCGGTTACGAGAAGAGGAAATGGTAAGACGATCAGCTGACGCGAGAATATTTGCGGAGCAAGCAACCGCGGAGCAGTTGGTAATGATATAAATCGGCCTTATAAATGGTTTCCGTGGAGGCTTATCTCGCCGGACCGAGATTTACGTGACGAGGAACAATGCACGATGGAAGTATTAATCGTGGCGGTCGACGAGGTCGAAAGCCAGCCAGAGTCGAGAGCCAGTCAGCAGCCACCTACCCATTTGTTGCTCGACTTCCTACCTACGTGGCCGATTCCACTAGAGAGCGCCTACCTGAACTCCCGTGCCCTTGTTAAGCCAGGTTATTATTATACCCGCGTGGAGAACACCTACCGCGATCCTCGTGATCGATATTGCAACCAGAGAGCCCCCCCCTTCCCTCCCTCTCTCTCTCTCTCTCTCTCTCTCTCTCTCTCTCTCTCTCGCTCGCTCGCTCGCTCTTTCTCCCTCGGAAGCTGAGTGGAAATTCTATGAAACTCGACTCGAGTCGGGAGCGATCGCTCTCGGTTACTCGCGCCTGTAAAGTTGGCACCCTCTCCTCTGCAGCTTTGAGGTACAACTTTGAGGAATGTCTTCCCCCGGATATCCCGCTTCGGAAACATCTCTTCCCTCCAGAAGGACGAGAGCAGGCGGCACATTCTCAGTCAAAGTTTGCCAAATGAGCCTTTGAGCTTTCCGTCACGGGACATCCGCCTGAGAGAAAGACGAATGGGACAGCGCGGATGGAGCCACGGAGTGGCATGGATCTCATCGAGCTGTATGCAGAAGAGAATAATGCAATCTGCAGCTTGCGACATAGATGGTCAGGTGTCACACGTAATCGGGCGCAGCGGCGACAATTGCTCGGCGGCCAGGTGGAAAGTGACGCCGCGCAGATTAATTAAGTCCAGATTCGCGGAGACACGGCATTAGCGGCCAATGACGGCGAGAAACGTCCCAGGCATCCGGGGGAGGGAGAGAGAGAGAGAGAGAGAATTTATAGCCGCTTCTCGAGCATTGCTGAAGGCGCGTGCCGCTGTTGCCTGTGACTGTGACAGTTTGCCGTTCGGCGACTGTCTTCGTCTTCGTAATTGACATCGCGAAGCGTATGGCCGCATGCTCGGGCAGCCGGATCGGTTGGTGGAGGCTGCAAAAAGGAGCCCCGTAGCTTTTCTTTCGGCCTGTCGCGTGCCCATGGCGCCATTTTGCACGTCGCTAATTGCCATCGGCGGTGAACGCACTGCGCGTTCGCTACGAGCATTCGGAGAAAAAACTGAGAAACGCTGAGCTGAGAGTGACGATCGAGCGTCAGCAGAACGAACGTCATCAAATTCCTCCGGGATATCGTCGGGCCGTTGGGAGGAAAAAATAGCGTTGGACTTTCGTCACGCAATAAAGAGCGCCTGGGAGATCATAAATTTTTCGGAAGCTTTTGAGGACGGTTCTCGCGGGCGAACAATTGATCTCGCCTAATTCCGACGCTGTGGAATTCGTCGATGCTTCATTTCGAAGTGACTTATCTCCCTGCCGCTACGTTCATTAAGAGTTTCGCGTGTCACACGTGCGATTTTTCCATCTTTCCGTCCTCTCGGATGCAACGACGTCTGCCAGCTTCGATCTCTTAATGGCGCGCTTAATGAGGTAAATCGGGTCCATGTCGTTAGAACGGTATTTATCATTAACGCGAAGCATTTAAACGGTTAAACTTGGCCATGCTAAACTAGCACGGGCGATTGCAAGCACGTAAACACTCGCGCGAACATGAATGCAGCCATAGGCGCCGACACGGAGGGACCGAGCGTTTTCGTCACGTGAAAGCAAAGTGCGTAACCTTCGTCGGCGGAAACGTGTGTTGTGCTTTTATTACGCTCGGGTTTAATGTTTATACGCGTATTACGTTACCCGAAATGTCGTTACGCATCTCCCGCTACGATACATTCCAATCAGCAAAACAGCAACGGCGCGAATAATTCGCTAATTAGATGTTACGACCATGAGTAAATTTTACGCTAATTTAGCATGCGATTGATGAAGATCGGTCATGCTTTGTTTCCGCTAAATCGTTCGGAGCACGTCAGCTGTGCGCAGCAGATATACTCGCATCGCCGGAGGATTGGAGGACATTTATGTCGAGTAAATCATAGCCGGGAACACCGTAATCGTTAGGAAACTACGACAAAATCTCGCTTTTGAATCCCTCATCAAAGCTTTCATCGCGAACGAGCACGATCCGATACGGAGTTCGCTTCGCGACTCGCAGCGCGTATGCAAAAAGAGAGAAACTAAGCGACAATAGGACAGCACAGACGATAGGAAGCTCGGCGAAAGAAGTCGGAATGGTGGATTCGGCCGATTTTCCGGCGTATCTTAACGGCAGTCGGAGGAATCGGTATCTCGGCTACTCCGAGCGACTCCGAGCGCGCGGTGTCCAGTTGAAAAACAGCGAGTGGAAGGCGGACGTTGACCACGTGCGCTCAATGGGTTCGTGCACTTTAAGTGCTGGCAGATCGCACCCGGTATCGCTGCATACTCGCGCGCGCGCGCGCGCGCGTTTCACACGCGGGCCCGTCGGGCCCGCGCGCCATCGAGATATCGGGGATGCACGTTACGTAGAAACGTCGGAAACGGATAATTCCGTAGATTAGAGCGCGTTTAGGCGCGGGGCTTATGTGCGCTTCGAGCCGCGGCATCTCCCTGACGTCCGCTGCAGCGCGATTAGGTATCATCGAGGGAAGAAGTTCCGCTATGAGCGGAAAGAAGCGCTCCGCGCTAAATTATAACTTCAGGTTAACGGGAAAAATCAAGAAAGATCGGTTTACGTGCCTCCCGGCCGGCATCCTCGGATCGCAGATATGCGTTAACACTCTCGTCTGATATGACGCGTTGATAAGTAGCAACGACGAATCTAACGTCTTTCGATATATCGCGTTAAGATACTCGTCACTTGTGCACACGTGCACTGATGCACTGATTGTTGATTATATGAGAATATGACTGCGTCCGAATACGACTGCGTTCTTCTGACGTCAACATTGTCGGCATTGAGCATCTCCCATCGTGGGAGATCTAGCAGAGAGCATTAATCCTTTCTCCGAATTTACATATCCAGATTACGAAAGGAACAAACGAGCAGAGCTTACCTCGCTTTGTAATAAGCGTTCGGAAACGATAACCACGTCCCGATAATATTCAGCCACGGTCGAAATACGAGATACTCTTGCCTCTTGCGAGTTTACGCTTCTTCCCCTGCCGGGGATTAAGTATTCTCGGGCGAATGTAATATCGCGGTTGATACGGGCAAAAGTGAGAGAGAATGCCGAGATAATTGGAGAGATTACAACGCGAATGTCCGATGCGTCGTGCGTTTTAGTGGCCCGACCGGGGCCTTAGTTTAGCGACAAATTATCGGCTGTTTGTTCTAATACCCGCTGCACGACTTTCAGATAGCCGGTATCTGGGTCTCCCTTCCTCTCTCTCTCTCTCTCGAAGGAACCTGAGAACTTTGTTCCTCGGTAATTTAAGAGCTTCGGGAAACCTGGACGCGCTCGCGGAGCGGCTGGGAACGCGAGAACTTTGGGTATTTAGGAACTTCGATAGAAACGGGAACTCGATATCGGGAAGGTCCGGGGATTCGAACTGACAGTCGCGCGCGAATAACTGATTGCAATATTTTCCGACAGCCCAACAGCCCTCGTGCATTCGCTCAAGTTAAACGTGACTGATAGTCGACGCAGTCTAATAGCAAAAAATATCAAGATGGAAACGGCACGTTGCTGGTAAATGTTGCACTCGAGATAAACAGCGGGTTGTCTCTACGATTGATCGATCCTGTTGCGCGCCGCGAGAAGTTTCATGGAGATTTGCAGGTGGTAAAAGGATCCAAAAATCTCGGTCAGTAGAATCTCACGGACGTGATATATCGATATGCGAAGAATTTAGCGGTGTCCACTCTGACGGTATACATTTAACGATATCCCTCTTCTAGTCCGTCAACTTGCCGCACTACTGCCACACTGATCCACATTGATCTCTCTCTCTCTCTCTCTCTCTCTCTCTCTCTCTCTCTCTCTCTCTCTAAATCTTGTTTAGAATACTTTCGGGATTTTCTCATTGAAATTATAAATTTCCGAAATGCGATTTTTAATTTCATTTGGAGCATCAGAAGCTTCCCGAAAAGAATTCAAGGCTCTCTCTAAATATCTGGAGAAATTTCTCGTTTGCGTATTTACACATTTTATTGTCTGAAAAAATTAGAAATTACGGATAAACGAAAAATATAACAAAGTTGCCACTTAAGATAGAAATGTAGGAAACTTGATTGTATAAATGTAGGATATTTGTATAACGCTTCATTTGTATAACGAGAAAGGCTTTTGTATTTGAATTGCTCTAAATCATTCATCCAAGTTTAGAATTCTAATAGCGTTAACAAGCGGAGCAATGTTCGCGTAATTTTATGCACGCACATACAAATCGCTAACATTGCGCGCTTCCTGTTCCAGATTATTTATTGTATCCACATGCTAACGGTGCATGCATCCTTACGCGCTCTATGTTCTCCAAGGTTCTCCAAATAGACAAGCATTGTTTGCAGGCCAGTCGTGCGGTAACGCTTAATGTTGCACCGGTACGAAAAACAGGTAACTTGAGTACTCTCAGCCATTGAATATCCGACAACGAGCAATCGAGAGAAATGAAGGTACGACGATTCGATCAATACAATTCAACAGGAATAGAAAACACGTTAGGAATTAATACAAAATTGCGCCATGCACAAATTTCAGTGATGCCGCTGGCTCTGAAGTCGATTGTCCGAAAGTACTTCAGTACTTTCGGGCCCTCGGAGGAAGATAAGAAGCCAGAAGTTAAAGAGTCCGAGAATCCCGCGAGTCCAAAATCTCGAAATTGAAAAATCCAACGGATCGTACAATCCGAGGATTCGCATGATCTAGCGTTCCATCCTACGGATCATGATTCGCATCCTTTTAAGCGACAGGTGCAAACATTCGGGGAGCAGTGCAAAAAAGGAAGCCGGTAATTGCGAGCCCCGGGTAGAAAAACCAGTTTGCTAAAAACAACCCGGGCCTGATCGAGTCTCGTTGCGAGGCTACCGAATAACCAACGGGTGTCGGTGTAGTAACGCGCTCGTGCGAGCAGCTCGTAAGAAACGAAAATCCGCTTTGAGAATGCCACCTAAAAAGAAGCTCCTTGCGGAATTTGCGCTTGGAGTCTCTCGCTACCCGGAAGAAGATTTATGCTTCGTCATTTAATCAGGCTCGAACACGGTATTTGGATTTCGACTGGGTGTGCGGCTGATGGACAGCATTAAACAATCATCTCAATGTCACGTCATCTTTTATGTTATCATTACGAAGAGAAGAGAAATATGATAAGTGGATAAATTGAGAAAGAAGGAACGTACGAGTACGTAAATTAAGGAGGAAGAAATACATGAATTTTTTATATACTCGGGTTTCATTTTCTTACGCATCATCGCGGCGTGATAATGAAATGCGGCATGAGTTAACGCCATTCGATATTGAAAGTCCGTTGTTTGGTTCGCGTTTAAACGTAATAAACGCATGCAGCCATTTTGCCACGTTGAAAAGGCGCCAGGGAGTCGCAATACTTGAACTTATGCAGGAAATACTTTCTATGAATGAACTTTCTCACCGTTCTTCGCAGACAGGGATACAGTTAAATGCCAAAACGGATCGGAGCTGGACCAAAAATGCATCGTGATTTATTCCCTTGCCGCGTAAGAAACTCCGCCCGCACCGCGCTATCAAATATACGAGGGAATTCTGCATTTTGAGAACGCACGCAAGAATGTATCCTATTAACGCGAATCCGGAAACGCGGAAACTTCGAGCATCACCTGGTGAACTCTCGAAGACCCGAAATTTTGGAAATCGCGTAGATGTCGGAACCACTTCGTGGTACTCGAGCCGTGGGTCGGAAATTCGTTCAAAATATTTTTCAGATTTTTACAGAACGGTAGATTCGGGAGATCGAAGGAGATGAAGAGATGAATTTATCGCATACGTATTTTCGTATTCGTCCGGATCTAGGTACGACAATCTTTTGGCAAGGAGAACAATGCCTCATCCGACTATAAAGCGACCTCCGTGGAATTCGAACGAGCGCTGTAACCGTGACAGGTGAAGCCACGTGGTGTTCGTGCAGTCGTACTCGCAATCGCCTAGATTCGAATTTAAAGGCGATCGTTATTCAATTCAAATACGCGGCTAACGGGCCGGCTCGCAGGATTTCCGCCTCGACTCGATGTTCGTTACCGTGTTCTAGAAGAATCGGGTTAGGAAAGGTCAGGCAAAGACTTGGTGCCGACCGTCCACGGGAAGGCTCGAAGCTAACGATTATTTTTATTAGGGAAAGCATGAAAAGTAAGCGCGCGTAAAGTGTATATAACACGTACACCGAGCGCAAAGAGTATATTATATTATATTACATTACATTACATTAATGCGACGACGCATTGTCCCAATCAAAAATATAAGCCAGCTGTATAAATGGAAGACAAGTGCGTTAAATGTTGCGCGGCACACGGTTAGCCTCGTTAAATTTTACGGCGTTTTATTCAAACTGGCAGGATTAAGTTCGTTCCTGAAAACAGTCAAATTTCTCAAAACACTTCCCGTGGACAACGCGAGAACGTACGGAGAATTTGGTAGTCGAGTCACGAGAACAGCAGAAAATATCGTCTGCGCGAATCACGAACCGCTCGTTATTTTACCCAGGTATGACAGACGCGGGCCTTAAAGGCTGCGGGGTTCCCCGGGGGCCTTCGTTGAAAGAAGATATATTTAGACGGGGCCCTTGAAGGATTTTGCCTCGCGTCGCGAGGTGAATTCGTTTCGGGAACGCGTGCAGTAGCTTTCGCAGACCGCAAGGATGAAAGGACGCGGACGTGTGGGAATACCGTTGCACGGATGCATTATTTATTATCCTCGTGACGAGAGCGTAGACAAGCTCGACTCGGACGAGTAAATCAATCTGTCAAATCAGTTGGCCATTAAACACGATCGTCCGCGACACGAAAGTACGTGCCTTACGACTACTTTATAACAAAGATCTCTCCGTGATGGAAACAAGAACGTCTTTGGCAGCATTAAGCACGCAAACATGTTACGCGCAACATCGTTAATACGATTCCTATCCGCAAAATGTTGTAAATCTCCTGGCGGATGATCTCTTCTCCGCGTCATTCCGCCAAAGAAGCCTTCGAGCATCACTCTGTCCCGTCGATGATCGATATCTTGGAGATATTTTCAGCTATTTCGATCGTCTCTCGTAATATCGGATTACGGTTCGATCAATGGAATAATATATGGATCGTAATGCAAACTTACCTCGCACCTGGAAGTATCGAGTATCTCGACCTCCGTCGTCACATTGTCGATGGTGACGCTGTGCCGGTAGAGGAAATCTGCGATAAAAGATAAATTATATATAATTGTTATCTTTATTAATGTATTATCTTTGCTAATATTATCTCTGCCTTAATTACTGTAAATCGTTTCGCCTTAATTACCGCTATAAACATTAGGCGAGACGAGCGAGAAACAAGTGAGATAATATTCCTCGATGATATTTCGATCTCTTCGCGCAAAAGTTTACGCGTTTTCCCAAGGATAGAAAACGCGGCTAATGCGCGAAAGCGGCGGAATAGTTAGCAATGACAATTTCAATTAGTTACGCTAACGCTCACCGCTATGTTATTACGATCATTGACAATGACACATGGCTTTCGCTGGCGCGAATAGCTGCAGTAAGAGCATCGCATCTCGGATCATCGCAAAATCGAAACATGTACGTACATACGTTATCTTATATGTATACCTAACGTTTATGTTTCTATACGAAACTTTCGGTGCTTCTGTCTGAACATGTTCGGATTCCCCGATTCGCGAATGACATTTACGCGAGTGACATAAAAATTGACAATCGTAAGAAAATCTTGCATTCCCAGATTTCCGTATTCTCGGAATAAGATCTCAGATTGTCGAAGAATATTCGCATGTTAGATCGCACATTTCCCGCTCGCTAAAATCCTGCTTATTAAAGCATTATTGGATTTCCAGCCTCGACAGGGACGAAAGAGAGGAAACTCGTATTTTATCAAGGTTGATTGCTCGAGAAGCACGTGCCGGGGAAGAGGAGGAAGGAGAGGAGTCGCGGAAGAGCACGCCGAATACAGTAGCTCTAACAGGATAGGCGCGATAAATAAACTCATAAACACCTCGTAGCGTGTCGGCAGCGAAGTATCGGAGAGGTGCAGAAATAAGTAAATAACGATGCCTGATATATTAGCGGCCATTACACGCCCGAGAAAATTTTATTGCCGAAAGGATTTGACCGAGCGTCGCGACGCAAAATTCATCGCTTCTGTGCTTCTGTGAAGGAAGTATCGAAAAGAGGAAAATTCATGCGCGATCGCATGAACAAAGATCTCGTGTACGCTCGTGGCGAAAGAAATCTGGGCGAGCAATCTGGGCGAGTAAGTAGAGTAGAGTTTATGTTTAAAATATAGATTTAACAAACGGCAGTTATCCCGCAGATCAGACGGATACGCGCCGGAATCTAAAGATCTAATTATAATCCCGACGTAAATGTCGGGAGAGATTTTGCGTAGCGAGCGACATAGAAAGCGAAGCCAGTTGAAGCCAGCGATGAAAAGTTTTGACGAGCGCGCGAGATGGAATTTTCACGGGAATCGAAGCAGCAAAAATCGACCGAGAGACAGATCGGTAAAGAAAATCGCGCGAGGTGCTTTCAAGGGATGCGAACTGGGAATATTAAGGCAATCATCGATCATCGATCGCGCAGATTTGGCTCTTGCCGGGGACTCATCTCCGATACGTGATCTATCGATCGAGCGATCGAAATGCACGATGCAATCTTGTCCGCGTGCGGACAAAACGTTCCCATCCGCGCGCGCATGGGAGAGGATCGACAATGCAACGAGACTCGCTTTCTAAATCATTGCCTAGAATTATTCCACGCAGGGAGAGATTTGCATTGTTAATCGAGATCGAAATAATAACAAGCGCGCGTGCGCGCGCGCACGGTGCATCATGGCGAGAGATGAAAAGGACCGATTATCCCCCGAGTCCCATAAAACGGCGATGTTGCGCTCGAACGAGTACCTTGTAATCGGAATTGCCGGGAAAGATCATCCTCGATCTTCTCCCTCGAGAGATCAAATTTAAGTCGTGCGGTGGAAGCCAATAATAAATGGTCATTTCGAAAGTATCGCCGCTTGGGTACCCAGAGATTCATAGATCTACGATCTTTTCGCGTGGATCCGATGGCCGCAAAGCGGCCAAAGTGATCTTTATCCGTGCTTTCTGAGCTCTCCACGCTTGCCTTACTTCCAGATTGCTACGTTTTCAGGACTTTGCACAATCTTGCACGTTTCTCATCTCAAACTTGATACATCTGCTCCGCTGTGTCATCTCTAATTTTACTCTAACTGTAATGTCAACGCATATCGCTACACGCTGATTTTCTATGTGCGAATCGTGTGCGAATCGTCGATCAGGAATCTAAGAGAAACGGTTTCCCGTTTATTAATATTCTTATAAAGAGAAACTAATTTTATCAATACAACGCCGTTTTTCCACCATCTGCCGGCGACATCACCTACGCGGAGTAACCGAAAGAAATCAATGGTCTCGCTTTCACCGTTCGAGGGCGTTTTCTTCGGAAAAGTGATTCTCCAACGACCGGGAACGAAAGTGTGCACGATAATTCGCGCACGAGACGCGCAAGTGTCGACACATTTCCGATTCGCTTCACACGAGATGCACCGAGAAAGAGAGAAAGAAGATATGCAATGGCAAATCTTGCATACGATCATGCGGTGAAAACCGCCTTAATCTCAGCCGATTCTTAAGTCTTCTTAAGAAGTCTTCTTAAGAAGATTCTTGAGTTTACATGAACACTAAAACTCGAATGAAAATGTTTCGACGTCTCAAAGACGTCGAGATCCAAACGACAGAGCGATATATAAGAAGGAAGAATACAAAACTTCGATTGCCGGATATCGCGAGGTGAAAGACTTCTTGGAAAGATTTCTCCGAAAACTCTTTCCCTTTCTCTCGTGAAGGAGAGTTTTTTCACTCCGTTATTTCACCCATTCGGGGATGACTGATGCCTCGAAACAGTCCTCGAAACTATACGATTGAAAAATGTTCATACCTTTTAAAGCGATCCAGCTTATGCGAAGCAGCTCGCGTGTAATATCCCTTTTATGCATCACCGCGTCTACGTTGCAATTTTTTACTTGTCGTCATCCTCGTCGTTTTTTAGCGATCCTCAATGAACGGCGATTGAATCTTAGCGCCCACGGCGTCATCTTTGAGGATCGATTGAGCGATTATCCCCTCCCCGAACGAGAGGGACACGCGAGATTATCCGCTTCCTGGTTACGTTCAACAGCGATTATCCATCATTTTGTCAGAAAATTAATTAATATAGTAGGAGAGAGAGAGAGAGAGCACTCTTCCACTTTCGTGCGGCATTATTGATCGCGGTTAGATCGATCGGGATCAAGATTGATTTCGACTGCCAGTTATACACGAGAGAAATTCGATAAATCGATGATTGCGCTATTGTGCCGGGAAGCTTTCCGCACGTTACGTGGATGCAGTCGCGAGGAAAGTAAGGAGAAATTTCCTGCGGATTGGTTTGTAAGCCTTGTAATCTCGTTCTATGAAATTTCCATTTTTATCATCGATAAAACGGCAAAACGTTCCAAGGCATTCATTTGATCAGGCTCGACATCACGTCCCTATTACGCCCCAAAGGGAGCGCGTGCGCTCAAGTTCGGGCGAGATGTCGATGAAATTCTGAAAAGCTCCAAGGAGTATCGCAAGATTATCGCGTGTTGGAACCGATTTTCCTCAGAAAGAGAGAGGGGGGGAGGAGAGAGATAGAGAAACGCTTAAGCTTGAAGCGCGAGTGAAATTCCATCGAGGCGCGTGTTTCTCCGTGGCGATCGTAGCTCCCCGAATACGATACGATAAATCCGCGATACTTGGCGTTATACTCCGCGCTTGCTCGCGGATCGTCGTCGCAATAATGTCCCCGTAAACTGGCGGAACCGGCGGATAAAGCGGCATGTAGATCTCGAGTGCTGAGCCGGCGCGGCTAATAGAAGGTAACAGAAAAATACGGGCGGTTCCAGCGGTCCAGCGGTTAAGGGGACAATACTTCATGATGGATTTTTCCGTGGTGGCTCGGATATCCGCGAAACTCGCCGTCGTAGCTTACAACATCCGCGGGCGTGCACGGCAATTATTATGGCGAAGTAGCCTGCATGAGTTATGGGAGAGATCTGCATTCTGCGGGCCCTCCCCATAGGCTCTATTTCATATCGAGTGTTTAAATCTCCGCCCTCCTCGGGTCCGGCGGTATTTGTTGCGTCTCTCGCGCTCTCTCTCTCTCTCTCTCTCTCTCTCTCTCTCTCTCTCTCTCTCTCTCTCCTGCTCTCTTGCTCTCTGTCGCTCTCTCCGTTGCTCTCTCGCTCTATCTCTAAACCGCGCTGCATCTCGACTGCGCCTCCTACCCACCCTCGATATCTCGTGGATATTTCTGTGACCGCTAGAATGCCCTCGAGACGTCGCTCGCGAGGCGCCATGATTAAGATTTTTCACGGTTAGCCTTGAATTAGAGTCCGGTTTTGAGCGCGAGGATATTTCACGGGGGACTTTTTCCGTCGCGGTCCGCGCGCGGGAACTGATCGAGATTTAGATTCGTGTTTTTGTACTCGGGGTGAGCGCTTGGCGCGCTTCGCCGGTGCCGCCCCTCGGCAGATAAGTCGATAGCGACGAAGAAAGGCGGATAGTAATGGCACGTTCATTCCGAACGTGATGCCTGAGAAATCAGGAGCAAATGAACGCGATTATGCCGCGCTCTATATTGGCAATTACAGCCGGCACGAAAGAGCCAGCTAATGAAAAAACACTTACCACTGGTGGAGCTGTACTCGCCGATGTATCGCCTCGTCAAGTAGCGCACAACCACGGCTGCAACAGAAAGAGAAAAGGATCGATTAGTCTCGCGAACGATCTCGCCAACGATCTCGCGCCGATGTTGCGTGCGCGGGATCGTAATTACAAACAATCCGATTAAAAAGCCGTGTTTATCCTTACGCGTCCTTCAACCGCGCGAAGCGCGCGTAGGTGTTGAAACACCATTAGCTCGTTGCATCGGCCATTAATAAAGGAACCATAAATATCGGAACGGGTTGCTCCGCGAGGAGAGGGGTTGCCGATAAATTTCTTGCTTCATAAATTTTGTCGCACCACGAAACGCGATCTAGAATTCAACGTCGTCGTCGTCGTCGTTCGGTCATGAGAAGACTTATCGAGTACGTGGATTCGTGCCGCTTCGTACACCGTTTATAAATCTGTCGACGAGTTCAGCTCGGCGACGACGACGACGACGACGACGACGACGACGACGACGACGACGACGACGACGACGACGATGATGATAGGAGCGCGCGAGTATCGCGAGGAAAGGAGACGAGACTCGGAGAGCAGAAACGGAATGAAGCAGAGGCTTCATTCGCCAGCCATTTGCCGAGATGAGAGATGCGGTGCATATCTTGGAAATGTCCCCGCGCGGAGATGGGACAACGACGTCTCCTCATCGGCGTTTCAATGGACGATCGCGGGAAGATAACGAATGGCGGAACTTCAGGGCAGAACCCACGGCCGAGTTGATGGATCATTGATGAGGCATACTCTATCATCACGTTCGAAAGGACGCTTGGATATCTTGGAAGAGAATGTCTCGGAATGCGAGACTATTATTAATTATTTTATCATTACGTAATCTCATGATCATGATTATATTCATAGGTTCAATCAAATGAGGAAAAAAATTGTAACACCTTCGCGCCTTTTAAAATATCCTGAAACTGAAAATGATGATAGATATTTTGGAATCTTGGATTCCACTACCTACAAATATTTCTTTCACCAAACTGACTCGGTATAATAATCATATTTCCTCTCGTTCCCTTCCCTATGGATCATCGCGTTTCCGAATAATGCAACTTAATTAATGCTTTAATTAAATTTGTATTTAATGAATTTAAAATTCGAAATTCGAGTATCCTCAATTCGATCCAGTTCGATCTCGATTCCCTTTAATCATTCTTTTGATCCCACCTTCGCGTCATCAAGACACCTAAGATTCTGCCCATCCCTGTTTCCGTCAATATGAATAATATCTCGAAACGTTCGGTCGTCGCTGAATCCCCAGTTCCAGTTGCATCCCCAGTTGGGAAAGCGCAGAGTTCACGCGAGAGGTCGACCATCGCATTCCCGATCGATCGCAAGCGCGAGATGACTCTTCTCCGAGCGGATCGGATGCTCAAGGGTCCACGCGAGGGTGAATCATCGCAGTGGCGCGCCAGCGCGAGCACGCAATCGGGCGAGGGTGGTTTCCGTCTCCGTGAAAACTGTCGAGTGCCGTCAAAGTGCCGAGACGGCGTAATCCTATCCAGGCCGCGCGCGAATCGGAATGCGCGGGGTAATTGATGCGGACGCGAGAAACGTTGCTCGCGATGCCTAATAGTTGCAACGGCCGATCCGTGCCAAGCGCGGGGCCTGATGGAAGCACGCTCGCCGTCACGTCCGACTCGAAATGCGACGGAAACCCGACACTCATGCCTGATGCGGGGCGTTTATAAAGTTCTTATCTGCGTACGGTCAACTCGGCCGGGCCCGAGTGCGATAATACGGCGGACCAGGCGCACTGGCGTATTTACGACGGATAAAAGTAACGGACGGCTCGCCAGGCTCGCGATGGCCGGCCGCGACAGAGAGCCCCCCCGCGAAAAAGAAGACGTTAAGAGAGGAAGATAATCCGAGATCGAATTAGCATGGGTCCACCAACGGTGGAGGACGCAGGGGGGGGGGAGGGAGAAGAAAAGAAGGAGAGACCGATCCGCGCACCACAATAGCGCCGTGTACATGGCAGCGATCCAAAAAGCGGCGGGATCGACCGCCAGCGGGAAGAAGAGATCTCCCCGATCGATTGCGCAAGCAAATGCCTGCGCGCGAAATGAGGAAGAGGAAAAAACGAGCGAGGGAGGTAGAGAGAGAGAGAGAGAGAGCGAGAGAGCGAGAGAGAGAGAGAGAGAGAGAGAGAGAGAGAGAGAGAGAGAGAGAGAGAGAGAGAGAGAGAGAAGAGCAGGAAGAAGAAGGAAACGAAGAAGACGAGGAAGAACGGGGTGGGGGGTGGGGGGTGGGGGGAAGCCGATTAAGTCACCTGCGGAGAATTGTGTGTAACGTGGAAGATGCAACGGTACGAGCAAAACGCAGCCATTCGCGGTGCCATTCGCCGACGTGCGATGGTTGCCAGCGCGGGGTTCTATAGATAGATCGTTGGAGGATAAGCCGCTTGGTGGACGTAAGAAAATAGTAATTACGGCCACGATCGCCGTGGATAAGGGGAACAGAAAGAGAGAGAAAGAGAGAGAGAGAGAGAGAGAGAGAGAGAGAGAGAGAGAGAGAGAGAGAGAGAGAGAGAGAGAGAGAGAGAGAGAGAGACGGAGGATATAAAAGGATCGAGATGGCGCGCGGCGCGACCAACCGAGCGCATCCTCTTGTCTCGTTGAAGTTTCCTTTCTGCTCCGGACACTCAACGCGATCTCTCGCCGGAAGAGATTCTCTTCGCCCACAAAATGAGTAAAATTACCGAGTGCTTTAATGGAACGATTAATTTCACATTCGGTCGTTAACTTTCCCCCCTGCTCTTCCTTTTTCGGCCTGCGTTTGATCCTGCACTTTTGTGGTGCACGCGATACGATCGTATCGGCCCGCATCGTGTTTCAAATTTCATAGAGAGAGGACGACTGCGTTTATAGAGGATAGACCGACGTTTTGTGGTGCGGTAAAAAAAAAAGGAGCAAGCCGCCAATGAAGATGTCACGATGAAACATAATCCGCGTAAAAAGCGCGGTCGATATAGAAATTATCCGAGTACGGCAGATATCAAGAAGAAGAGAAACGAGAGCTGCGGATTGATCGCGCAGAAAAGAAACCCGTTGAGGCAGCGTCATTATTCTTTCTCTGCCTGTACGCTTTTCTTGCGACACGGTAATAAAGCAAGTCGTTTAGACCAAATGAATTTATGAACACGTCTCGGCTCTCTTGCCAGCGGACCGCCAATTGCCTCTTCAATGAGCGTTAACGCAGATAAATGGCTGGAGATAACAATCTTGCGTTCTTCGCGCGGCTACGATTCTTTCTTTTCTACGATTCCTCGCGGCGGCCAGTTCTTGCTCGAAATCAACGTGTCGTCGAAAAGCCGCTAATCGGGATTCTCGTACTCATTGGCAACGTCGTTGCGTTAGTCGCGCCAGCGATCAGAGTTCAAAGTTGGCTCTCGATTTCATGCCGGATTCCAGAACGAAAGCAATTATTACGCCCCATCACTCTCGGATCTTCTCTGACCGAAGGTAATGCAGAGCGAAGGTGCGATAAGGGAAGGATTAACTTAGCGTAAACTCGGAATCCGGGCGCTCCGGTAACACAACGGATGTATCGGATGTCCAGATCTCGCAACCTGCCGCTGCAACCGGGATTTTTCGTGGCCTGGCGCGACCCCCTCCCCCACTCGAGCGGGGCATATATCCGATAACGTTCATGGAGGTCCTTATTACGCCCAGCGGGGTCCCACGGGAGACTTTTAAGGATTCCCTCCCGTCGAGATATCCCATCGACGACGACGGCGTCGCGCGTGAGAATGCGCCCGTTTGCAAAAAGCGTTCGAGCGAACGACATTGCCGAACGCGCCAAGAGGTACGCAGTGTTAATTTGCCGCGATATGCGTAAACACAGGACAGATTACTCTTCAAGTAGCAATGTGCATGTCCGAAGGAATATGCGTGAATTTAAGGGGTGAATTTCACGACTGAGGAAAGAATTGTGCGAATCTGGAAATTTCGGGCGTCTCATAGCGATCGTGGAGTTCGATCGCTCGATGGAATTCTTGGAAAAGATCGGATTTAAGGTCGCGATGGTCCACGCAGGATGCACAGACCTGAGGAGTAACGACAATCCAGGAGACCGGCTGTCTCAGCCTGACGACGCAACGACGCAGGACGCGCAATATCGGCGGGAGGAAATTCCGATGAGAATAAAATGAAATGAAACGGAGAATACGCTTTATTAAGGTGGCCGGTCCTAGCGGTTATTAATAGGATTTATTCGAGGTCGGCGAACCGCCTTATCGCCGTTCGTTTGCTCGCTTTGTATGCGTCGCGCGACTGTCGGGTTAACTAATGCAACGTATTATTCCACGGACTCTGCGTATCCATCTTAACGGCACTTTCATTCAATGCGTTCCGTCGGTGCGCTATTAGACAACGCGCAGAAATTACACGCTGTACCGCGACGCGATATTAGTATCGTCCACCATAATGAACGTCCTTCCGACGTTGATTTAATATTTCACGCCGTTGCGCCATAATCGAGCCGGCGTCGTTCCTTTCTCGCCAGGCATTATTTATTATTCGACCGCGCGCGCGCGAATTAGTCGGCTCCGATGGAAACGCACTTCTCGGATTCAACGGAATTCCCTCGTAAAGGCATCCCGCGCGGAGCTTTCCCTCCCGGTTCCGCGTGCGTGTGACCCGAACTTGTTATCAGCCGGAAGGAGCGTAAATAGTCTTTGCAGAAATAATCCAAGTCCTCGATGAGGTCGGAATGAGTTTAGCTAACGCATCTCCCTTTTTCCCTGATATTGAAATTGTGCGAAGGGTGCAACGAGAGGTGCATCGTTAAGGGAAATAACAAGAGCGCAAGGGGGTGGGATTATCCGCGAAGCGGAATAAATGTGATAAGATGAGGAGATTCACCTGACTTGCCGACTCTGGGGCCGCCGAGGACGACCACCTTGATCCTATTTACGTTTGTCATCAGCTGCGTGGGTTAAGTGTCATTCGGGCTGGCATGACACATCGCCTCCGCGCCGGATGCACCAATTACATCACTTTGCACTTTACCGCGGCACTCACATCCGGGTCCTCCTCAAGGCACTGACCCACTCATGCACGCGGAAGAGCTCTCCCGAGTCCTCGCGACAATCGCGACGCGCTCCAATTGATTGCGGTGATCAGCAATCAGCGGCTCAGATCATCACTTCGCTTCGCGATTGCGGCAGATGTCATTCAAGAAATCATCTACGTATTCAGACGCTACGTTCGATCGAACCTTGTCCTTGACGCAAGTCAGTATCTGATTCCACTTGTTCGTTTCTGTCTTGCTTCTTGTTGCGTTACTGGTTGCTAGCTGTCGATTATCGATTTAAATCTGTAATTCCCCAGCGATGCTGAGCAACATGGACTCGGGATCTCTTGCAAGGCCTTAAAGAGCAAAGAGTAATCACAGGAGAGTCATAAGAAACCGAGAATAGACGATGTCCGATGGTGAAGATAATCGTTGATCGTTTTCCACTTGGGTCAGATGCTCGATCGCCGGGAGATATGAAATAATTATCAACTAAGTGACCTATTAATTCTTAATGAATTCGTAATGCGATGGCCGGCGATTATGACGATTAACGAGCAGCCAATCAACGTTCTTGCGTTCGACGTTCTCCAACTGACGAACGAATGTGAGCACGACAGCAATCTAGCGCACTCGAGCTGTTCCGTGCGCTGAGATCCTTAATGGCGCGATAAAACTCGTTAAGTAACACAGTCCCTTTTTCAGCCACGCGCTGATTTTCCACCGTGCCGCAGTGATTCACAATGAGCTGCGACCGCAGCTCCGGATTCGAATTCGATCGAGGATCGGCGCTCTCCTTTCCCGAAACCACCGCTGCGCGATTCGCCTTCGGCCTTCGTATCTAGGGATCGTAAAGCTGCTTTCCCGTGTCGGGCGATATTTATTTCGCCGCAGCGGAATAATTAGATTAGCGCGCTATCTTATCGCGCGATTTCGAAGACAACGGCGACAATTCCACCTGACGTGGAATCCTTCCCTCCGCTTGTCTCGCCTTCCCGTACCGACAAAGTACCGACGTCGAAGAGGAGCACCGTAACACTGCGGCTCCGCTTCTCGTGCGCTCGCTAATTACGCCGAATGCTGCATCGCTTGATTATTACAACAAACGCACCGCTTACGATACAATCGGTATCTCCGAGACGGCGATGATGCCACAACTCGCTATTTATTTTAACAGTTGCACGCCGGGAATTTCAGCTGTGATCCGCGGCTATCGAGCGACTCTGTCTCTCTCTCTCTCTCTCTCTATCACTCTCTCTCCCGCTCTCTCTGTTTTTCTCTCTTTCTTAATGAGCGTCGACATGTCACTCGTCTTGCGCGCTAATTAACCGTCTCTCGGCTTTCTTTGTTTATCATACAAAGGAAGCATAAGGGAAGCGTCCGCTTCCTCCTCCATCTGGACTTCTCCCAGGCTCCCCTCCTCCCTTCCTACCCCTCGCTTCACCGAATCTGCCTCCGGATGTGGCGGCTGCTCCTCCTCTCGTTCGCACCTGAGAAGTAAGGGCGGCTTCCGAGGCCGACTCGCCCGGCTCTTCCCGCGGCGGCTGACGCTACGCTGCGAATAACAACACAAGCAGCGATTCGAGAAATGCCGTCTCTCTGGTTCCATTTATAACGGGTCGTCGGCCTTCCTCCGCGTCTTCTAGCTTGGCGCCGCCGACACGTCGGCGATTACGAAAAAAAGACAGCCACGCACGCGCGCGCACCGGCGAACGCGGGCTCGCACGCGTTCTCGGCGAGCGAGCGAGCGAGGAGCGTGCAGAGGCGATGGTAGACGACGATTACCGCGAGAAAAGTAGGATGCGTTCGTGTGCCCGCGGCAACGTGCGGTGCTTTTGTTTTGATGCGCCGATATACGCGCTTTGCTCGATATCGCTCGACTGATTTTGAGTTTCAGCTCGCGAGGGATTTCATTGAGAAAAGGAGCCGCTGCTCCGCCAAACTGGAGCGCTTTTAATACAGTCTCGTCTGTACGACCGCGTTAACGACCGCATGATACTTTTTCGGGAGGAACCAAGACCATTACAGCGCTCGGGACTTCTCCAAAAAGACTTCCACCTTCGCGATCCACTTTCCATCGACGTCGCGCGGTCATTGCCGCGCATTAATTAAACGCTCTGCGTCTGCTTGGAATCTCCAAAATCAATTGGAGCGAGCGCGGAAAGATAACCGAGCGAGAGCAACTCTAATACGTACACGAAAAAAGAAAGAAAGAAAGAAAGCAAACGTAAAGTACACGCGACGAAGCAACGATTAACGTAATGATCAATAAGAGCAATAGCCGAGGAGGGGGAGGATGCGATCCGCGCGCGGTCGGGGGAATAATTAACATCGCGGAAAGAGA
This sequence comes from Eciton burchellii, assembly GCA_020341155.1. NCBI lineage: Eukaryota > Metazoa > Arthropoda > Insecta > Hymenoptera > Formicidae > Eciton > Eciton burchellii. Next base: position 3,338,332 of record JAHMML010000013.1, read on the forward strand.
TGCAGGACGCACTTGGGGGGATCCCCGAAGTATCTAGAAATCGCCAAGTCGCCGCTCGCTTCTCGCTCTCCTACGCTCTCCTACGCTTCAAGTGATATCTAAATCAGATAAAGCCTCCCGTGTCGCGTATTAAAGCTCGTTATCTTCCAGATCGCACCGCGAGACGATGTTGTTCGCGCAAGATTCTCGCAGCTCAACCTTATCGCCAGACACGTCACAGTGTTGGACAACAAAGCGCGACTGTGAATTCTAACGTGCGCTAAATTAAATTAAACGCGAGTGGAACAAATGGCGTTCCCGATAAGGGATTCGGGATTAATAGAGTCGCGCTGGAATTAATCGGCTGGGACCAATCAAACTGGCCTTTCGATCGCGATGAGAAGCGAGGAGGGAAATTCTTTCAATTGAAATCATCCGATCCGATCCGATCCGGCTTCGCCGGATTCGCCAACGACATGATAAAACGTGATTATAACACGTTCCGACGACACCGATGTTTTTTTCTTTTTTTTGATCCTGATGGCGTATTTGCGGAAATGTTACGTTTCGACGGACAACAAATACCAGCTCATTGATGATCGCCCGCTGCGGCACTAGCTCCACGTACAAATTTCCGACAAATCGGACAAATTTCACAATTGATTCGCATAAGATATGACATTTGCATTTCGCGCACTTCCGATGCGCGATTGTCTCTGATTTTCTTTTTTTTTTTTCGCGAGATGTTCCGTACTTTCAAGCCGTAGATTCCGAATTGTGGCAAATCAAACGAATCACGTTGGACAATGTCCAACTGGAATTACTGGCCGAGACGAGCTTCGCTGAATTAATTCAATCCGATATCTCGCCGTCACTGCGCGTGATCGATTACGTGTCCTGTTCTGGATCTCGTACTTATCTACTTAAATTTCGGCACATGTCACGAATGTGTTTCTACGTGTCAGCCGCGTGAGTGGAAATCGACTCGCGATGGAAGAGCGTAATAGGAAACCGCGTATCGCTAGCTAGCTCGCGGTATATGCAGATATGCCGATTGTTTATTTAAACGAATTGATTATCTCCCGGGCGTAATCGCGATGTTCCGCATCCGCCAAAGAGGATTGGCTCCGATGCTATCGAGTAGCGACTGTTAGCGACCAACGTAATATCGCCTATCAGACGCCTGTCGGTATGCAAATTATGGCGATTTCAGAGAACGATTTCAGAGGCTATCAAGATTTGGGAGGCAGAGAAACAAGCGGTTTAAATTCCGTTTAAAGTTTACGCTAAACGAATTAATCTCCGCTTCGTTGCTTCGTCCAGATCGAAGGCGGCATACGCGCTTTCGCGAAGGCGATTTCGATTAGCGCGCCCAAAGTTTTGCGTCAACTGCGGTATTGTCGATTAGCGGCATAATCGCCAATCGCATTAGTCACATCGAGGAAGGCCGACGATCCGTGAATTAAGTAATATATTACGAGTTGTCGAGCGTTCACCAAGACACTTCAGGGAGCACGGCATGTCGGATCGATCGAACTGCGGCACGATTTAATGAGAGAACTGGCTTTTGCAATAATCCTCAGCTTTCAGGTGACTTCTTCGAGCCCTCACCGAGCACTGAAATCTCTTGGCGAGCTCTCTGAGCCGGATGATAATTACCTGCTAACGACAACAACACTCCTCGTGCAACTCGACGTGAATCCGGCAACTACGATTCGCCAAATCGAACACGACTCGTCAATCGCGGTTCAGCCGCGATGTAGCGTCATCGGGGCGAGGCAAGTGTCTAAGGCTTCAGAACGCGACGACACTGAGAGAAACGAGCCGCTACTGGCTCTCGCCGGGCACTGCTCGATCCGATTATAATTCCTGGATCACATCTCGCTGCCCGCGAGATCCGATCGTACGTAACTCGCCGAGCGCAGTGGCTCGCACTCGAGAACGGCACGGCGATGATCCCGAGAGGAAATACACAACTGCTGAGAAGAGAGCACAACTCCGAAATGGGCCCACTAGAGAGAGAGAGAGAGAGAGAGAGAGAGAGAGAAAGGAAGAGAGAGAAAGAGAGAGAAAGAGAGAGAGAGAGAGAGAGAGAGAGAGAGAGAGAGAGAGAGAGGTACACAGCTTGCCGCTGGAAGGAGCCGCGATTCGCACACGATGCTTACGAAGCGGAATTTCGGGCGAGTGCAACGGGACGACGAATGCACCGCGCGCGAAATGTGCACTTGACGGCAAGAGGGAACGGCTCGCTCGCAGGCGAGAAGGGGGGGGGAGAGAAAAAGAGAGAGAGAGAGATAGACAGACAGACAGAGAGATAGAGAGAGAGAGAGAGAGAGAGAGAGAGAGAGAGAGAGAGAGAGAGAGAGAGAGAAAGAGAGAGAGAGAGAGAGGGAGAGGGAATAAAACGGACGTAGCACACTCTCCACTCTCAGCGAGCGCTCGCCGGCNGAGAGAGAGAGAGATAGACAGACAGACAGAGAGAGAGAGAGAGAGAGAGAGAGAGAGAGAGAGAGAGAGAGAGAGAGAGAGAGAGAGAGAGAGAGAGAGAGAGAGAGAGGGAGAGGGAATAAAACGCGCGTGGCACACTCTCCACTCTCAGCGAGCGCTCGCCGGCGAATGCGCGACGCTCGCGGCCGCCTCGTCTAATATGCACTTGGCTGCGCTCGCTCGCTCGCTCGTTCGCTCACCGGCACGGCGACGACCCGACGATGACGATGACGACGACGACGATGACTACACACCTCCTTCGTCCGCCGTGTACTGCCGCGCGTTGCGTTGCGGCGAGCTACACTACAAGCCGACTGCCGTGTTAACAGGTAAGCGTGCGCGCGGACCGAGCGCCGGTGCACGAGCGCGTGTCCGCGAGAGGAGAGGAGATCCTGCTCTCCCGCGCGCATACGTACGATCCCGGGACGCCGCGCGCGCGCACGCGCGATGCGGGAATGCGAGATGCGCGGTCGACGAAGGTGGAAACGCGAATTTATCTTCCTTAGGGATGCGCTGCAAGGCGAGCTTTGAGAATTAATCGCCCCCTCGCGGAAGAAGAATTTTTCTCTAAACGCGACTTATCGAATGTTTCCCAGGGGGTTACCGTAGCCAGGAATTTCACTTATTTCTCTAGTGATTCCGTGTCAAGTTCAGTTTGGAAGATCCGCGAAAAACGCACGGCAGACCAAGTGCAGAGAGATATCGAGTCATCCTGCTCCGCTGGGGGAATCCCCGAAGATGCGTTATCCGAACGACAAGCGATTTACGGTTTCACGTTCGTCACGTGAGATTCGGAAAAACTTTTCTGAAGCATTTTCATTCGGCGAAGCTTCGAGATGCTATATTAATTAAGAAAAGCGAAGATGTATTTTCTTCGGGCTATCTACATTCCTCTCAGAGAATTCGAACGATTTGGCGCTGAAAAGAACTCGGAGAGCGGCTTGTATCTCGGATTATCGATCGTCAGGAGGAAAGAGGCAAGTGCAAGAAAATCAACAACTGGCGTATCCCTGGCAACCTGACGAATTAAAGAGCGCGTCGGGAAGCGGAGAGACAACCGTCGAGTCGAGTAGTAATTGAAACGTGATTGGCATGCGCTCTCGGAGATCGTTCAACGCGAATCCGGTTCGATCGCTACTCAACCGCTATTCAAGCGTTGTCTCCGCCGACACAGCGCATACTAGGATAAGGCGCACGTTTCGAGGTGTAATCTTCGGGAACGTTCGCCGTATCTGTCATCATGAGCAAGGAGGAGATAAATGTAGTTAAGGTGGTGAAACCCGAGAGGAAAACTTCTCTGCTCGAGAAGTACAATATACCGATCGACCAGCTCTCGTACGAGTTCATATCGCGGTGCACCGATGGGAAAACTCTGGAGCGAATCGTTCTCATTCTGCGGTGAGTTTCTCGCGGAGAAGCGCCCGGCACTCGGAAAAATGTAGAATGTTGGCGTATTAGCGCGCGTATTAAATGCCGCTCCATTTTACGGCCGCGTTTCGACACGATCCTTCGGCTGAGCAGATCCACGAGATTACTTCCTAAAGATATTATTGATTCGCCATACCGGCGCTTCCTTCTTTGCGTATCTGCCGTGCCTAGTCCCTAGCTGTGTTATGATAATCGCAATACGCAGCGATAATTTTTAGCCTTGGCGCTAATCGTGGATCTGCGATCTCGCCGCTTAAGGAGCCATTAAGCCCGTTATTTTCCGGCACGTTTATTAACGATTTGTCATAAATGTCTCTGCGTGCGGTTTAATACCAGTTCTGGCGAGGAAGGGATATATCCAGATTTGACGAGGCACGCGGAGGAACATCTCGCCAAGATTAAACCGCTGAGCGTCGTTTTGAGGAAGGCGGAGCCAGCTTTGAGACGAAATATGCTGAATGCCAGGCAACGACAGGAAATCGACGACGACATCAGCAGTTGGACGTGCGAGATGCAATCTCGCGAGAAGGATCTGAACGAGGGGAAAGCCAACCTCATCAGCGGTCTGCATTCGCAGCCGGGAATTCGTCAGATCAAGTTGGACGCCACTAAAGTATATCGACGCGATGACCTTCTATTGAAACGTTATCATTACGTTTCCGCTAGCCAATTGCCAATATCTGCCGTATTTTGTCGTCGCGACGCGTGTCTCCGCATTAATTCTCCATTTTTAATCGCAATCGGTATTCAAGGTTTGAGTTAGTTATATCGCAACGATAGCGATTGATTATTAGTTCGCTTGATGCTATAAACGTGGCTATATATGTGAGCATTACTCAGGCAAAATTGCGAATAAATAATACAAACTTGTTCACGCATCGCATTTTAAGGACAAAAAGATGAGAGCCGGCGATAAAAAGAGCGATAAGCCGAAACGAATATCTTCATGTGACTACGCAGCCTGGGATAAATATGACGTCGACACGGAAATGAACAGGATAGACCTGCAGGACGAGCAGCGGCAGGCCGAAATGAAGAGAATCCAGGAACGACGAAAGCAGCTGGATAAAACGAATAAGGCGACACTCGATAAAACAGCATTCGATAAATGTAAGTTCGTAAAGCGAAACTTGTCGGAAAAACAACGGCCAACGGAGAAGCGGAATCATGAATCTGCAGGATGCTCCAGATAGCGTATACATCTGATAAATCTTGATTTATGATTTTAATACCTCATTCATCTCTTGCTATTTTTAACGGAATTGCGCATCTCGCGCGATTAAATCCATTAAATCTTTTAATCTGTTACCAGCTTCGTTAACTGGTACGGAGGTAGACGTCTTAGCAGCACAAGAGAGAGAAAAGGGAAATGAAGCTTTCAGAGCGGCTGATTACGAGGAAGCCCTTCGGCATTACAACGCCAGCATCGATGTTGACTCGAATCTAAACGCTTATAACAATCGCGCGATGACATGTAAGCGAGTCGAGTCTTTGATTATCTGGATTAATAATCATACGCGATAAAAGTGTAATCTCTCGATATTTTCTTGATAAAGAGTATCTTAATTATAAATTTCATTTGTAGTTAAAATAAATATATAAATACATAAATATATTTATAAATAATTATAAATTTAATTATAAATAACGTTTCCTTTGAAAATGAAATTCTTAAGAGGAATATCTTTTGATATTACAATTTACAATTCATCAAACTAATTCTATAATGTATAATAAAGTTTCATTGGCTTAATATGTATTCTATTTAGTTATAAAGCTACAACATTACGAGAAAGCGCTTAATGACTGCAACATCGTACTTAGCATGGATTACAAAAATATTAAAGGACTTCTTCGTCGGGCATTAGCCTTGGAACACCTTGAAAAGGCATACGAGGTATGAAAATTATATATATATATATATATATATATATATATATATATATAACGCATGCACATGCGTATATACATTGTTATTGTATATTAATTTACGATTTGTAATAAATATTAAGTAATTTAATATAATAATTAAAGTTTTGTGATTCTCTAGTCTTTCATTTTTAATATAAATTAATAGATGTAAAATCTTTCGTTTATTGCATTACATAAATTTTAAAGATTATCCATGATTTATTATTAAATTAAAAATTGCAGAGGCTAAAAAGAGGCAGTTTAGAATAAAAAAAATTATTTAAGAGAAATTTTAAGTAAACAAATTTATTTCAGTTCTTTATCCGTATCAGTTCTTTAACACTATCTAATATATGTATATATTCTTTTCATATAATTATACCTAAATTATATAAATGCGTATAATTAAAATATTTTCTGTAGGCTTTAGTAGATTATGAAGCCGTCTTAAAAATAGAGCCAACTAACAAAACGGCAATATCCGGTGTGAACAAACTGAGAAAACCAGGCGAATCGCGAAAAATAAGGTAGCATGATTGATTCATCAAGTTTGACCGTTTCAATTTTTGCACGCGAAATATTAAAATTATATTCAATCACTTTAAACACCGAAGTGAACTAGAGACAATAATATTTTCTAACATTGTGCTTATCTGACAATAATCCAAAGAGGCATAAAGCATTATGCGCTGTCATTAAATTCCAGGATGAATATAGAAGAAAACATCAATGAGGACGATGAATACAAGGTCGAGCAGATAAAACCAGGGAGAATCATAAAAACGAACAGTACGGAATGTCCGAAACAGCGTATTAACAACGATATATGTTATTGCGACAGAGCGCCAGGCTCATCGCGAAATATTGCGACGAAACCACACGTAAAAACGAGTTACTGCGTCGAAGCTGAGAGCAACAAAGCAACAGCAGCGGATGCCGTGGCAAATAAAAGCAAGGGGAAAATTACACGCGACTCTTCGAGCGGCAATAAATTATCACCTGTTGCGAAAGATTTCGGCAGCAGAAATAAAACGTCCGCGTCGCAAGGCGCTAATAGAAATGAAGACATTTCTATGATCTTTCCCGAGTCATTTAACAGGTCACGCGATACGGAGGGCAGCCTGAAGAAATCTATCTTCTCGTGCATATCTTCACCTCGTAAGGCAAAACCTTCTACTGTTATCATCGAGGAGCTTCCAAACGATGAAATATGCGAAAAGTCGAAAGCTGGAAATTCTGGAAAAACCAAAGTAAAACTGAAGAAGAAAGCTGACGCGAAAGAAGAGAAGAATACGCCGATAAGAGAATCATGCATGAATAAAAATAAGAAATTATCCTCCCCTAGAAAGGCAAACCCTGTTAAAACGAGTTCAGTACCGAATAAGATTGAGATGCTTAATGAATATGAAAAATCGGATAGAATCAATAATTCTCGAGAGATGAAAATGGAAATGAAGAAAGAAACGGGTCTGGAAAAAGGGACGAATGTACTGACGGGGAAATTGGACGAAAATAGAAATTCGTTTTCCCTTGAGAAAGAAAACAAGACCAAAATGTCGAGTCTAACGTCGAAGATTCATTCGAGAAATGAGTCAAGTTACAAGGAAAGTTACAACAAAAAGTTATCGGAAATGGATCTTGAGGTATGATTTAAGAGGAACGTACTTGCGTAATTCAAAGAACATGAAAACAATATCTGCTTTTATTTACAGAAGCTAGAGCATATCGAATCGCCTTATGAATTTCTACGTTTGTGGCAATCGCTGAAGGATGACGCTAATTTGACGTTACATGCGAAACTTTTGCGAATTGTGCCGCACAAGGATATAAATAAAAGTAAGTAGATTGATTATCAGTATTAATGAATACTGAATAATGAAAATAATTCACGCTGAGGTCTGATTAGTGAATGTATTGTAAAGAATCGCCATCCATTTTTGTTACGACCGATTATTCTGTTAAATAAATCTCGTATGAACTGAAGATACCTAAAGGGCCAATAATTATCTTTCTATTGCACAGTATAATGCTATTTTTACCGTGAAACAATTTTTATCTGAATTATTTCACAGTTATAGGCAATAAATTGGATGCGACGATGTTCAGTCTTATCTTGCGCTGCTTGGAGCAACAATTTTGCACACCGAAAGACACAGATCTGGTCGCGAATTTGCTGTGTTCGTTAAGCCGATTGGATCGATTCTCCATCGTTCACATGTTTATGGATTCTAATGATAAGAAAGGTGAAAATAATTGAAGGAATAGCATAACATTATATGCGTAACTATCTTAGCGAAGTGTGCGAAATGTTTTCGCGCTCTCGTACAGTCGATCTACTTGATTCGATAACTCGAAATTAATTTCCACAACTTATTTTACAGTCCTAGGGAATATATTGCGTTTTCTGGAAAAGGAGAATTCACCCAAAGCCTCGCAATTGCGACGAATCTACATCACTTGAAACACCAGCATCATCGAGTGCATCATCGGTATGCAAATTTAGCATCTTTTTAAAACCAAGTGAGACGGATTTTTGACTCATTATATCAGTTACAAGTATAACGCATCAATATAATCGTCAACCGTATAAAACAAGCAAGAATATCTTTCATCCTCGTTAGCAGAATCTTGTTGACTTTTACGATACATTTTCATAATACACTCCACACACGTGAACACTATTCAAGTTTCAACGGATATCAGTTCATCGGAACGTATTGCGAATAGAAAGATCGATCACAGACAGCCGAATTGATTAATATTAAAACAATCATCATGCTGCTTCATGCGGCACTTCCATTCGCGCGTCAAGATAACGCAGATATTTAAAAAGTGTCATGGCAGACGCCGACAGCTCGAGTTCAAACAGATGGCGCCATCTTGTGAGAAATTCTTAGCGGTGATTTCTCTCGACGATCTAACGTCAATAATTTTTTAATGTTGAACACACATAACGGCACTCGTGTTTGTTCATCGAATGAATAGCGAGAAGATATGTGCAAATGCGTTTACTTACGAGTTCTGTATGATATCCCATAAAGCGGAAGGCACCATGCAGGGTAGATCACAAATCACGAATCACAAAAATGTGTGAATGAATTAATACACTAAATTATTACACCAAAATTCACTATGCAAGATTCATACGAGATACGCGAATGCGGAATTCGAACGGAGTAAGCGAATTATGATACTGAAATACTGAACACCGGGAATGTCCAACGCGAGTCACTGGCGCCGAAAATTTGAGAAGTATCATGGCGGATATCTCAATATCGCGATGTCTCGAGCAGGTAGCGTCTCCGATTATAAAGAATTCACTATAACGATTCTTTGTGTTTGTTTACCACACTATTTTGCGATATTGCGAATCTCGAAATGCGATTATAACACTAATCAGATGAGCGAATAACGCTATACGTATATGAAACGCGCAAATTCCATCAAGTTTTCTACTAACACTCAACGGACACTGCCGATTGTGAACATCAACGAACACGCTGCTCGCGTATTACTTAATAGCGTCAAATCATTTAATAACTCGACTAATCACTGGATTTAACACTTTAGACACTCTTTTATTCGCGGAATTCATGGAAAACGCGATAAAAAAACGCGGAGTAATTCACAACTCGATCGCGGCGTTCGGGCGCTCAGCGCGACTAATCAGTGACTACAAAATTCAAGTGTCACGTGACGCGCCAAACTTCACACATCTTTCTCGAGATTAATTTTTCTAACATAATTTCATATAATTTCTTAATAAAATTATTTAACGTGATAATATTGTCGGAATAGCGGAATTGTAATATAACTCACATTAAAATATGAAATTTTCTCGAGTATAGATAATTAAAATATTCACATTTAGCAATTTACTTGCACAAGAAACATCGATATCTCGAATATTCGATTTTAAATGTAATCCGGTCAACTTCAAATTTCCTTTGCAAAAATATTCATTTTGTTATGATTAGGAATCAAAGTATATTGTGTTCTAATTATTATATCTCCAAACGATTATTAATATGTATTTAATATCATATGCATTAATATTATTTATATAATTTGCAATAAATTAAATCATATTAGATTAATAAAGAATGTATGAAACAATAAAAAAAACTTCCCTTGTTTCTCCCTTTCTGTCTCTTCTTCTTCTTTTGTCTGTTTCTTTTCTCTGTTTAACTTCGTTTCTTTTGTAAAACAATGAATCGATTAATGAAAAAGATAAAATTATATAAATATCATATTGATTAAATAGAAAAAGAAAAAAAATTTAAGTTACTTATGGAGGAGCTGGGATTTGAACCCAGGACTTTCAGCATGCGAAGCAGACACTCTACCACTGAGTTACACCCCCACTTACATGTTACATAGTTCTCTAAAGTATAAGAAATACATAGCTATACATATCTTTTTATAATTTTTATAATTTTACAAAATTTAAATTGTGCAATAATGTGACATTATCAAAATATTATTTTATTAATTATCTGTCTGTCTGTTAAAACGAATAGTGCACGAATAGAGAACTATTTTGTATGATACCGAAAATCATTATTAAATACAAATTAACATTAATTATTTCCTATCAGAAGAATAAGAAATAGATTTTTCAACTATTTAAACTACAACTAACAGATTTAATTCCCGTTCGGATAGCGTTCACTTTGAACAGCTTCAGTGCGTGAGCGTCCAAAGCGAATGCAGCCTCCGAAAGATCCAATAGCAGCACTGCCAACGTATTGGCACGACTCGCGTAAATTGCAGAGGCAATTGGAATGATGCTGGCGAAGATTGGCCGTACTGTGCACGGCGACATCATCCGCGCCCCGCGGATATGTATTATTGATGTGCTAACCTATACAACGGAGTAACGCTCGGCATTCCGTCGTTAGTCCTGCGAAATACTCGTCTGTCATCGTATGCTCGGCGAGTAGTCGCGAGCGAGGAACGCGCGCGACCATCGTTGCTCGTATCGCTGTGCACCGCGTCGCGTTGCGAATTCTCTCATCAACACTGGCCTGAGATGCGAGCGTCTTCCAGAGCATAACTGTCATTGCACGTCACTCGTCGCCCGCTCTCGCGGATTTCGAATTCCGACGTTCGTGACGATACTTGGTCCATTCGCTCGCAGCGAAAGTCCGAGTACATTTGAGATCACTTGCGTTTCTTCCGATGGCCCGTGGTCATCCTAGTGCATATTGCTCGTACATGTCGTAAACTTTTCAGTTTTGTCTGAAACGTGCGGAAGTTTGTCACGCTTCTACTCGAATGTAAGTTCCAATGCGTTGGTTTTGGATATTACATTGAAGCGATTCGCAGATGAGCAATTTCGATAATTCTTGATTAATTACAAATCGCGACAATAAAGTCGATTATCGATGAGATATCACTTGTTGAGATATTTGTGGTATTAGGTAAACAGAATCGATTTATTCCAATGATATCATCGCCGATATTGTTATCGATTATCGGCGATGATCAGAGATAATCAGTTTATTTAAAATAATGCAAAAATATTAGATAAATGAAAAATTTCTTATTGTGTTTTTGTACTTTTCCATATTATCATAATTCTCATCTTTATCGATGTATCCAGGATCGAGGTTAGATAATACAACATAACAAAAATGCAATAACTATTTTTATAGGGAAGCATTTCTTACGAAATATGGATAAAATACTGTTGCTAGATGATAGTGTTTGAAAAATCAGACCCAATCTTGAATCTAGCCACAGAATTAGTGATTTTGGGAAAGGAACGCAACAACATCCATCACGGCTTTCACAGAAATGGTTGGATTGGCGGGCGGGGGRGGKCATCTCTATCCCYCSCCCCCCMTGCAGCCTAATACAGAATGTAAATATTTCTATAATGATCTTACATTTACATAATGACCTATATATGTCCTATATATTATATACAGTCTATGTCTGATACTCATTATCAACATTTCTATTATATATTTTATATAAGTATTCACAAGGTAAAGCAAAATTATTTCATTATTATTATTTTATTATATATTTATTCATATATATATATATATATATATAAATTACAAAACATAATAATCTTATATAAAAATAAAATATTATTGTGATTAAATAACTTAGAAATTATAAAAGTATATATTTGAGAGAGATTTCTCTAAATTGTTATTTTATATGTTCAAATACAGTAAGAGAGATGACGGGAATTGCACCTAATGCACCAACCAGTGCTGATGCCTGCTTGAGTATTGTACATTCATTAATGTGTCATCGTCAAGGTGGCGAAAGTGAAGGTTTCAGTAAACGTGCTATTGAGTCACTGGTGAAAAAATTAAAAGTAAATTCCATATTTATTATACGTTATTACAATTATAATACATTACATTATTATAATATTATAATATATGTACGAATAGTCCAAAGATAATATATAAGATAATTTTTATAATGTATAATATTTTTATAATGTATAACTTTCAGTGATGTGATTTTCTATTGTATTTTTTTATCAAGACAATTAGAGAATTTTTAATTGTTAAAAATAAATTAAAAATTTTATTAGGAGAAACGCGATGAATTGGACAGCTTGATCACTGCGATTACCACCAATGGTGCCCATCCTAGTAAATGTGTCACCATCCAGAGAACTCTCGATGGTCGATTGCAGGTAGCAGGACGTAAGGGTTTCCCACATGTTATCTATGCTCGCATATGGAGATGGCCCGATTTGCACAAGAACGAACTAAAACACGTGAAATACTGTCAGTTTGCGTTTGATCTAAAGTGCGATTCGGTATGCGTGAATCCATATCACTACGAGCGAGTGGTATCACCCGGCATAGGTACTTATGATATGTAATCTATAATTATAATATATTTTCAAGTTATTAAGTATGTGTTTTTGCATCTTATGTATACGTATATGTGTATATTTACTTTTCATGAACTTCTTGCTAATTTTTAATCTTGGTTATTAGCATGAACAATTTAATTGGATTCTATCGTTCGAAGTAATTCCTGATTATTATTATTCAACGAGGTAAAAGTGCAGCCTGGAATTACGAAAAAAACGAATAGAATGTTAGAGCAAATAATCAATTGTTGTGGTCTTCTTAGTGTCTTGATGGAATGGGTTGGTTTTTCCCGCACAGACCCGTTCTTTACAGACCTGTCCGGTTTAACTCTACAATCTGGCGTGGGTGTGGGTCCCGGTGGTAGACTGGTCAAGGATGAGTATACGGTTGGCGGCGGCGGTACCGCTGCTGCAGCAGCTGCAGCTGCAGTTGGTTCTGCGATGGACGTGGATGGTGAAATGAATCAAACGATCCAACATCATCCACCATCTCAGCCACCTGCTACAAACAACGCTCAACAAACTCAGCAAAGTTTCATACCAGGCTTACCGCCTCCCAACCCAAGTAAGTTTGATGTTGCAACTCAACTTTATTCCTGAAGTTTTTACTAAATTTTGACCAATTGACTTTATTGACTTTATATAGTGTTTAATATCATTGGATAGTAGTTCAATTTGATTTGAAGTCATTGCAGTTTTAACGGACACATGTCTTTACTTAAATATCAAGTGTTTAAATATATGAAATATTAATAAATCATCAAAATCCGAAGAATCGTAAAGTTAGCATGCGAGATATTACTAGCTATTAGGAAAATTGTGTAGATCATTATCTAATTGTGCTAAAATATACGTGCTACGAATTGATGCGCTCGATATGATTGTCAATTATTAAATTGATTATTAACGAATCAGCCGCTTTCATTGTCGCTATCGAATGTAGATTAGCAGGCAAGGATTTGCTTCGCAAATTTTTCTTTTTTTTGCGTAATTCGACTTTTTGTTTTGGCTTCATTGTTTTCTTTTACTTCTGATTGTTCGGCACAGCCAGTACTGAGGGTATGTTTAGCGCCGGTGGGGGTGGCAATAATGGTAATCCTCATGCTAAACTGGACGACAATAATTGCCCCAGGCAAACCTGGATCCCCACGCCTCATCACTCGGCAGGCCGTAACATGCATCATCGTACGTATTTCATTGTACAGCATTTAAGGAGCTTTCGATTATATGTCGCTGATTAGCCTTCGCTCAGTGTCGCTAGTGTATATTTTTTTTCATCATTCTTCAATTCGAATTGGAATTTCCTAAATCAATTTTAATGTCTTGAAAGATACTTGAATTAATAAAGATTATTTTTAAATTTATTGTAAGACGAAATCGCAGATTATATACAAAAATTAAAACCGAGATTCCCTTGATCAATTTGGTTCTTGATAATTAAAATTATCTATGAAAATTAGTAACACATTATTTGATGTCAGACTTTAAGCATCACTATAGTTGCATATATATCATTCCTAAGTTTAAAATTTTGTTTTAAAGAAGAATTTAAGAATCGTGAAATCTTTTTTAAAAAATTTTGATATTCTATATATAGTCATAATATAATCATATTAATATATGTTCGTTGAACAATCGAGTTCGTTCGCGTGACACTGTCATGACCTTATACCATGTGATCTGGCGATTCTGCTATTTGCGAATTCATCTCCTTTCGAATTCAAGCTCCTTTATTCGACAATATGCAAACAATATAATATATCAGATTCAAAGATATTCTATTGGAACAACCAAGATCCTTTTTTAGGAAATGCCGATTCGTGCGACGAACATTTCAGAACAATAACAGCGAGGGCCACGTTTATGCGTTTTGTATTTATGTTGCCTGCATCGTGTATGAATTTTAATTTTGCAGCAGTAGTACATCCAATGAGTCACACCGTAGGTAGCCAACAACAATCGCTAAACACTGCGTCCAGCGGAACATCTGGTGCGCAAATCTTGAACCCAGCGCAAGGACAATCAACCGCCGATACGTTCTACAGCACTACCACTCCTCCACAAGATATCAATCAGCCACCCACTGTCGACGCATTAGCGGCTTCTTTAGGTATATAATAAGCTCATAGCGCATCCATCAATTTAGAATCACCAATACGAGAATCACCATATCCTTTTAGATACGGATTCTGCAAGGACTTTGAATTTGGATCTTTGTCTTAATACTTTCGACACGAAATGGTTTTGGCATTTTTTCGGTCGTATACTTGGATCATATCTTTCTTTTTATTTAATTAGGCGAAGGACAGAGTTCACCAGTGTCACCTGTGCATCTTCACCATCCGAATGGTTTCCCCGTAGGTACGGCATCGTATAATTCGGGAGCACCGCAATGGACTGGCGCTAATACTCTCACATATACTCAAAGCATGCAACCGCCGGACCCTCGACATCTCCACACGACGTCATACTGTGAATATCGAATATGTTGAATTTATAAAAATTTCTCTGATTTCGGAGTGTAACGATAAAATTTTCAATCTAATAAATAGGGGGAAGTCATGGAAACGATGTGAGCGGTAATATCGGAGGATTGCTCTCTACACAACCAGCACCGGAATATTGGTGCTCCGTTGGCTATTTCGAATTAGATATTCAAGTCGGAGAGACATTCAAAGTCAGTAGTGGTTGTCCTACAGTTACTGTGGATGGATATGTAGATCCAAGTGGAGGGAATAGATTCTGTTTAGGTGCCTTGAGTAACGTGCACAGAACGGAACAAAGTGAAAGAGCACGTCTTCATATAGGTAATTGTTATCCTTATAATTATAGTAACTGAAAGATGTTTCCGAGAGATATTTGAAAAAATATCACATAACTGTTTGATCTAAATTAATATTTCAGGAAAAGGCGTTGTGTTGGATTTGAGAGGTGAAGGCGACGTCTGGTTGAGATGTCAAAGCGAACATAGCGTTTTTGTGCAGTCTTACTATCTGGATAGAGAGGCCGGTCGGGCACCTGGTGATGCAGTACACAAGATCTATCCTTCGGCATACATTAAAGTATTCGATTTAAGACAATGTCATAAACAGATGCGAGGCCAAGCTGCTACTGCTCAAGCTGCTGCTGCAGCACAAGCAGCAGCTGTTGCAGGTCATCTAACACATGGAGCACCCATTACTAAAAGTATGATTGATTAAAAAATTTGAAGATGCAAAAATGACAGTTTTTAATAACGTACGATTAGATATATTTGCTATATATATGAATAATGTAAATGATTATTATTCAGGTCTTAGTGCAGCTGCGGGAATTGGTGTTGACGATTTACGGCGGCTTTGTATCTTGCGTTTGAGTTTTGTTAAAGGATGGGGTCCGGATTATCCACGACAAAGCATAAAAGAAACTCCATGCTGGATTGAGGTACAATATAGCTTATTATCAAAACATGATCAAATAAATTTATTTTTAATCAATAAACGAAAAGAAAACAATATGAATATAATTTAAACATAACATAACATAATATTTATCATAACTTAAACATAAAAAAACAGTATAAGTATTAATATCTTAATATATTTCAATCTTCTTTTAATTAAATATCTATATATAATTTAATTTAAATTAATAATTTATAGATATTTAATTTACAATAAACAAAATTAAAATGTATTAAAATATACTTAAAATTATGTATATATGATTTTAATCCATATTTTTCTCTTTTTTTAAATTCTTTCTTTTAGTTTCTTTTTGACCATGAAAATTTTCTGTTTTATTTTGCTATTATCATAGCACTGATTTTTTTAGGTACATTTACACAGAGCGCTTCAGTTATTGGACGAAGTGTTGCATACAATGCCTATTGATGGTCCACGAGCGATTGAATAATTTCATCGATTGGAAGAGGCATAAAGGAAAATGTTGAAGCATGATGAAACTGAAATTGCACAAACAAGCATTTGAATAATATAGATTTGATGATGCAAAAAATTGGACGAACCAAACATATGGGAATGATCAAACGATCTAGGCATGCTATTTCGCAGTAATAGAAGAGTTTACGGGGAGTTATTTATATATTTAACAACACGTGATATAATAACTTGTGTAGGACAGGGGTTCCCAAACTTAGTAGCGTTACAAATGATCTGCAGATACACAATATTTGTATCTCTATTCTAAAATTGTATATATTTTATAAATTTTTTACTATATATATATATATATATATTTTAACGCAGAGTGTGCAAAGTGAAATATTTTAGTTGTACACTCCTTTAGTAATATTTTTTGACAATAACTTTTATTTTAAAATGATTTTACTTTAATGTAGCTTTTTGTAATAGTGCTTTATATAATTTTCATTTTTATTTCATTTTTTTCATTTCTATTTTAGATACATCAAGATTATTTTTATTTATAACATGTAAAATTATAATTTTTTATTGCAAGTATTTAAAGGTGACTTTAAAGATATAAGTTTGTAAGTAAACGTTTACCAATCCCAGTTACAAATGATAATATAATAATCTCTCATATCATTGAAATGAAAGAAATATCAAATAATTAAATTAGATTGTCAAGAACAACTTTACATAACTCTTTTAATAGATATTCCTTTATATTATCGTTTCTTTCGTTTTTTCTTTTTTCTTTACTTGCACTTGAAAAATTCTTAGTTTGTGAACCCCTATTGTAGGATAAAACATGTGCCACGGCCTTGCACTACCATCAACGTACAAAAGTGAAGAAAACGTTATTTTTATTTAAAAAATGTAATTTTTTACGGAGAGGAGCTATGACGCATCTCACCGATGAAGAAGCAGAAGAAAATGAAATAACAGTCTTCTATTTTGCTAGACGCGTGACAGAAATTTCTCTAAACGCGCAGTCCGCTACGCCCAGTGATACCAGTTTCGGAACCGTTACAGGACCCTGTTCTTTGAGATTAGCTTTATAAGATAATTGAAATATTGTCTACACTTATTACTTATCATGAATATTAAGCTCAACATTTATATCGGACAACAGGAAGATCTTCGATTTCTGGATTTCTGGATTAGAGATCTAAAGTAGACGAGTGTCTCGATATCTTTAGATCTAAGTTTTGTAGGGATAAGGCTGAATATTAATGATTACAATAATACTTGAAAAGAAGAACATATAGGGATTTCAAATTTTGATAAAATCAAATGATCAAAATCTGAAATCTCAGAATGTCAAGAATCTTGAAATCCAGATATCTTTAGACTCCAGAGATCTCAGAGTCCAGGAATCTTAATGTCCGAGGGTCTAAAAATCCCAGGATATAAGGGTCCCAGGACATAATTATCTTTACACATGCGTGTATTATTACAATAGAGAAATTTTCTCTAAAGACACAGTACTTTTCTGCCAAGTAGCAAATATAAATGATTTATAAGGATCACATATATATACATGCAGGTACACAGTCATAATAATCCTTAGTAACGATACATTTTTTACATTTAAATTCAAATAGAGAAGATATATCATAATGTTTTCCTGATTTGTGAGAAGAGATCATACTTAGAAGTTTTATTTATCACAGTTTGTATAGACATAGTTATAGCGATTGCATTGGCAGACTTTTTGATATAGTGGCGTTATAATTATTTGTTTATTACGAATGGATAATATAATTTATTATCTGTTTTACAGTTTATAACCAAAAACTATTTTACTATAGAGATCTTGCAAGGTTCTAATGAGCATTTTTGTTCTTCTTTTTCATTTCTTCGTTTTATCAAATAAAATCTTTTAATTTCTTAGTTATTATTGATCATCATCATTATTATTATCATTATTTTGCGGTTATTGGAGAAGATAAGTTGAGGATTTTTGAAAGAAATGTGACATGTACAATTTTGTATATGTAGAAATCTGAAAATAAAATTTTAAGTATAATCTGAAGTAAAATCTGAAAATTTTGTGACAAAAAAGTGAACCTTTGAACGATCTATATTTGCATGTCTCACTTGCCCATTGCGACTTGAAGAAATTAATTGAAAATTTTATTTCGTTTAATTAAAACGAATTAATCTCCGATTGCATATCTTCTCTAATCAACCGCCGAATGTTATTACTATTACAACGGTAGTACTTGTTGAATAATTATACCTACTGTTTATCAACTATTTTATTAAGATATAGTCGTACAAAATATTCTTATATATACATTTGATAATATTATGACATAAAGGGGAAGAGAGAGAGAGAAAGAGAAAATGATTAAGGATGAAAAATAGAAGAAAAGTTGACCAAATTCGATAGTATGTATGCACAAGGTGCATCCAAGGACTATCAAGAATGACATCTTTGTCTTGCATCTTGTGCATATTTACTCCATGTATGTATGCTATTTTATTTTAATCGATTGTATCAACGATAAAGAAGAAAACAAAAAATATTTAATGTTTATGATACGATAGTATCTACCAATTTTCTCGCTTCTTTGTTGCAATTCAGCCTTCGTGTCGTGAAGTGAATGAATTTTTGATGATTCGGGAAAAGTAGTTTGGAAAAGAGAAACGAGAATTAAACGTTACCGTTTAAGATAAGTTCGAGAAGAAACAAAGAAAACTTGCACTATGAATATATAGAAGCAGTCCGGCGATTACTATATTATTTTTTGGATAGGATCTTCTGACAGGCTTAAAGAGATTGTTTGAGAAATCTTCGATTAAAGAGAAAAATAATTTAGTAATCACAGGATGTCCTGTACACAAATGCCTTCCTTTGATCGACCAATAAAGTGTACACACAGCTCAAGTATATTGTCGACAGGAGATTCTTGCTTACAGCCAAGATAGAAACACATGTGCCATCGTTTTCATGCATACTAAGGACAGATATGTAAAACTTAGGACTTTTTACAAGACTGCATTTTTAACTCCAGAGCGCGGCTACGTGACCGCAGATCTAAACTCCCGTTGAATTAAGAATCTAGATTCTCGATCGCAGTGTAATATTTTCGAGGATAGCCGGGAACTCATAGGTCTAAGGATCCGAAAAGTTCAGACTTCTACAAGATTGTAAGGATGTTAAAGTCCAGATAAACAGCTCCGAGGCTCTAAAGATCTGCTACGATTCCAAATATTTAGAAGTCTAAGCTGCGAAGGTTCTACGAACTTGCAATTCCGTGGTTCTAAACATGCGAGTTCTAATGATAATCTGATAATTGCGGTGCTTATGTTCTGATAAGAATAGGGAGGAAGAGGAAGAGAAAGGAAGAGAAAAAACGAAAAATTACAAATTTCTTCATACATGCATTATACCGCTTAAGAACGAGATGCGAAGAGATTTGAGAATCTCTCAAATTGGCGAATGAAGGGCTCACATACGCACATATATTGATATGCTAATGAAATTACTTCGTTTGTCGATTCGCAGTTAAACATTCTTGATAAAGACATTTAAATATAAATATAACAATCGATAAAACAATCTAGATCCTCAATAGTCACTGTTCTATACATGAGATACTGCCAGCGAACTTTATGAATCTTGCTTCCGAACGAATGTAATCTTCAAGATCAGATCAGAAGATTCTGCGCAAATTAAATAACAAAGGATCATAATTGAATCATTCGTTGAATATAATTTTTCATGTTTTCTATATGATCATCGCAATTACTGGCGTAGATTCTTCGAATGTACAACAACCGTATTGTCCAGAGCCCTTCAATTCCAAGATCTCATCGAGACGAGAACTGCGAAATGCTTGTTAAGAACGCCTTCGTTGAGAATTACTGCGAAAGAGATGGATTGTTTCTCTTTTTTACTTGCATTTCTTTAAAAAAGAGCAAAAAAAAACTGTCTGTGTCTAAGCCAAAGATACCCCGATGATACAATGTTATAACACGCTACGTTAAAAATATATAACGATTTTCGATTTCGCGCTGGGCGTTCCGAGAAAAAAAGAAAAGAAAAGGAAAAACGAAAGACGCGGCGACGACGAAAAATTTTGTAAATTTCGATTGATCAGGATATTTAGAGATATAAATCGTTATGTTAGGGAACAGAAAGAGATGAAAGAGAAGAAGAAAGAGATGAGCTCTTTCACGCTAAACAGACTCTGAATTCTTTGGAACGCCCTGCGTACGAGATGTAATTATCCTTATGTAATTATTTTCGTTTAATTATGATGCAGGTAGAATTACATATATCGCAATCCCGTTCGATTTGCAATAGATCTTAATTGTGCATTTAACAAGTGCATCAAATTACGTTTGATCCGCAAAATGGCGTAATAAGAAAAGAAGAAGAACAAGATTGTATAGATACAAATTGATATCTGTGATTATCGTCGATGCAGATATATTTTAAGTAATTTCTACAGCGTTCAGGCATATTTGTAAAAAAAATAAACAGAGGAGGGAAGAAAGAAAAAAAAACAGTAACAATAATAATTACGTACGGCGATAATACTTTTAGAACGATTGTTGAGATAAGATTTATCTGTGTTTGTGTTGGATGCATATTGTCGTGCTGCGTGGTAAAACGAGGAGGGTTAATTAGTTACGTATTAATTATAATGAAGATGATTAGGATAACAATTAATATATAATGCGAGCACTATTATTGTTTCGAAAGGAAAAGAGAAAAGAGAGTAAAACCATAGGAAAGGACTCGAATGAATGTGTTTTGCGGAATCCTTTTGTTGTTGTATATTATAGATACGTCGCATTATTATACACGATCATTTTCAATAAACATATTCTATAAATTACGCTTATTTCTCTTTTGGTGCACATTCCTGGTGCATCCAGATTTTATTTCTGCCAAAAATTTTGCCTGACAGTATTTACTTTTAATATAATTATAATTTAATTATATAATTTAATAATATAATATCGCATTCAGCGATAATGTAATATACGATTCATAGGCGTGAAAATTAAGAAAAAGCACGTGCGATATAATTAGTTACAACGTTATGTGCATTCCGACATACGTAAATACGCAGGCGCATAATATGATTGAATTAGAGCAAGAGAGATGAGAGAAAGAGAATATATCAGTTAACATAACCTCCTTTTAAAGGAATTTAAGTAACATAATCGAACGGGGGCGAGGTAGTATTCAAATATTTACTTTAATTCTGGGAAATATATTATGGTATTTATAATGCATATTTAATATGCATATTTAATATTCCCCAGTTTCACATAAGATTGTTAATAACGTACTTTTTATTTCTTAATTTAAGAATTCGCTCATAAAACACAGCGCGGTATCGTGTTGTCAAAAAGTATGAGTCGTATGTTAAATATTTTTAGCTAAAATTGTATTTTGAATAGATACAAATTTAATAATGGTAATTAGTTAACGTAAGAATAACATAACGAATTTAAATATTAAAAATGACCGCATTAGAATAATAAGAATGCAAGATAGAAAGAGATAATATATGATAGTAAATAACAATAATAATAATGCAATTTTAGTAATAATAAATCTCTTTGTAGCTTCAAAAATGATACGGGCAATGCAAATAATAAATGCCAATACTCTAACGAGTATTATAGGATTCAGTGAGTCCTTTATCCCAAATTCTGTTTATACACAATGTATACGCTGGAAAAGAAAGCCAATCTGGTTACCCACAGCAAAATCTAAATTGTTCCGTGTACCAAAGAAACGCGTTGTACCTGTCGACGAGAATGAAGAGGCTAAACGTTTATATAATCATTATAGGACATATATGTCATCGCTAAGGTACATACATAAAATATGTACTAATATGGCTCTAATTATATTTCCATTTTTACATTTACTTGACTGACAAAATATTTAAAATCCTAGCTGTCATGTTCTTCGATCTCATATTCATAATATATTCTAGATCATATATGACACAAGACCATCTACAGAATATGAAGAAACAATTTGATGAATCAATTAGTCCAGAAATAGAAGATTTTGAAATGTGCAGCGCCATAAACGACAAATGGAATGCTGAAATAGCGAAGCAACGAGAGATCAGGATAGCAAAGATGAGGCAACGACGTAAGAAAGAAATCTTGCAAAGATTGGTAAAAGATGACAAGCAAAAGATGCAGTTGATGAAAACAATTGACAAAAAAATCAGAAAAGTCAAAATGGAAGCTCCTACGTTTATCACTGAAGAAAACATAGATGCGGCGATCGAAGAGTGTTTAGCAAATGTTATCAATCATAATCGCGCCCTGGATTTGGAGGGGAATTGGCATATAGGGAAGAGTCTTCCTACTTCATCTATTGAAGAAGTGCAAAAGTTATCTGTCAATGATTAATTTAAAAAAATTAATATTTAATATTATAATAAAAAATAATATTAAAAATTAATTCAATTACTCAGAAAAATAGAACAATATGATGTGATTTACATGGTTTAAAACTTTTTAGAGAGAGAGAGAGAGAGAGAGAGAGAGAGAGAGAGAGAGAGATCTTTGTTAAAAAAGAATGATAATTGGACGTAATTATTGTAATAATTTAATAAATATTCTGCGCAATTGTTTTTGATTGTATATATTTACACCTGGAAAATTAGATAATACGTAATTTGAATACATCATCAATACAGCATATCATTCAAAAAATAATTGTATATTACAATTTGTATATTATATAATAAAAGTAATAACAAATCTTATTACTAAATAAAAAACACTAAATAAAAAACACTATGTAATTTTCAAGATGCATAATATTTGTTATTTGTTATTACAATTACAAACTGATTGAATTTTATCATAAGTTAATTAAAATCAATTAATCTAGTTTTCACGGTTTTGGAAAAGATATAAAAAAATGCTTGAAATGATCTAGATAATTAGACCATGCTATTTTGGAACCATATCTTAGAACACCTCATTAAAACCGCGAGATTGGAGTACAACTTGACTGCATTCTTGACATATATATACATGTATATACATAAGCTACTACTTGCTGCTACATTTATCTGCTTCCTTTAATACAGTTCAAGCGTAGTCTTTCGCGAAGAGCGCGCCGATTCGCATCACTGATTTTGATCTCTTGATTTTTGAACAAAGAACAAATAAATCTTGTAATTCAAATTTCCGATCTGCGTTATTAACGAAAAGGGGTAAAAATCTTGTTTTTAAATTATTATTTAAAAATATTTTCATATTTTTCATGATATGTGAATATTTGGATTGAATAAGTAAAAATAATAAAACTTTATGTTGCACAGTTGTAAAATAGCATAAAATTATTTTATATTATAATATAATACAAAATAATTTATAATTTTTAGATAAAACTCTAGTTTCTTAAATAAAAAGCGGATTGAAAAAACATTCTTTTTTTCAAGGTTTCATTTTTTTATTATATTATTAAATAATTTTCTTTTTAAAGATTTTTTATTGAAATATAATTGTTTCAAAGACAAAATATCGATATTCTGGAATCAGTTTTCTAAAAAGTTGACAGAATTTTAATCATTCTATATTAGTAAAAATGTACAGTGTACACATGACATCGGGGAAATCTTCAGGGCGGCAAAAGAATTCGGTTGACGTGAATGAGATCGGAACATACGTAGGACGAAGGAAGGAATCAATCTCTCTAAAGTTGAAAAATTATATTCGTTCGCAATTTCAGCAAAATACTGTATTGGGTGAGTCGGGAAAATTTTAATGTTATATTTTATCTTTTTGATTATTGATTATCTAATTATTTTTTTCGCTAAATAATTATCAAAATTACATATAAAATGCGTAAATTAGATGCACGTATATAGCTTTCTGATGCATGAACTTTATTAGTTTATTATATATTAAAATATACAATATCTTGTAGTTTTAGTGTATAACTAAGAATAACAAGAAGAACACTTTTATATTATTGATTTAATAATTATTTTCTATATAATTTTTTATCTTTTATGTTACCTATTTTGTTAATTTCTATATAATATATGAGATATAATATATAAATTCTATATATGATATAAAAATTTTAACAATTTTTTTATGAAAAAAACATAAATTCTCCTTAGATTGCGCGAATAATAACTATATTACTTGATTAATATAACTATTACATTTTCGATCTATAAGATCTATAATCTATGTGCATTTTGCTTTCCTACTTCTTTTAGAGTCCTAAAAGATTTGTATCAAAACGGAACATTCAATGATGTGAAATAGGAAACATGCTCAAAAATAGATTGATTCTTATATCTCACAAGATGATATCGATTATTCGGATTCCGTTTCCATTCGCTATTGATTTCTTGGAAATAAATTCCTTCCAGTTTCAAGGTGATGAAATAATTGCGTTTTACTCGTTGTCGAAATGGAAAAATGAGTATGTCGGCGAATTGTGCCAGTAGTAATCCCGCGAAATAATTGCTGTATCGTCGTGCGACTCGTCCCAGTTTCAAGCCGGAATAGTAAGTCCGAAAATTCTTTCGCGGTTTAGAAACGAAAGAACCATGATTGCGGAAGAACAATTATCACTATGCGATTTTTTTGGAGAACGTTGTAAAATATTCTATTTGTAAACCACAATCCGTTAATTATTTATTTGCTATATTATGCTACATACTATGCTACTTAAGTCTTTGCCATATCTGGCGTATCCGGGATATCATCGATCTGATCGCTAATAACATTGCAGAATAGCGAATCCGAGACTTGAACATTCATGTCATCGCCGATGGATACTGATTCATATTGATTCATCCACACATCATTAATAGGAGCTTCGGGAGTATCATTGATACTCTCTTTCAATTCGTCATTACCGAGGATGTTGATCGTATGTGTCGTCATTGTCGTAGTCTGGTCGAGCAGGTTGTCGGATATATTTGTCATTCGCATACCCTGCGATGCATCGTTATATAGCATCCAATAAGGCGAAAAAGAATGCTGTCGGTGTTCGGCGGTGTATTTGCGTTCTGTCGAGCAACTGTTGTTTGTCAGACTGGATCGTTGCGAGACGATCGGTGCCACATAACAATATACGCAAGACGTTTGACTCAGCTTGGAGTAGTCCACCTGCTTCGAGATGTGGTAGTTGAGGATGTTCTCCAGATTGTTGCCAGCTTGGGCGGTCCATTTCGGCCAAAACGACTCCACTGTTCCTGATTGACGAAGTCGAGTGTTAATTAAAAATATTAGCAGATTTTTTTCGGGAAACATCTGTTCTTCGAAAAAAAATGACATATTATATATAAAAGAATAATGTATCCATAAAAATATTTTGTGGAAATATATATTTCGAATATTTTCTGTTTAACGCGGAGGAAAAAATTTATATTTACAATTATCTGTATTTATTTTCTATATTGTCTTTGACTTATGTTATCTGTATTTTTATTCATGATAATAAAAAATAAACAAGCAGAACAAACGCGCACCATTTGCCTGTCTCTGCAAATTCCCTACATCAATCTCCTGATTAACACAATTTCCCATTCCTGCCATAACATTACTTTGTTGTTGCTCCAGTTTGTCGTTTAACGGATTGCTCGTCTCTTGAGTAAGTCGAGGATAAAAGTACTGATCGTTTGTGTAGACATTTTGTTGTGTATTATTCTGTCCGAAAGTGTCAATATTGTGAAAATATCCTGCTTCCGCCTCGCTACTATGTTTACCGAAATTTTGCAAATAATAAATATCGTTGGAATCATTGGTCATTATATCTGTGCCGGTTGCATAATTAGTATCCTGCGCATCGAAATTTAGGTAATTTTGATTGTAAGTCGAATCAGTTTGATACTGATAACCTAGATTGTTATTCGTGTTCGCGACGGTTACGGCGGGATCTGTATTATTATAATAAATCGCGTGAAACACTTTGGAGGACTGCAAATCGCCATTGGGTACTTCCATCACGCTGGTAATCGTCCAGTTTTGATAGGAATTCGGTCGATTCTCCACATCGCTAGGAAATCTATATTGATCGTCGTTAGTCAGGATACCGGAATCTTGAGGCGGCATTAAATTTGCCTCATTCAACAGAAATTCGTTCTTGCTATTCTTCAGCAATCCGTAATACTCATTAGCATTGACCAAATGGTCTTCAGTGTCATTATTTTCTGATTCGGCGGTCAGAGTGTCCGAATTATCCAACAAATTACTGGCCCAGAATAACGAACTAGCAATTTCGCCGAGATTGGCGCCCACCGGTGCCTGCAGCATCCTCTTCAACAAGAACGAACCTTGCGAGTTTCCCTCAGGTTCTTTCAAGACTTGATAGTTGGCTCTATCGATCGCCAGTGGATCACTAATTAGGTTCGCTTTTGGATAATTTGGTTCATCGAGAGGAATCGTTTGCAGATTAGGCGACATCGGCGCAGTACGTAAATCCACGATGCTTAAATCTTGCACTTGATTATTGTTGACGTCGCAGGCTTGAAACTCCCGTTGGATTCTCTTCAGCAAAAATTGCTTAAATTCCTCGTAATGTGGAATCTTGCTATCATCCTCCCTGCTCACGATCTCCTCTTCGGCGCCGATCTGCAAAATTGGAAAACACTTTGTCCGAAGTTAATCATTGTTATTCATCAGTGATCGCGTTACATTGCAAAAATAGATAATAATATAATAATTTGACATTTAATTCAACCATTTAATGTTTGTCGAAATTGGAGGATCGATCGTAAATTACGAATCTGAAATAAAATTTTATAGGAACTCACCCACTGATACGGAGGCTGTTGTTGCGGTTGTTGTTGCGATTGTTGCTGGCAATAATAATCATCATCTGTCATTATATAATCAGGACTATGTAATGGCGTCGATGTTGTTCCGAGTTTAGCGTCTTTTGACTTTCTTGTCTTCCTCTTGCGACTTTTCCTCAGCTCCTGTAGCAATCGACTAAATTCTGCTTCATTTCCACTTCTGGCAGCTTGCAGAACTTTGATCAATACTTTTTTCTGCAATTAAATATCGCAATTTAATAAAATCGATTGTCGCATCATAGAAAGAATTAAAAAGAAAATATTTTGAAAAATATCTTTGAATTAAATGGTAAAGTGACGAAGAGGAAATCTTTGAACTTTATTCACATTTTATTTACGCGATACATAAATTATTTTAACGAAGAATCGAGATATTTACGCATTAATGAATATAAACGTTAGGATATAAAAATTTACAAAACTAATAGGAATTTGCGCTCTTTCTCTCTCTCTCTCTCTCTCTCTCTCTCTCTCTCTCTCTCTCTCTCTCTCTCTCTCTCTCTCTCTCTCTCTCTCTCTCTCTCTCTCTC